>JARLTB010000205.1:3892500-4361575 GCA_030141615.1 Unio pictorum
TCTATCACATGTCCAAACGTGAAGTCCTCCAAATGAATTCTAATGGTATTCCGAATGAATTCTAATGGTATTCCGAATGTGTTCTAATCTTTAATGTGCAGATGCACTAATAGTTTCGAATGAGCTGATGTGCCAACAGTCTTGATATGTCACAATTATATAACTATGAATGTCTTGGAGTGAAGTCATATTAATCTCAAAGTAATGCTTTACTCAGAAATTTGAATGGACTCTTTGTAAGTTAAATGAATGATTTAAATAAATAATTCTTCTCAAATTATACCTGGTCACAACTAAAAGTGATTTTACTAAAACTGATATTAATTGTTTGCTTAGTCCCACCCACCCCCCACCCCATATACAGATGGTCACCAGACGTATGTCACAGCAAATGTCCATGGAAAAATAAATGTCCTGAACTTGAATCCAAGTCAATATGTTATTTACAAATGATCGTAATCTTAAAGTATAATCTACAAACATAGACAAAATTAGCTACGTAATATGTTGCTTACAGATGACCCTTACATTCTACAATCATGGACAAATGTTAACCACGCTCGTTATTAGTATAAACAACACTCATACAGCCTGTGATATCGTCTTCAAGCGGAAACAATATTTCACTCTGTAATCTGTGGGGAAGTAGATGTCTTCCCAGTTGGTTCCTGGTCAATGCCTGTCGTCTGTGTTAATGACGTCATTACGTTTGTGATGTGGATGTTCATCGTTAATACATACGACATGATTCCAAGAATCTGTGTACTAAATGGGAGTCATGGGTAATGAAGTTTATCGGCGTTTTTCCATTCGGGAATTGAAACGATGTCCAAGATCTCCTTTTATAGAATGTTGATATTGTCAAAAAACGATTTACTGATTGATTGCAAGCTTTGACGACACATGGTAATATACCGATTTATTTGAGAGTATATTGATGTATAAACTATTTTACGCATGTTCTTTCAAACTTGTTTGACGCGTCACACGACACTGGCTTTGTTTCATAATATTTATTGCTGAAAAATGAAACTTCTTTCGTGGAAAGCTTGGTTAAATTATTTGGTATCTGTTTATGTTTGTCATCCTCGAGGGCGACGGCCACTTTTATCTTGAAACACAGTTTCAAAACTAGTATTAACTCTAAATTTGTATCAGAAGTCACGACTCAAGCAGGTATTGAAAACACGTCGATGACGCAAAACAAAGATTTGTAACAACGACTGTAAGCTGAAAATTGAGAGACATGAGCTAATTCTGCTTGCCATTTCTGTTGGTTTCAAAGAATGTGTTTCAGGAACGTTGTACGTCGATTGTAGTTGTAACTGTCGTCGTAGATCTGTTAAATATGCACTTTTAAGTTTGGTTGTAGCGGCATGATGCAATTGTGGTACTCTTCAGTGACCAACAGTATGCGCTGGATTGTAGTAAATACTTCCTATAAGTACATCCTTGATTGGGTTAACGGAAGGTGTTCTTTCTCAAAAGGTTATCCACTGTTAAATGTTACAAATATAGGTTTTGTGTATCCAATGAGCTTTAGGGGTAAGGGCCGGCTGTGGCGTGGTGACGTTTTTTAAATGTCTTTTTCACTTCTGTCCTCCAGCCTTTCATTTTCTTTTTTGATGTAGACAGTGTCGAAATTATATTGTTGACACTAGCTTGTCAAGACGTAAACTGAAATATTACTAGTCATTGAAGAAGTCGAAGCTTTTGAAACTCTTCTCGTGTGTCTTCATCTTCCATCCCCGATACTGCGCCTTTTTGGTAACTTTGGATTTGCTTTATTTCCCCAGATCGTATTGAAGTTACATAATAGGTTTCATTAATTATTACATGAAAAAGAGTTAAGGAGTTGCAAAACTTGATGGTATGGTACCTATTCTGGCAAATAGGTTCGATCCATCAACGGTTGTAATTCTTGTTGTATTTGTGAAATTTCGTTGAGATTAAGATTCATAAATAAACCATGCTCATTTGTATGGAATTCAGATAATTTTTCGTCCTTTTATAAGATCCAAAGGAACAGGTTTGCTGTCTTTCCAGAAACAGGAGTCCTTTATTATATCCTCTTTTCTTCCCTCCTTACCCTATGACGCCTCCTACAAGTGGTCCAGCAATGGCTACTAACACAGAATCAACCAATGTTAACAAGGGTATTATTATCATGGATAGAAATCCTCCTCGTTACACCAGCATTCTTTTTCACGAAGGGTGTTTTCTTCGTGATTTGACGAATAACAACCGTATGTTTTCGTAATTGTTGTTTCGATATGTTGTACAAAGGCAACGTTCAATTTAGAACAATCAAACGATATACAAACTTCTTTAAATGCTATTTCAAATTTGGTTTTACATCGGCGGTTTTGATTTAGTCATTACTAACGAAGCATACCAATGGTTAGCTAAACCGTGTGGAAATCCCTCTCCTTTTAATGTTTTTGGAAGAAGGTTTTGTCTTGGGATCAAGACGGGGGCGTGCTCATTTTCTCTGTTTCCTCGTTTGTTTCCGGAGTTAAAAGATTGAAGTGAATCGTATCACATATTAATTTGTTATTGCTGCAATTCGTCTCCACTAATTGTCGGCACGCCGTATCATCCACATTATGGGCACCATGCAACGATCAGGTGTTTTCAAGGGACTAAATCGGTAAAGTTATTCTTTGGATAAATCCACTAAAGTTTGTAACATCTTTCTTCTGTCTTCAACTTTTGCGTTATAAGAGTCCACCTTTATACCTGAAGCAGTAGTTTCTAAAATCAACGACGTCGTCACTGAGGCTGTAGCAATCTTTAAAAAATGAGATTCCATTTTGTAACAAATTATTGAAAATGGTTATTAAAAATCAGGTTCGGCAGACATGATCACGAATACTGACGAAGAAAAAGAAATATCAGGAGGAGTACGTACGCGTCCTGGCAGCAGTACCCCTCATTCTAGAAGGAGATTGTTTTCCTTGGGACTTTTATTCTTATGGCCTTTGTTTTCTTGTATGAACCTGCGGCACCACCATTGTTCGTTTCATACTACTCCCGTCGTTTAGGTGTTTCTTTGTTTTAGCTTCTGAATTAGGAGCCCACTTTAAAAGTGAACTATTCGTGACTGCTCCTAACAGAGCAAATTCCAAACGTTTCTAAATGATTCCTTTTCTTAGATCGAGTATCGATTATTGAATCTGTTTTGACAACACATCTTTATGTTTTTAAAAAAGCTTTTGGTTTGATGGGGTCTTAAATGATCCCTTGAAATAATGAACAATCCAGCAACCAACACATTAAATGGATGGCGACTAAAGAAGGCCTCTCTAATTTTACGACTGAACCCGTGGTCAATCATTTTGATATCAGAGGAGAAGAAAGTGGAGGAGGGTATGGCTATAGCTATAGTGTTGAAAAGTCTTAGATTACCACCATCGACAAAAGATATTTATACATGATTAGTTTCTTTCGAAAGGTTTAACCAAAACTACATAATTCGTTAATGACTCACTATATCAAAGGGGCAACATATAAATTCAACCAAACCAAATATAAACGAAGTTAGTGGTCAATATTCTTGATCAATGTGTGTCTATGTAGACGCTCTGGTGTTTTGGTAGTCTCAACAAAATTCAGTTTCTCTAATTCCTCCGTCATTACAACGTTCTCTCATAATTTTCTATGTATACATTAGTACTTTGATCGTTTGATTATTTCATCTAAGTTAAGTTCATATTATTCTATCCCTGATTTTAACAATGGCAAAAATTCAATGTCAGAACTTGTACTGGTTATAAGTTAACGTCTGTTTCTAGGACGATGACACACATAGTGACTTTGGTATAGTCAGCCACTTTATGTAACCAAACATCGAATCTAATAATGTCCTAGTCAAGTACATGTTTCCAATTACAAGTTTGTCGTTGTAAGCAACTAGTAATATACACTTCTTGATAAGTATGAAACGTGGATTATGTTCGACTAATGTATTCATTTCACGGAAGTACACAACTTGACTTTATCACTATCCCCAACACTTATTACAGAATTTGTCTTTCGTGCACAGATACTGTTTATGTGACCATAGCTTTGCTTTATGTATTGTTCATTAATGGTCCACAATGAATTGGGGGGGGGGGGGAACCTGCGAGAAAGTAATCACTAATACTCACATGAATCGGTATCCGCGCAATCGTTGTAGGTAGGTGTAAAGAATTCATGTAAAGGAGTTTGGTAATCATCTAAGTCTTGAAGACTGTCTTTGACTTCATTTATGTGTCTGCAATACGAAGGGCAAAAGTTGTGGAATGGAACAAATGGTATAAATGTAGCGCTTTGTGCCCTGCTAGTCTTACCAGAGAATCCATCTTCTTACACTATCAAAATATCAGTATTTAAATAATCGGGAAACGGATTTGAGTGTGCTTATAATTGGTATCTTGACAAGTTCTTAGTGAATGCGTTTTCACATCTCCTGAGGTAGAATCTTAAAGTGCTCTTCTAAATTAGTTTTTACGTGAATGTCTTTCACAAGATGTATTTGTTCTTTGCGTCTAACATGAATTCCTACAACCTCTTTATAAATGTTCCCGTAGCTCTAGAGGCAACGTTCTCTTCTAACGTATAAATGATAATAGTAAAGTAGCGACATTACAGATGCCATCTGGCATGTTTCAGGAAAGATTAGCATTTATAACCGCATTTGTGAATCGCAACACAACTGAAACCGTATGTGTGGTCTTCTAGTCCATATTAGATAAATCCGTTTCTGGTTAACGATTGGATACGTTGTGTTACATCAAGATCTTTATGACATTTGTTTGAACTATTGAAGTAATGATCAAATCCACATTAGCCAGGATAAACCACACACAGGACACTTGCATTCCTTTGACATTGTTACATCTCGATGAGCTATATATAGTATACCAAAATGGGTTGCGATTACATGGAGACCGCAGCTAGGTACGCGCACGGTATTACTTTGGTCAGTAAAGCAGAAATAGCGTGCTGCATAACTTTCGTTATTAGAGCGTTATGTCATATGAACGGCATCGCTTTTGATGGGTGAATACAGGCAAGGTTTCTTTTAAGATATAAAAGTTGAACACTTGTCTCGATCGATAGTTGAGTATCAGTCCACTGACTTTAATTTCGTATTAATTTATCCTTGTTGGTCTCGGTATTTGTATCTGTCATTGTCTGGGCTACCGCTAATGAAACTGACGATAGCGTCCTCACGGGGCTTGCAAACGGTACCCTTACATATATATGTAATGATAATGAGGGTCATTTATGCATATATAACTATCAAAATAATGAGCTTGATCGACTAAAAGGACAGAGACTGATTACAATTTTAAGCATGCATTGACAGTCACTTACACTGCAATGGCGACCTTTTCAAACTCGTCTTCTTCGGTTTCATTCTTCTTGTCATACTCTTTCACACGACGATGGCACGAGCTAAGCTTTCACGAATTGTCAGTTTGGACGATATTGTGTTTGTTAGTGCGAAGTTCTTCCACCATTAACATTTTGTGTGATCCGCTAAGTTAAGAATGCGAAATGTGGGTAATGAGAAGAAAGGCTTTTCTATCAATCATGTTGATTTCGTCGTCGGAGTGCCAAACTTGGTGACTTTTAACAATGGCTTTACATGGTATTAATTACAGCGAAGTGCTAACCTTGATCCAGAGAGGTGACATCAAGTTGTCGTGGGGGATGTAGAGTCTGATCATCATCTCTAGCCTGACATTGTCTTTACAATGTTTCTTAACACGCATGATGCAAATGCAATGAAATCTGCTGCTTTATCAGGTAGTACTTTGTACTTTAACTGGTTAAATTTCACTGTGCACGCGTAAGCCCCAGTAGTTCTGAATTTTCTGGATATCAGATATTACGTCTCTCGAATGTTAAAAATATGTTTTGTTGGTCTTTCTGCCATGGTGGGTCTAGACGATTTTGATCTTGTGGTTGAAGTTTAGCTTTTTGGTTCAAGCTCACCGATGTCATCTTCTAAATTACTGCCATGTACTTGGGCATAAATTTCAGTTAGCGTTTGAAGCGAAAGTCTCCGTCCTCTCTTGGATTCTTGTTTTGCTTTGATAGTTTCATTGTCATTCCATCAGTTGTACGCATACTTGTTCCTTCTAAATGGAGAGATCTTCTCACCAAAGGGTATGCACTTTATTTGACTTTCTCAACTGAAAAGATGAAGATGGAAGAGGTAAGACGGGATGAATGAGCAACAATGGTCAATATATATTTATTTTCTTTATTGTCAGGAAAAGACACAGAGAACAAGCAGAAAGAGAGGGACGAGTATTGTTCGGAAATTGAAAAAGAGTATATTCCCCTCAAGAAAGAAAAGAAATTGAGACAACTAGATGACAGCAAAGAGAAAGAAGTCAATGAATAAATTACAAGAGACAGTGGAAACTGTAAAACAAATATACTGTTGTGATTTGCCAATATTCATTGTGATTCTTATTCGAAAGAAAACGTAAATTTTGGTTTCGTTTATAGGTTTTATAAACACCCACACAAGCACACCATTGAAAGGGACAGAGTTTTACTTGTTTTGGCAATCACTGAATCCTTTTTCTCCTAAGATATAAAGGTATCCCTGAAAATTACGGGTTCTGTTCCTTAATTTAAACCACTACCTCAACACTTGACGTCATTAGCTTTAACTGTCTCAATCCCATTCCAAGTCCCACTCCTCATTTTGGTGCCACTGTTGTTGCGTTGACAGTGGTAGTAGTAATTGGTGTCGTTGGCATCTAAGTGGTGATGTCAATAGATTGTGTCGTGGAAGGTTTATATATCTTTTCACGTGAAGCTATCTTTCTCTTAGGTTTAGATGAAGACGTCTGACACATATGTCGCAAATATAATGTCTTGTTGCACACACAATGCTTTTTCTCTCACTCCCTTCCTTCTATATCTCGCAATTCAACGTTTGTCTCTTCTCTTCTTCTTTATTTCGTCTTTCTTCTTGCTGCTGTGGAATAAAAACTTCTTCTACCTTTTGATTTCGCTTTGTTGTCACATCTGCCTCTTTCGGAAATGACCAACCGATAATAAGGATAGAGAACGAGGTGAAGATAGTGCTACCTTCGCTAGCAAACATTTGCGGAAACCACAGTAAATCAGATAAAATAAATTTGAAGTCACCCTTTCTAGAAAAAGAATGCTAGCTAATGCTGCATTAATAGCGTTGTCATCGTACTGTCATTCCGGGCGAACGAGAAAATCCGCAGCAGGCGCATACCAATATATTGTCCACACTGTTTAAGCCATAAGTATGGTTCTTGAAATTTGCTGCAATGGTAAATTCTGTGAACTCTGGTGCACCTATTTTTGGAATGTAAAGTCAGGCTTCCACTCTCTTCAGGCAATTTTGAAGATAGATCCCATGTTCCTACTGACATTTGTAACGTGTTTGGATTGATTGAACAGTTCATTACGTTTATGTTCTTAGCCTATATATACAAGTACCTTGTCCCAATATTTCACCAATTTGTAAGTCAAGATGTATATCGGGTATAGTGTTCCTTTCTTTTACGCTTGTTTCAAATATTTTTTTTTTTAGCCTGACTATCTAGTCTATATGAAAGTACATTGGGTCATCGCCAAGATTACGGACAAATCTATCTCGAAGAGAACAGTGTCTGAAGAGAGTACAGTGAGTACTGAAGTATGGGCCAGCACAGGAAATAAGTTCGAGTAGGAAGAACAACGAAGGGGTGTGGTATGTATTATGCCAGAGTCAGCTATATGTCCAGAAAAGAGATATACTAATCAAATAATCTACGTATAATGATTGTGTTATGTGCATGCCTCGATCGCGAAAGATGGATTTATTTTGAATATGTGAGGTTATACCATTTATAAAAGACGGCAAGATCGACTTTATGTACCGCTTACAAATACCTGTATATAGACCTGCCTTGTCATAGCTACTTTTTGCTGACAGTGGCCTGTGCGTTAAAAAAGAGGAAAAACGCCAACATCCATCGCATATGTACAGAACAAAATAAGTTCTGTCGAATGCAGAAAACATCCCACTATCTGAGGAAAGATTCGTATTGATCTGAAGCGTCCAATCACAATAAAGGCATACCGAGTTCGGTATATGTTTTGTAAATTGATGCTTTTAAAGGGATTGCCGAATAACAATGTAAATTAGTAGATCTAACACATTCTAAATATAGCAAATTTGACGAGGCTTTCCCAATAGCTATACAGTTTTCTATTTCTTGGTACACTTATTAGATGAGTTATAGTGGTTCTCATTGTTGTTGCGTAATGGTTCTGTTTCAGTCAATTTATCCTCAATATAATTGCAGTGGACTGGTCCAGTCGCATTTAGTATAATAAAACAAAAAAGAGGAAACATTCTTAAATCCGACCAGATCATGGGTGTTGCATCGGCGCCATAAGATGCAAATTCAGGTCGCCGTGACACATAACCGGAAATGTAACAATTGAGACGTGTGCCAAATGTGTCAAGTGCTTGAGAAAATTTCAGGTTTGAATGACCATTGGAAGAAAATATATTTTTAAAATCTAAGTTGTTAAAGCCCAACTTTCAGAATGAAACATTGTTTGTTGGACTTCTTGAGCATCACGCGTGTACAGCGCCGAGTAACATACGCTTTTCATATGCAAATAATTTGTCCTGTAACACATAGCTAGTCCTGTAACACATGGTTAGTCCTGAAAACATAATTAGTCTGATAAAACATAACTGGTTCTGTAACACGTAGCTGGACCTGTAACACGTAGCTAGACCTGTAACACATAACTAGACCTGTAACACATAAACGTAGCTAGACCTGTAACACATAACTAGACATGTAACACATAACTAGTACTGTACCATATAACTAGTCTTGTAACACACAATTATATCAACATTTAACATTTACTATGTAAAGTTCACTGCACTATTCACTGGGGGTGTATCGTCCTTTTGGGGATGTGGGAAAGGCACGTGTATTTTCATAGTTCACCATGTGACAGATACACCACTCAAACTCCTAGAAGGAATTGCAAAGATCATATGAATTTCCTCACTGTTACCAAAACTTCTCAGCCATTTAGGATTAATCTCCAAGCTTATGTTAGTACCATCAAACCACATGAGTCTGACGTTTTATCAATAAAGTACGGCGAAATGTCTGACAAAATGAAATACCCTTATCAATAATATATATATATATATATATATATATATATATATATATATATATATATATATATATATATATATATATATATATATATATATATATATATATATATATATATATATATATATATGCTGAATAATATGATGAAAGTAATTTCTCAAGATAAAATGTTCATCTTGCTTTTTATTTCAGATTGTATCATTTTATAAATTTATTTAAATTTCCAGAACAGAAATATGTAGTCAAAGTTCTGATAGTAGAAATAACGGTTGATGACGTCATCACACTTAAACTATTTACGACTGTTGCTGGATCCGGTAACTTTAAAAACACAGATTCTGCGCCGTGTACGGTACAATTATTAGACACCAACGGATATTTACTGCAGGGTAGAAACTGGTAGAATGGGCTACTTCCGTCAGGTAAGCTTACGACCGTGGCTAATGTGACCGTTCTTGTGGGAAAAAAAAAGGTTAATTCGCCGGTTGGATTCAGGACATGATCATTTAAGAGCTATGCGTTGGTAAGTAACTGTGTTTTGAATGCATATGTTTAGTGTTTCAGTCTTCTTGCGATTCTGAAGCGATAAAAGTCTCGTGAGAAAATGTCGAATCGAGCGAAGGGTTGTGTTCACGCTTGCATTCCTTGTGTTTATATATATATATATATATATATATATATATATATATACATATATATATATATATATATATATATATATATATATATATATATATATATATATATATATATATATATATATATATATATATATATATATATATATATATATATATATATTATTGATAAGGGTATTTCATTTTGTCAGACATTTCGCCGTACTTTACTGATAAAACGTCAGACTCCTGTGATCAAACTCAGCAACGGTGACATTTATATTAGTCATATGGCATGGTGGTACGAACATCATACTCATTTTAATTGAAACGAAACTTCAATAAGACGGTTATTTGTCTACCTATCATGTGGGTAAATTCTTTTCGTTTAAAAAGGGACTTGTGCTGTATTTTCTAAACTCCCCGGTTTATCTGGTCCGTCCAACTTAATCTTGAAACGCAAAACATTTAGACAGAATGCGAATCATTTTGATATAGTTAGTTTTCAATCTGAACCCAATTAATTGTTTCATATGATACCCATTCGCACAAACGGAAAGGGTATCTTATCATTATTAATTTTACACATTTTTGCTGGGAGTAGGACTATGTGAAATGTACATAAAGAAAAATTTCAGAAATGATAAGATTTCGCATTCCACAAGAAATTATACATGAAAATACCAGTTCAAAAACGTTAATATTGAAGGCTTAGGCTAATGTAATTGTTCTAGCGCATGATCAGATCCTCGTCGTAATTCAGTTCATGCCAAAGAAGCTGGATCCGTCCTGTTTCCATACGCTAAACAACATAGTTAATCCATTGTTAATCTTGCATTGATATTCCTCTTGTCAGCAAAGATTGATTGCAAGGCAAAATAAAGATCAATGTAGTTTGGGTACGTTTCTATGGTGATTAGCCTCAGATGTCTTCATGAAGCTTCTGCTTTGATGCCAAGTGATTTAGCACTAGGGTCAGAATCAATCATCAGTTCACGTTGTGTGGGTTAAAGGAATGAATACATATATGAGTCTCTGTGTATGTTGCGTATTTCTTTGAAGTAATTAAGACTCTAAAACGGATAACAAACACTTTTTAGCAATGTTTGCATTAGATATTGATCCTATCATGACATTTTAAAACGATAATCGATTTCCTATAATTATTTTATCTGAGTGGCAAGATGGTTCAGACCGAACCATATAACTTTAGAGGCAACATTGGCCATTAATAGCTCTGCATGCAGCCCTGATGTCCTCTTTTAACTTTCATTCATTTTGAAGTGATTTCCCCTGACACCCTTTATATAACTTTTATTAGAATACTTTTGAAAGTCCTCTTTATTAGTTTTGGAGGTGTTTATGGTAACACGTGATTTGGGGCCGTTGTTATTCTTTCTTTTTCTGGAATGTATATAAACCAGTCACACAAGCCGTGAATTGAATTGAAAAGAGTCGCCTAGAGATATATCATTACTTATCTTGCAAGGTGTGAAATAACCTGATTTTCTCAGCATTTTTCGCTGAACGCTAAATGCTGAGAGTGTGTCGCATTGTGTCCAGCGTGCTGAGGTGTTTGGTTCATAGTGAAAGGAAAATTATACACAACTATGGAATCACTATATGTAGTAGGTACACCTTCTTCCGGTGCATTGTTTGCGTGTTTCCTTTACTGGTACTTTTCGTAATTATCACCTTTATTCTTGTTCATTATAAAGTGTGTACGTTTAGTTAGATTTCCCTGAGTTCATTTTAGCTTATTTCAGCACGAAATTTACCCGTATTTATAGTTTGCATTTAAATGCGTTAAGTGAATCATTATCCGTCAGAACGACAACAGGGGCTATAATATTTGATTTCTTTATGGATAAATCATGACGGTATTGAATTTGCCCTATTTTGTTTGTTTTGTCATGTAAATTTGATACTAGATGTTGTATATTAATATACACGCAATTGAAAAATATAGCATCCCCATACCATCCGATATTTATAAACATAATACCTGGAACATAATTAAATATTGAATTCAAGACTAATCACGGTATATATTCAGATCGGAGTGAAGAGTGACTTAAATGGCTTTTGATAGGAACATGTTTAAGCGTGGTTTTCCGCTTCGTATTAGTGATTGATTTATGGACGGTTGATAAACCTTCATTCAAGTATCCTTCTTCTTAAGGCTCACAGAGTTATTTCCCATGATCTAACATCTTTACAGCCATTATAATATATCTGGCAAAAAAGCCGGTGGAGAGTTGAAATCGAAAGTAAACAAAAGACGCAAAACGATGTTAAGGAAAACGTTGCCAGATATGTGTCAGATAACACCATAAGTCTAATATATTTGTTCATATATTTCTCTTGTTAGTCGTCATTACCCGTCTTTATTCACATCAACTGAGCCTTCTAACAATCAGTATTATCGTAATTTTTATCAGTCTTTTCTTCTCTTCTGTATTTTTTTCGCTGACGTTTTGACTACATACAATGCTGCGAACATCTGATAGGTCATCCGTCGTGCGTGCGTGCGTGCGCGCGCGCACGCGTGTGTGTGTGTGTGTGGATCAGTGTCTGCAATTCGTTAATTCGCATTGGTGTTTTCCAAATGCTGTATTGTGCTTGACATATAATCCAGGTACATAATTCAGCGCATAACAAACAGTATTAGAGACACTATTCGTAGGTACTAGATGTGCCATTTACATGTCAAAGACATGTGAATTGTGCTAGAGAGATTTTGCTTAAGCATCTTCTTTGCAAAACCAGGGGAATCAAAATGATAGAACTAAATTTGAAGTGACTGATTGTTTTCACTCAGAAATCATTTGATCAACAACATAACCTTTTCCTCGAAGAGTATGAAAGCAGCAAAGAAGAAATAACGAAAATATCAGAAAACTACATGGAGGCTGAAACTTCACTTTTTAAATATTTCGTTTTGCTTTATCAATTATTACTTTATTATGAGTTTTACATTCTGGACTTTATTTATTTATTTAATTGTTATAATATTGAAATATAAAAGTATTGCGTTGTAAAAAGACGGGATCCAGGGTTGCGTTGAATAACAGATCAAGGCTTATATTTTAATATCATTTCAAGCGTGCGTTGTACACAGAGTCTGATTTACAAGAGGAAAAAACAAGTAAATTAATTTGGTAATGCTTTATTTTGGACATTCACTTCCAATGCACAAATCTATCGAAATGCTGCATAAACAAAACTTTTTCGCGTAAAGACAAAGCGTGGATGGAACTCAAAACAATATCTGGATTTGCACGAGAAAGAATTCAAATGAGAATGGCTATGTATTTTGCTTACTAAGAAATGCAAGTGGCTTTTTCTTTATAATATTGGTGTCGTCTTCATTTATCATTTACACCTGAATATATGAAAATTGAGCCTTAGTTCAAACAATACTTCCAATACATCAAAATGAATATGTTTCTTTAACGTAGTTTAACTTAATAGAAACAACATGGTGAAAGAAGCTTAGAAAAAAAGTAAAATAAGAGTTCAATACAACATTTATCATGAACGATTCTGTGAGATGATTTTCAAACATCTGCATTCGTAAAATATATATATTTTACCAGCAATTAATCTCAGAGTAATATTCAAACAAATAAATAAAAATAAGATAATTATAATATTTCCACGGCAGTAACGTCCCATCTGTGAAGGGACTGCCCATTCGGGTAGAAACGTCCCATCTGTGAAGGGACTGCCCATTCGGGTAGAAACGTCCCATCTGTGAAGGGACTGCCCATTCGGGTAGAAACGTCCCATCTGTGAAGGGACTGCCCATTCGGGTAGAAACGTCCCATCTGTGAAGGGACTGCCCATTCGGGTAGAAACGTCCCATCTGTGAAGGGACTGCCCATTCGGGTAGAAACGTCCCATCTGTGAAGGGACTGCCCATTCGGGTAGAAACGTCCCATCTGTGAAGGGACTGCCCATTCGGGTAAAAACATCCCATCTGTGAAGGGACTGCTCATTCGGGTAGAAACGTCCCATCTGTGAAAGGACTGCCCATTCGGGTAGAAACATCCCATCTGTGAAGGGACTGCCCATTCGGGCAGAAACGAAATGATGTTAAAGTAACTATTTCATTATGGTCTGATGTTAGACATCAATTATTAACGCTTAGAGTTTGGCACATACGACTTTTTAATGCTTGAATGTAAGTAAAACATATTGCACTCCTATAGACACCTGACTTTAAGACGTTATAGCTCATCGAAGGATTGATCGTAAACTTTGATGTAAAACCCTTTCAATATATACTCATGATGTATGTATGATTTCTTTTGACCAATTTTTCACATCAGTTGGTGACTAAAGTAGATGTTCACCAACATTTTCTTCTTCTTTGTTTGACTATTTGTTAGGTTACAGAACGATTCAAATGATTTTCATTCTTTGTAATTCAAACTTCTAGATTTTAACAGGCGCCTTTTGGAGATGAAAGACGTCATCTCATATTTGAGATAAGATTGTTTTCGATGTGTATTTTGACCTTGTCAGTCTATGTGGTGCCTTAACATGGAATCAAACCATTCCATGTCTGTTGCACAGCAGAAGGTTGATTGGAAACGTCCAGACTAGTTAACAGGATTTGACTTCTCGTCAATCAAAGAATTTTCTGCTTCAGTGGTCATTTGATATCATATATTCCGATGTAACATTTTCTTTATGCTGCTTCTAGCTTGGTAAACAGGAATTAATCGATGAATTTATTTTACTCAATATTTATTCGGCGCCCTGACGGATACACTTTTTTAAGTACATTAACAACATTATCAAGTACTAGATGCAAACATTTTAACATGTCCCGATTTTCTTGGTTCTTTAAGTAAAATGCCTTTCCTACGATTAAATGGTTTCGTTGATGTGGATGAAACTTGTTCGACAGCATGCTGATGGCCATTGGGACTATGTCGAAAGCAAGAAAGTAATAGAAGCTGTGAGCAAATAAATTTGTTGAGTATCAGTTACGTTGCCATGATTGCACTAATTCGGCAAAAATCTCACGCTATTTTTACATTAACCTAATAGAATGGGCTAGCAAAGAAAATGAACGCAAAAGAACTGACTTTTGTCATTATACTCATTCTGTCAAAATATGGAGGCGTTGTGTTCGAGTTCAAAGCTAAATCTAAGTCGTTGTAAAAAATGCAATGTAATCCTGTACAGACACATCTAGCGTTGTTGGTATGGATTTTGCATTAATGACTGCATTTGTTAAACTGGGTAATGCTATCGATACATGTATCCGATAAGACCATACGTCTAATATGTTTGGTCATATATTTCTCTTGTTAATGGTCATTAACAGTCGTTATAAACATCAACTGAGCCTTTCATGCATTTGACTCAGTCTGGATACAGAAGAAACTGCAACAACAGAAGCATCAGCAAAATATCACAACACAAACATATGAGCACACCTTATAAGTTTGTGGCAATTGGGTAACTGTTTTGCACCAAATGATTCTTAATGTTGCGGAACCCTGTTTACCTTAAACTCGACATAAACACAAGCATTGATAAAATCAAATTCTGATTTAAAATTAGACTTAAATGCATTTTTTTAGCATTTTTATCTGGTGCAAATGGAATAGAAATGACTCGAATTATAATTAGTTCAATAGCAGTCCTGAAAATGCACAGGTGGTCTGAGTTTCGTATCTTCTGTAAAAATACTCCAATGCACAGCTAGTCGAAGTTTCGTATCTTCTGTACAAATACTCCAAGGCGCAGGTGGTCTGTGATTCGTAAATTATGTATAAATACTCCAATGCAGAGGTGGTTGAGATATATATCCTCTGTACAAAATGCACATGTGGTCTGATTTTCGTATCCTCTGTACAAATACTCCAAAGTATAGGTGGTGCGAGTTTTGTTTCTTAGGTATAATTTATCGTTTGAATGAAAAGAAGGTTTTATTGTCATGAGTGATAGTAAACTTCATGTTAGGTTTCTTCTCCACCCTGTATACAGTAGCGTCTTAAGGCACATCATCACATTAGTGGCTATGTGGTGCCAACTAAAGGGACAGTTTGAAATATAAAAAGTTTAGAATTACATACAACTTTTGTCAGTTAAAGCCTTCCAGAAAATGCAAACATAAAGTACAAAATGATAAAATATACAAGTAATAATGTCAAACTTCTGTGAAAGCGAACTGAAATAAAATATTTATCCACCAAACGTCCAGAAGCATACAGTGTTCTGTCATACGCCTGTTACGGCATTTGATCAGTTTCATGTTGCCACAATCATTTTCAGATTGACAAACAATCATTTTAAGATTTACACAGAATCATTTTCATATTGACACCCAATCATTTTCAGACTGACACACGATCATTTTCATATTGACACCCAATCATTTTTATATTGACAACAATCATTTTCATATAGACACACACTCATTTTCGTATTGACACACATTCATTTTAATATTGACACACAATCATTTTCATATTGGCACAATCATTTTCATATTGATACACAATCATTTTCTTCTCCATATCTCAAATTCCCCAAAACATAACATTATACCATTAATTTAATCATTTGTTTTTTTTTCTGAATAATATATTTATCGTAGATCGTGGTTTTAGACCATCACTGATATCCAGGAAAATGTAAGTTTAATAGTTACATGTCGACCATGTTGGAACGGCGTAATTGTTTTTACCCTCAATATTTGCTTGATAGACACGTGCCCATTGCCAGACACGTGCCTATTGTCCCACACTGACATTTGCATTGGCGATGTATTTATCGAGAAATAAATTGAATCCATTGACAATTTCCTCCGCGACTACTTTGATCAGTTTCAATAAAAAATCAACTATATATTAGATTTCCTTGTAATAATGTATCTCCTAGATCCCATGATTAAATGGATGAAGTATTTCATAAACCCTTGAGCAACTTCCCTCATTCACATGTGAATCAGTAAATTACTGAATAATGATTGGAAACACACTAGTATTTTGAAATAAATCACCGACCAAAGACGAAAACATTTGAGCTGCAATTAATAAAGAAGCCAATTCTACGTCAGAATGATTTATTTCTAAGCTTGACTTTTTTAAATATTGGACTGACCTATGCTTTTGAGGTCGGCAACCAAATAAACCTTTCCTATAGTTGGTTTAAGCTCCCACAAGCATTCTTTAAATATCTGTCGATTCGCTCTATGTTAAACACTCGATGTTAAAGCCTCTTTGTTCAGCCCTCTATGTGAAACCCTCGTTGATGCTAGTTCTTTTTACGGTTTGTCAATAATAACTCTATCAGTGAATAAGGGAATACTTCCTTACCAATTCAACAAAAACTTCTTCCTTAGAATACAAAATGACAATATAAATTCAACATACGGTCTTGCGAATTAAATCCCAAATGGTCCAAAATGTTCTAGCACCAATATTAATGTATGAAGTCCTTATTAAATTCCAATGGTATTCAAAATAAGATACGATGCTGAATGTTTTATGTGCCTGTATTCTCGAATGTGGTAATATGCCAATTTTTGACTGAAGTTTAATGATATGCCAAAGTCTTTGCATAAATTACAATAATATAATTCCAAAATAGTCGTCTGAAATCATTATAATTTCAAATTAATGTTTCTGTCCAAAATATTATGTAAGAGCCCTTTATATTTCCGGGAAAAACAATTTTAATAAATAATTTCATCCAAAAAAGTAATGAACGCGACAATAAAACTGATTCCGCATAAAGACGTTGTTATAGGAATTAATAATTTTTCAAGTAAACAAATTATATAGAAATAAAGACACACAAGATGAGTCAGAATGTAGGACAAACATAACACTCAATAACACTTTAGGTTGTTAATAAAAAAAAAAGATATGTTATTAAAATAAAAATAAAGAACATTTTAAACATAATAACCTTAACTCAGACTAATATAAGGACCAAAATTATTTAACCAAGACTCATAGAGAAATATTATATATTTATTATTTATTTAACAAAAGTAAACGTTACTGGTCAGGTAAAAAATGAACTTGATTTTCGACAAGGTCAAGTCCACAATACAATTATACATATATAACGACATTTTTACACAAAACACAGTCATGGCGAAGAAACCTAACTAATAATACAAATTAAATATACAGAACAATATGTAACCTAAACTTTCTGGTTGACGTTGATGTGTGTGTGTGTGTGTGTGTGTGTGTGTGTGTGTGTGTGTGTGTTGTCGTTATTAGCTGAAAGGAATTACAATGATTGTTTCGGACATTGAAATCAATATCGCGGAATTATCATATACCGTTTAGAGCATGATGTTGAAAGCAGTTAATTATACTATCGTAAACAAAAATGGATGATTGATCTTGATAGTTGCCTTACATGTCTTCATTTTGGTTGTTATAGGAAGATAAATCTGCTAAGGAATAATTTGAAAAGCAACTGTTTCATTACTAGCCGGAACTTTAAGAGGCGTGGATGAGTTATTGGATAAATCAATATAAAACGAAACATAAGAAGCTTTAGATAACTGAGAGTATTAACTAAAACCATTTATCAGTTAAAATGTAGACCTATTGTGGGTAGCGGAAAGATTAAAGTCCTCACCGTCGTTGAATTGTCTGTAGCATGTGACACAATAGGCCATGCAATATTACCTGACCGTCTCCAGCTTGTATTTGACATTCATGATACAGTCTTACTGTAGTACACGTCCTACTTGCTCAACAGGACACTAACTGTGTCCACAACTGGAATACACTCCAGCCCAGTTGATCTATGTTGTGGTGTTCAACAGGAGTCTGTTATTGGACCTGTTCCCATCCAGATATACACTCATCCGCTCTTAAGTGTCCTAAATCATCATCGAGTGTCTCATCAATTGTACGCTGATGACACCCAAATATACAAATTTAGCCACCCAACTGAATCAATGCAATCATCCAAGGAGTAGAGCGGTGCAGTATTAATTTTAATAATGGATGACATGTAACAAGCTGCAGATGAATGATGATAAAACTGAGGCCAATTCTGATAAAAACACAATGACGTTCTCATTCACATCATAAACAATAATTATCAGCAACACCAACATTAAATTCGCACAGTCAGTACGAAATATAGGTGTTACTTTGGACAGTACTTTCATATTGCACCAACATGTCATGAATAGATGCATGGCTGAATATTCTGAGCTGAGACGCATCAGCTCCATTTGAAAATATCTTTCAATTGATGCCACTAAAAATTGGTGTGTTTATTAGTATTTTCAAGACGGGACTATTGTAATTTAATTATGTCTGGTTCGTCTCAATATCTACTCCAGAAACTTTAAAAAGTTCAAAACACAGCTGTTCGGATCATCCTTCGAGTACCACATTCAGAGCACACCTTCCCCTTACTCTGTACCATAAACTGGATATCTATTCGATCCAGAATCAAACATAAAATGTGTTCTCTGTGCTACGTTTCACCGACAGACTCTAAGCCAACATACCTATCCGACCTGACCCATGTGTACACACCAGCAAGATGCTTACATTCCTCTTCTGACAGTCGTATACTCATTATTCACACTATGAAAACCGAGGCTTATGGACAATGTTCTTTTGCATACCAGAAACCTGCAACGTGGAGCGAATTACTCAATGAATTTTAGATACATAGATACGTTGATTTTATTCAAAAGTGCTCTTAAAACGTACTATTTCGACTGCAAGAACACATTTAAAGACCTAATAATGTTTCATACCTTAAATAATTCAACATGTTTTATGAAATCTAATTTCATGGTTATAGTGTTTTGTCATCATATCATTATATGTTTTTTTATGTTGTCTAATATTGTAAAGCGCTTTATGTTATTGTTTTATGTGAGTCAGCACATATTTCCAGTTGAATTGTCAGTAAGCGATACATTTGATTAATGTAATAATTTAATTTTAGAGGACCTCCGTGAAAACAGATGAAAACTACATAATGCGAGAATCTTGTCGGCCAGTATTTTTTTTTAACGTGTGCAATGCATGCTCAGCCATTAAACTGCGTCATTGTCAGCAATGTGCAGAGCTTGCATTCCAACTGCAAACGTTGTCACAGGACAGCTTTTCACAATATGTGAGAAGGTCTGTAGAACACCAGAACTACAGGAATCAGTAGCTTGGCCCCATTGAACAAGGTGACTGCACAACGACCCTGTCTTGTCCGGAAAGCGTTGCATTACGGAGTTGATTTCCTGAAAGCGCGGGGCCGTAAGGCCTGGTCTGCATATATGTTTCTATTACAAATAGAAAATGGAATTAATGTTCAAACTGACCCTAACAGAGATAGAGATGGGAGAATTAAAGTAAGAAACATAAAGCAAAGGTTATGGTATCGCAGGACTAGACAGAAGAATGAGTGAAAAGAACAAGAACAAAATAACCAGTACCTGATGCCTCCAACAAGAAGGAACAAGAAACCTTTTGCCGGTATCTGATACTTCTTACAGGCAAGGAACAAGACATTAATAACAAGTACATGTGGTATTTTACAAGAAAGGAACAAGATAAAATAAACAGTACTTGAGGAATCCTACCAAACAAGAAATAACAGAAACTTGCTAGTATTTGTGGAGACCTATCGGACAAGGAACCAGAGAAAATTGATAGTGTCTGATAACTCCTGTCAGACGAGCAACAAGAGAAAACGGCCACAGCAGATCCAAAGATTTTAGACACGCATTTTTGAGATCGTGCCAAATTGACATACACGCAATACAATAAGCTAAAAAACTAGAAAGAGCAGATGAAATCTAGACTTACATCAAATGGCGATATTCACAGGAACAACAAGATAATTGCGTGAGATCCGTGAGGTCTTATCCAATGTAGACATCCCTATCTCAGACTAAAACATCAGCTAAAAGAATGCTATTAAGAGTCTGAAAGATAATAGTAATATTAGTATAGTAATAATAGTATGAGTGTACACAATTGAAAATAAGCACAAAACACTCTGAAATAGTGTTTATATTACAACAGCTAAAATTAATACTGTGCACTGCGCAGTACCACATACACACAGATACTCACAGGCACTCAAATACAAATATAGAGACGCAGATACACACATATACACACAGTTATAAACACAGGTGTGTATGTATTGTTCGTTGATCAATTCGACGAGAACCACTCTAGTCATCCGAGGGATGGATGGGGTTGGTTTTGGTCTGTTAGTGCGTATGTGGCTGATGAGGGCAATCTTTGCACGAAATGTTCGATTGCATATCGACAGGGGATGAGTGGGCCACCTCCAGGAGGGTTGATGGCACGTGTTTTCTTGGCTTGCCTTTTCAGCTTCGCAGCTGCCGTCGTGCTAGATTCGCACAACTTGTAGCCTTTGTGCACGGAGGAACGCCAAGCGATTCGATTGCTTGCTGTTTGCTCCCAGGAATCAGGGATTATGCTAAATGCTTTTAATGCAGCTTTCAGATTGTGTTTGAAGCGTTTCTTCTGATCTCCCTTGGACCGCATATCTTTGCGGTAGCTCGCCATAGAAGAGTCTCTTAGGCAGCCGGTGGTCTGGCATGCGTACAACATTTCCCGCCCAGAGCATCTGAAACTGAATTAGAATGTTGTGGATGCTGGGGAGACCTGTTTTGGAAAGTACCTCAATCTATGAAAACTTGTCCTACCAATTGAGGTTGAGGAGTTTTCCTGACAATAACTGTTAATAGTATCAAAGGCTTTTGTCAGTCGACGTTGATGGAGACAATGTCGATGTTTAGTTCTTGACATTTCTATTGTAGCTGCCTCGCAGCAAACTCCATGTTGATGTCCCCACGTTCTTTTAGGAATCCACACTGATTTTCTAGCTGTAGTACCTGGTCAAGGTGCGTAGTGAGTCGGTTCGATAAGATTCTGGCGAGTATCATTCTCGCAGGCCTGGCGGTTCCCTTTGCGCTTATACAGGTGTGTTATGGAAGCGTCTTGAAGTCCTGTGGGATGGATTATCTCTTGCTACCACATCAGTAAAACAATTAATGGATCCTTTCTATCAAGGCTTTGCCACCTTTCTTGCAGATTGCAGCTGGAATTGAGTCTGAACCAGGTTCTTTGCGACTGGAGAGCAGACGTATCGATTTATGTGTCTCTAGAAATGTTGGAGGGTCATCCAGTCTTCTTTGATGGGTGATTGATGGCTTCATCTTTGATGGATGAAGAGCAATTCAGGACGCTGGGAAAGAGTGCAGCCCCTCGTTGAAGAATCTTCTCTTTGTCAGTAATTAGTGTGTTCTCGTCTTCGCTGAGAAGGGTGGATAATCCAGAGATGTCGGTCAATACACTTCTTTCAGGGCATTGAAGAAGATATTAATGTCATGCTGGTCTTCGTATCACTCGATTTCGTCAGCTTTATTGCTCTGCCATGTACCTCGCATCTGACAAAATTTCTGCTATACAGTTATGCAAATACTGAACGGATCTTTCATAGAGGTGGGTTTAGGGTTGTTAAGGTAGATTTGAAGGGTGGGGGGGGGTGTTTCTCATATAGCAACTGCTTGATCTCGTCGCAGTTCTCATCAAACCAGTCTTGACGCTTTCTGGTTGAAAGTTATAGGATGTCAGAATCTGAGCTATAGACCAGCTCCCTGATTGATTGTAAGTTGATTTATTCCAGACAAGACGGGGAGTTTCATGGTCATGAATCTGTCTTTTCCGCCCTTGGGAGGTCCAGCCAATTTACCAGTCATTGCTGTCTTCACTTCAAAGCCGACAACAGCCTCAGGGTGCTCTTCATTAGCGCGTCTTCTCGAAAAGAACGTATATCCTAAGCCATTTTCCTAGAGTTCGCCTTCTTCTGCAAGCTCAAGGCAGCAATGTCCACGTTGTATCTGGCAAGTTCCTCTCCTATTAAGGCGGTTCTCCTCTATGGTCTTTCCGCATCGGCTCTGTTTAGTAAGGTTTGCATATTCCATGCGCCAAGTGTAATAGGAACAATCCTTATTTTTCTTCTGTGTATTTTCACCGCTGAGGTAGGGTGCCATCAGCCGAGAAATTCTCGCTAAGGAAGGTTAGAGCAGGCAATATTTAAGCACCTTTCATAGCCCTTCTTCATGCCAGGCAGGTGCGCAGTGCATTCCTGAAGAGGGCCGCTCAGTCGCACAGGGGCATGCCGGACTCCATTGTGACCTCCGTATCAGTGGTTAACGATCCTAATGACCTGAGCAATCTGCGTCTTGGTTTGTGGGTACGGCTGTCAGTGTACCCACACCTGATTCTTCGTTGCTTGCTTGTTGCCACATAATTTTAGTGGGTAATAAAAAAGGATAGGTGGATGACAAGAATGACTTGCGCGATGACTTCGTTTTAAGTGAGGAAGAGTTTTACACACATACATACACATATATATACAGATACACACATATACATAAACACACATATAGACATACGAAAATGCGCATTGATACACATACACACATACACATTATGCATACAAATACACGCATACACAAAATGCACATACACGAATACATACGTATACACACCTGCACACAAATACACACATACACGCAAATATACACATATACATAAATAGGAAAATATGCACATAGATACACAGATAAACACATATACACACACAAGTACACACATGCACCAAATACACGTATACTAATACATAAATATGCAAAAAATACACATAGATGCAGAAATACACACGTGCATATACACAGATACACACATGCACAGAAAAACATAAAAAACACATATACATACAAATATATATATCCGTTTATTTCTAAAGTCGATAGGTACTAATTATATTCTATAATTGTAATATTTCTTCTCGAAAGTAAATACAAAAAGTCAAATAAAGTTCATGTTTGATTTTATTGAATATAAATTTTTCATGGTGCAAGATGAAAACATTGTCCTTCGCCTGGATATTACTCAGCGAATACACCAATTCCAATTCGTAAAGCTCAACATTTATTTGAAGCCATTAGGTTTCAGTAATTGATACAAGATATACTGTTGGTATAAATGTAAACTTTTGTATTATATGAAAACAAAATTGATTAATGAAGCCAATAAATAACATTGTAATATTATTAAAAGTCAGACAATTTCTGATGCAGTAGTCCTGGTTGACAAAATATTGTCAAATAGATGTAACTCTTCACGCGTTAAACTCGGTTATCATCTAGATTCGTAACAAATTCACTTACCGGTACATAAAAACATATGCGTCGGAAGCATATTTTGAATGCATCTTCATATATATTGAACAAATTCAGTGCCCGAAGAACGATTACATGCCTAGAATGGGCTTCAGACGTATAGTGTCTTGAGCGCGAGGAACGATTGCAGGACTAGAATGAGCTTCAGGTGTATAGTGTCCTGAGCCCGAAGAACGATTACAGGCCTAGAATTAGCTTCAGGTGTATAATGTCATGATCGAAGTTTAAAGCTGGATTTAATACAGACGTCGTACATTAGGTCGCCGCATTAACATGTACAATGGATTAAATCTACATGTTATGACCGGATAATCCTTTAATTATCGAAAGTACTGGTACTCATATACACTTACTCTGATAATTAACAATTACTTGCAAAGTGCCATTGCTGGACCTTAAATAAGTTAGGAGCGAAGAGTTTTGGCATTAATACGCATCCACTGTTTTAAATAGCTGCTGTTTGTTAAGGAGATGGTATAACTTGGTAATAGTAAAACAAATTATACACGCATTAATAGAAATAGCAAGACTCAAGAAACTATATAAATTGTTTTAACTGTCAATTGTTTGTGTTTAATCATATCTCGTCAATGAGACCCATGACTTGTCCTTTGTGGTGGCCTACACTGTTATGTGTATTCTTTAACCTTACTATTTCTTGGCCGTTGCAAAAGAAAACAAAATGGACGCCCTAACGCTGTTAATATCCACGCTCTTTCTTGGCATTCGAAACGGACATTATAGAAACGGTAGCTGAAATTTGGTGTCCCGTTTAGACGTTTTTAAACGTTACAAACACAGCACGGTCTAGTTTGATAAGTGCATTCCCGCTGAAGCCGAAGGCGCGTATTCTTTCGAAACAATAATGTACGCAACTGTGCGGTTTCTAATGAAATTTTATAATTACCCGCTGCAATTTAATGTTAGCTCACGCAATCTTCTACGGATGTATATAAATATGATGATGATCACGATGATGTAATAGTGCTTTATTTACATTTATTCAGCGTTTTTCAATGCTAAACTTAGTAATAACCTCACAGCTTAACTCGAACGAGTCTCGCTGCGTTGGAACCTTGCCGTCCATAACGCTTACAATCAGAGATGCACACAGACGCAAACATTACATTTTGAGGAAACGTGATTTCGACTTAGATTTGGTTTTTGATCTGAGAAGCGAAATTGGTAAGGTGTGCGCAAACACCGATTAATCTACTACTAGATATTTTATAAATGTAAAGTAGTTTTGTAACGAAAAACACATTTTAATCGAATATTAGGACAGTCACTTCCGTGTTTACTGGGCGAGATATAAATAACTTTTATTCTTGTAAGACTGACTAAATCATTAAACTCCATCTTCAAACATAAACAGAAATACATAATTAATAGGCACGCTACGGGATGCTACGAGAGCTAACTACTAATAGATGTTATATATGCTCCCTTTACAAACTTTCAACAACCGATATGATCATTCATAAAATTTTCTACAACCGATATGGTCATTCATAAAATTTTCTACAACCGATATGATCATTCATAAAATTTTGTACAACCGATATGATCATTCATAAAATTTCCTACAACCGAAATGATCATTCATACAATTTTCTACAACCGATATGATCATTCATACAATTTTCTACAACCGATATGATCATTCATACAATTTTCTACAACCGATATGATCATTCATACAATTTTCTACAACCGATATGATCATTCATAAAATTTTTTACAACCGATATGATCATTCATACAATTTTCTACAACCGATATGATCATTCATAAAATTTTCTACAACCAATATGATCATTCATAAAAGTTTCTACAACCGATATGATCATTCATAAAATTTTCTACATGTATTGATACAACCCTGTTCAATTTTTGTTCTTTGTTATACATTTTCTGATGTACCTACAAGATATATTTAAGAGTATTTGTCTGGTTGCATAGTGCGTATAAAACAATATTTTCTTGGCTGCTCTTAAATCATCACGATCAGAAGATAATGTATATATGGAAGGTCTTTCAAGTTTATCCTGAACAGTTGTGTATAGTATAATGTATATTTCTGAAGAGTTGGGTGTACTGTAATGCATTTTTCTGAAACGTTGTGTATAATATAATGTATCTTACTGAACAGTTGTGTATAATGTAATGTATCTTCCTGTAACGTATCTTCCTGAAGAGTTGTGTATAATATAACGTATGTTCTTTAATAGTTGTGTATAATGTAATGTATCTTCCTGAAAAGTTGTGTATAATGTAATGTATCTTCCTGAAAAGTTGTGTATAATACAACGTATCTTCCTGAAGAGTTGTGTATAATATAACGTATGTTCTTTAATAGTTGTGTATAATGTAATGTATCTTCCTGAAAAGTTGTGTATAATGTAATGTATCTTCCTGAAAAGTTGTATATAATGTAATGTATCTTCCTGAAAAGTTGTGTATAATGTAATGTATCTTCCTGAAAAGTTGTGTATAATGTAATGTATCTTCCTGAAGAGTCGTGTATAATGCCTTTGCACCATTCACGTGATTGTTAACATGAGAAGCAGAAGGGGTATAAATTGATGGTGATACTATTAAAAGCATTGAAATTAATTTGGAATTATTGTTATTACAATTAAAAAAAAATAAGTTCACAAACAGTAAATTGGCTTTTTATGACGTTTAACTTGTATCACAGATACAGTCACAACAGCACATTACAAAATGTATCTTACAGAGGTTCACACCAGTCACAAGTTATGTACAGAACGAATACGCGTGATTACGCAGGTCTATCATGGCTATTTGGAAAATAAGTCTTCAAAATGAAAATAACCATTATTATTTGAAAGGTTTTAAATTAAAATCAACGAAACAAATGAAATACACGCAAATATGAGACATGCTTCAGCAAGGAGTCGCTAATTAGCCCGATGATACAACCAAACTTATCCCAATGGATCCCGTTTAAGACAAATCAATCAGGAGGGAGGCATCATTCAATTACTTTGAAGCTGATGTTAGGATAATGGAATATAAAGCTAGAGGATATGGCCATAAAGTTCTTCAACAAATGCTTGTAATTTGGAATCTCTAAAGTCTTCCAATAGTTGATAGAATTCCGACGACAATAATATGAGAGAAGAGGAAATATTGACAAAGATTTGGAAATATTTGAGAAAGTGATTACAGGGATAAAAACAAATTTGGAGCAAATATGCTCACACGAAAAGAAAAAATGAGCCAGAAAACCGATATAAACTATAATAAACACATTCGTACAAAAAGCCTTCCCCCCCCCCACAAAAAAAAAAAAAAATTCCTGACCACACACCTGTATTCATGGTACAATCAAGTATTGAAACAAAATATTCTGTAAAGAAATATCGCAAAATATATAGCGAAACTTTTCAACTAGATTACAAACTTACCAGCCTGGAAAGAGATAAATGTGTATACAATAAGCTCTTCCTAAATCGTTTTTTTTGACAACAAAATCAAGGGAAGGATCACACGAAGTCTAGATAAAGATCTTTTCACGGAAGCAATAGTCATACAATTATAGGTAATAACATACATAGGTAGAATAGTAACATCCTCTTTACAAGACCAACTCCATTACGGCAGAAACAGAGGTGAAGGAATTAGAACAACGTTAATAAAAGAGAGAGAGAGAGAGAGAGAGAGAGAGAGAGAGAGAGAGAGAGAGAGAGAGAGAGAGAGAGGTATGGGTGTGTGTGTGTGTGAAGAACAACGCCAATACGTCAGAGACAGAGGTGGAGTTAGAACAACGCCAGTACGACATGTGCAGAGGTGAATGAGACACATAGCAGAAATAATAGTACTAAGTCTACTGAGCGTGACTATCAGTGAGGAAACATATTTACAAATAGGATTAAAATTTAAAAAGATATGCATATATAACAAATTTACTCTGGAGCAATATGCATCTCTAGTAAAGAGCTCTCTGGAAAGAAGTTAAATTTGCCGAAGAAAAGAATTACATTACAACCTACATCCAAGAAAATATAGCAGAAGTATAGACAGATATAAAGGAATTAGTCGTGCAGTAACAACATGTTAAATGTTTTAAGCTAGTTGGGATGAAGTGGAATTCCAGACTCTTTACCAGAACGATTTACGGCTTCCCCAAAATCCACCAAAGTAATATCATCACAAAAGAAACTCAGCAGTAAAATTCAGAATATGTAACAATGAAAGAGCCTAGAGATTTCGACTTGTTGTAGGAGAAACTAATAGTTGAACACAAAGGCCAGGTCATTTGCTTGATGTTATATTAAAACCACTTTGCAAAGTAGTTCCTAGTTTCATAAGGGCTGATATTGATTTTCTCTACCAATTAATAGACATCGTGAATGAAGCATCAGCACTGGTTACTTTTGATATCGTAAACGTAAGTGCTAATATCCTGATTGACCTTGGAATATAACCAGTAAATTGTGCTAAAACAGAAACGTCTTGTGTGTGTATGTGTGTGTGTGTGTGTGATTATGATTTTTTAAACGCAGCTTTAAAAATTTTCATTCATATCGCTACGATGTCTGCAGTGAGGCAGTTTATAGTGATGTCTAGCACTGATGCATCCTGCCGCATACATGTATCATGATGTCCCACCCAGTCACATTATCCTGATACCAGGCCTACCAGTCCTAACACTAACCTCTTAATGCTGAGCGCCAAGGGAACAGTTAGTTCCAGTTTTGTAAGTTATTGGTATGTGTAGGCCTGGGATTGAACCCAAGACCTCCCGCTTCCGCGGTGGACACTCTAACCACTAGGCCACTTGAGCAGTAGAAACGTCTAGCACTCGTTGTATAAATTTGTCAATAAAGACAACTCTGCAAGTCTTGTTTCCTGGTAGTGACAAATATATACACATCGTGGTTTATCAATTATACAGCTTAAAATATATAACATGCATGTTTTGTGAAATATTTATTCATGCAGGATGAAGGGAATTAATATGACACCAATCGCTACATGGCTTGAACACATCAATCAATGTAATTAGATGTATTCAAATTTGGTTTTCCTGGCTTCATAATTCATATGGCAAATGATATTTGCTTACGTATAAATGTAGCGGAAATGTTATCTGGAGACCTGTTGACTAACGGGCTTAAATTTTGGCAATATTGTTAAGATCTGTATCATACATTTATGAAAACCGAGCCCTCAGATAGGGTACTGACCTTCATAAATCTCTTTTAGCGATATGATATTATTCATGGATGACAGACGTGCGATGTTTACTAATCTCAGAAAGATTGCTTGCCAGTTACTGAAGCTGATAAAGCTGTCCAAATTAGTATGTTTTCAATGTTGCCAAGAGCAGAACGAGATTTTTACGAACCTGTTACCAGTTTTACGATCTTTCGTATTTCTATTTTGGTAAAACTATATTTCACATGGATCTCATCGAAAATTAAAATACGGGTTTTAAGCTTTCAGTTCTTCTGATATGTGTCCTCTTTTTATATCTGATTAAATTTTGAGGATTACGTCAAGAACACAAAACGTTTTCACGCTTTCCATTTTGAAACAAAAATATGATTTTACATTATATTCACTATCACTCCCTGTTTGCAAAACTATTCATTTTGCCTGAAGTATTGTAAGCAAATGAAGATTAAATCTCCAGCTATGGAGACATTTTGTTAAACTTTTATAAAACCTAGGCCTACTTTTAATTGCTTTTTGTACATGTATATGTATAATAATGAATATAAACTACACCGTAATCTACAATGATAATTTCTTCATAATTTAAAGTAGATTTGCAAACATGGATTGCATAAAACAATTAGAATGCATTTGGGATATGTCGGTTCCAGAATTCTTGACACTACAGCATCTGCATCGTTTTCAATTGGATACATTGATAGATCTAATCCATTATAAAATGTCTTTATTCTTTTCTATCACCTAGCATGATGTTTTATATGTGTGGGGTAAAAACGTGGAAACAAATTATGCATTTACAATGACATTTATATCTTCCGAGTGACAGAACTTGCCAGCAGCTTTCCGTGGGTCGATGGTTCTAAGCGGGTATTTCTCAGTTTCTTCTTCTACAAAAATATACTCCAGCCGCCGTGTATAGCCTATCATGCGTTGGTAAAATGACGTTAAACCCAAGACAACACCAGCAACATATTCCATTTTATAGGCCCTTTTATACCGCAAGAATATTAAAGGCTTGTTATTTGCACGTGCAAATAACGACAACAACAAAGACAACAACAACAATAACAGCAACAACAAGAACATAAATAATAATAATAATAATAATAATAATAATAATAATAATAATAATAATAATAACCACTGACACGACTATTAAATGTGAGGGTAAATAAGTTTGGTATTTCTGTTGATTCAAGCAGCTCTATAATTACATGCTTAATGTCAATCTTTTATGCTCCACTACCAATATTTAACTTGCATCATTATAAAGGTCTTCAACTTTGTTTTAAAAAAAAGTCTTTGTTCTGTTCCGAATGAATTCAGATAGTTTTCGAATGTCTTGATGTACAAAAAGCCTGGAATATGTTAAAAATAATCCCAAAGTAAAGTGTTAGTAAAATTATCAATGAGCAATGTGTAATTCCGATGACTAAATAAGTAATTCCGATGACTAAATAAGTAATTCCGATGACTTAATAAGCAATTCCGCTCCAGTTATGTTTGCACACAGCTGTAAATGAATCAACAGACTGGCCTGAAAATCAGGAATGAATAGTCTTTACCAACCCGAATCCACTTTATACATATTTCACCTGATATAAGATGTAATAGCTTAAATAATGGAAAATTCCAATAACTCGTAAATAATGGAAAATTCCACTAGCTCGTTAATCATGGAAAATTCCACTAACTCGCAAATAATGTAAAATTCCACCAACTCGTTAACAACGTCAGCCCTAGAGCTCAAGATTCAGAAACTTCTTGTTTACTACATAAAAAGTCATGCATGCAAAGTCTCGTTCCAGAGCATTAGATCATGGACAAATATCAAGCACCGAATATATATTAAATATAGACTATCACTCATTTACTGTCCCCAACATTATATCATTCAGTTAAGACAACATAACCCTCTTATCATTAATTAAGACCACATAATAGTCTTACCATTCAATTAACACTACATAACATTCTTATCGTCCAATTAAGACCACATACTAGTCTTATCATTCAATGAAGACTACATAACAGTCTTACCATTCAATTAAGACAACATACTAGTCTTATCATTCAATTAAGGCTACATAACAGTATTGTCATTCAGTTAAGACTATATACAAGTGTTATCATTCATTATGATCATATAACAGTCTTATTATTCAATTAACACCACATAACAGTCATACCATTCAATTAAGAACACATACTAGTCTTATGATTCAACCAAAACTACATAACACACTTATCATTCAATTAGGACCACAAACAATCTTATCATTTAAAAAAAAATACCAGATAATAGTCGTATCATTAAATTAAGACCACATAACAGTAATACCATTTAATTAAGACCGAATAACAGTCTTATCATTAAATTAAGACCACATAACAGTAATATCATTTAATTAAGACCGTATAACAGTCTTATCATTCAATTAAGACCACATAACAGTCTTATCATTTTAAAAAGACCAGATAATGGTCTTATCATTCAATTAAGACCACATAACAGTATTATCATTCAATTAAGACCACATAACGGTTTTATCATTAAATTGTGACCACATAACAGTCTTATCATTCATTAAGACCGCATTACAGATTTATCAAACAATTAAGACCGCATAACCGGTGTATCATTCAATTAAGGCCATACAACATCCTCATCATTAAATTAAGATCACATAACACTTTTATCATTCAAATAAGACCACATAAGTCTTATTTGTCAATCCATAACACATGACAGTCATAACATTCAAGTAAGACCACATAACAGTCTTATCAATCAATTAAGACCACATGACAGCCTTATCAATCAATCAAGACCAATTTACGGTCTTATCATTGAATTGAGACCGCTTAACAGTTTTTGAATAGTCCTTTGATTTTCAGTAGAAATATCGTCAGAGAAATGAATGTAAAATTATTAAAGTTTTGTATATGGAATGGAACGTTTTTAAATCGTCCTGTGATTTTCAGGATCGAGCTGTTATAACTCTTTGATTGCTCCCTGATTTTAATCGATGGCTTGAATTTTTTTTTTAAATAGCTAAAATTAGCTGTTGTCCCTTAATTTTGTATAAATTGGTGCATTACTATTAATAAATATTTTAGAAATGCTCTACATCTCATGCTGACATATCCTGGTTACAAATAAGGACCCGTACGCACACACACAAACCAACACTACAAGGACCGGGAATTTTCCCTGCATTTGCAAACACATTTGCATATCTGAACAACCAGGGTGGACGTACTCTATTGGCTGGGACTTTTTGAATATCTCAGTGCAAACCGCAACACAGATTGGTCTTTCATCGCCCAGTTTTTTATTTTCAAATTATGATAACCTTTTATTGTTGCAATATAATTTGGCTCATACAGCAAATGCAGGATTCTTCCAGTAATGATATTTCCCCAGCTTGTTATATGTGTCATTTGGATTTATAAAAACTTAAATAAATATGCCTTTAACATCATTCTGAATCTGCTCCCCCACCATTACAAAAAAAAAAGATAACAAGAGTTATAACATTGACATGTTGACAGTATTCATAAAGACTGCCCGAGTCACGTGGTTTTGCATTATGTAAAGCGCAATGCAAGTTCGATATAGTATCGCGAAATTATATTATATCAACAATATGCTGGGTTACTCTAGAACACTCTTACACAGAAGAAAATAAACAACAAATAAGTAATAAGTAATATTGTTAATAAAGATACATTTTAACAATTTAAAAAGTAAGCGAATTCTAACTTTGACAAATGTGGTTTCTACAAATACTGGACACCATCACTGAGACAACCGAATCTAGCTGAGGAAAGAAAGTTAAGCAAATTACAAATAACGTCATGCAAAAGAATACCATAAAGTCCAAGGCATCCGAATATAATGTTTTCCGGTTTTATTAAATACAGTCAGTAATGTTCCTTATGCTATAGATCAATATTTCAATTTGTACTTATACAAGATGGCCGAAAGTCACTAAAAATGATTGATTAGCTTATCTTATTGGATAACTTGTGAGTGTTTAGGAACATTGTTCTGCTTAATATCTGGTCTTTGATAACTTATAATTGCCCATTTAGCAACTAATATTGTGCTATGTAATACTTTGTCGTTCATAGCTGACGACTGTCCATTGGAAAATAAACATCTGACACTCTTGTTATATCTTGTTTCATTTATTAGCTTACTGTGCATTTTGTAATTCATTTACCAGCATCTCACAATCAATAAAAGCTAGATAAACCCAGAACTTAACTAAAAACAAAGCGCGAGTATGCCAATGTGTTCTGTGCCCGATTCTATGTATGTGTGTGTGCATGTATCTATATGTGTGTCTGTGTGAGAGGGAGAGAGAATCCTAATATTTCAAACATTTATGCTATCGTCCACTATCGAACTACCACAGGTTACGTTGAAGTCAATCGTTTGCAATATTTAAATAGTAACATAAAGTAGACACAGTCTGACTTTTTATGTTATTACCTCTGAGTGTCCTACTTTGTTCATTGTCACAAGATCATTTTCATAACAAAATGAGAAGACTATTTATTCTCGATTAAATGTGAAGACTGTAATAAAACGCAAACATTCTTCAAGATTGCTCAAATGTGAAGACTGTAAAAATAATATGAAGTCTCTTCAAGCTTGATTAAAAGTGATGACCCTTCATGCTTGAGAAAATGTGAAGACTAAAAAATGTGAAGACTGTAATAAAATGTGAAGACTGTAATAAAATGTGAGGACTATTAAAATAATGAGACTGTAATACAATGTGAAGACTCTTCAAGCTTGATTAAATCAATGTGAAAACTCTTCTAGCTCGAGAAAATGTAAAGACTGTAATAAAATGCAAAGACTCTTGAAGCTTGGGGAATATAATGAACATAAGTTTAATTCCAACATTCTGGTTAATCTTGACTATACTTAATATATGTAAGTATACATAATTTATATCCGGAATGTGATTTTATTTATCGGGAATTGTATGTTTCAATGAAGCTTGTTTCAGACTTTCACGATGCCACCCTTTACCTTTCAGACCCGTACGGCTCTGCATTCCCAACGATAGGAAATACACTGTCATCGCAAGGATCAAAGATGTCCGCCAATAAACTGGGTTTGATGAAATACACTGTCATCGCAAGGATCAAGATGTCCGCTAATACACTGGGCATGATGAAGAGAACCTTGGCCTTTAATCATCCTCCAAAAGCAATGTGTTGAAACTAACAGCCAATTCAGTATTCATAACATTAAGAGATAATTATCAAAACTTGATATTAGATAATTGGGACGGATGGTTTGTGTATTGCAAGTCTGTTTTCGATGAACTATGTTAAACAATTTATTTACACATTGTTTTAGTTAATCGTATGAAACGAGAGGTACTTAACACAACGTTGAAAAAGCAGTGGAAAGAAAATATCATAGAAAATAAAGACTAACAATGTTTGCAGCACTAGTTGCATTATTTGGAATGGCATGGGAGTGGTATGGTCTACCGTGCTGTATAATGCTGGTAAATGACGTCGAAACTATACTAGATTATGTTTAGTCATAATTTATACAACTATTCAAGACCGTCTGCCATGGTGTAAAACAGTCTATTTAATCATTTTACTAAGAAGCTCGGAAGGTCGATTATTTGGTATATGATGCTCAGTGAATTCTAAATCTCATTGCAGACAGATTGTGTACAATGATTTGTCTATCTCATCCCAGAACAAATCAATTTCTTGACAATTTCTTTGTTCATTTCAGTTACTAATGCAATCTGAGAGGAGAATATCTGTCTAGAGGAATAGATTTTCAAAAGCGAGTTCTAAACTAAAACGTGGTGAACTGGCAAAACAGCGATCGCATGACATTTGAACAAAGACACACGATTCTATCTGTAAAAAGGGTACAATCACTATAGCAAACTCCTACAAGATGCAGAGCAACGTGAACAAATTCGAATAAAAGTTGTCATTAAATATCAGTAAGATACTTAAATCGTACATGTAAGAACGGTTTATAATGTCAGCTTTACGGTGGTGCAGGTTGTAAGTGACTAAAAACGGATAAAGTATAGACTATTCATACTGAGTCATCCGGGGGGGGGGGGGGGGCCTATTTCGAACACACAGTGTTACTTACCGTGTTTTAACTGGAACCACATAATGGTGTTAACATGAGTCCCCACCCCTTTGTTACAAATTAAATTGAGTACATGTGTATTCAAAAGAAAGATCCGGTTTAACTGAACGTTGAAACTTTAAAAATCTGTAGTGAAACACTACATCAACCTGTGAAGAATATCGAAGGTCAGGGTAAGAAAACAATCATCTTATCCCAGCAAGAAGGCAAGTACCTGTATGAACGTTGTGAAAGCAATTCTGTAAAATTTGAGACTTTGTCCCGAGGTCTAAAGGGTCAGTAAGCATGTAGCAGAATGACTCGCCTTAGCTTCATAAAGGTTCATCCACAGTACCACAGAAATAAAAACATCATAACGTGCTGAAAATATTTGCAAAAACAAAAACTTTTACCAAAACCTTAGGAAATTATTTACGCAAAGTCTCAGCCGTGAATTGAGTATAATTTTATATTGAGGGTAGACAAGGAATAGTCCCAGTGTGTGTCCACCGCGCGGGGATCCGTTCCTTAGAAACCAATGTAAAACCAAATAATACTATGAAAATATGTTCCATTAAATATTTTTAACCGTTTAGACATGTACATCCATCGAACCTTAAATTATCCTCTATGGCAACTAAACGTTTGTTTCACGTTTCATCATTTTTATTACATTAAGTTTGCATATAGAAAGGGTTAATATTTTTATTATATTATATATTTCATTCAAAGAAGATTACTATGTCAATTATATAATGAATATCATATCTAAATGGTTATTACTTTTATTCATTTATGTATTTCGTACAGAGAGGGTAACTGTTTCTATTTTACTATGTATTGCCAAGTTTGTTATTGCATACTACACACGTTTCTAGCAATATTTTCTCACAATATAATAAAAAGTCGCATAGAAAAAAAAATGGGGGCCCCGAGTGGCCGAGTGTTCAAAAGCGCTGTTCGCTACGGATCACTGCCATCTCACCTCTGTCTGCGTGGATTCGAGTCTAAGATTCGGCTAATGTAGTTATGTGAGACAGCTTGCCAGTAGATTCTCGTGGGTCGGTGGACCTTTCCGGGTTTTTTCCGGTTTCTTCCTCCACCATTAATACTGGCCGCCATGTATAGCCTATATTGTGCTTAAAAATGGCGTTAAACCATAAAAAAAAGAGAAAAAAGAAAATAAAATGGGTCTCAACTATTGCGCAAACAGTACATGCTAAATAAAATGCTAGATATTTTCATATCAAAATGTATTAAAGTTAATTAGTCTTTTCACATTTACAGTTATCATTTTGAGATAAACCGTGAAGATAAACAATTCCATTCACGTATTAGTCCTACTTCTCGTGCACAAGATATTGGTCATGATACTGCCAGCATTCCAAGGAAACTGAATTGAATCGTGCATTTATTTGATATCTATTAGAAAAAAGTACACCGACCATGAAACCGATAGAAAATCGATGGATCTGAACAAATGCCAATTTCAACTAATGCCAATATAAGGATGGATCGTGAAATTGCTATAATAGGCGGTATAAGGCGCTCTGATTTTCAAGATCTATCTTCTTTTTGGTATTATCATTTTGCTGACAACGCTCATGTTACTCTTTGCCAAAGTAATGACGCTAAGTTATCAGCCTATCCCCTATACATCTCGGATTTAGATGTATCGACTGCGTATAGGAAATAAATATTTTTTACTGATTAGCACATCTGGCGAAAGGAAATTTAAGCTGACGTAACTCTAGTCTCATATGATGCCAATCATTCACGGAAACAATGAATCGACCGAAATAGCGTACAATTTAATTAGGTTATACAACATGTTTTCTACCAAGCCCAGATTAGGTTTGCTTTTTCTGCGATACCCAAATGTATGCTTAATGTTGAAAAACAACGTCTATGATCATTAAAGAACCATTTCATGAGCAACAATCTTTTACTGACGGATGTGTGATTTAAAAAACGTTTAAAGATTCTCATAGTTTGTCTAATATTGATGTCAGTCTTCTTACGAAAATGTAATGTTAATGCGTCGCCAATCTTTTTACGAAAATGTAATGTGAATGCGTCGTACTGTATATTCATACAAATCAACTGGTCATTAAATTTTCTTTTATGAAAGCGAAAATGAAATTTTTTAAATGTCGGATCAAGCGAAAGATCAAAGAGAAAATAAAAAATTTAAAATCAAAGATATTTTCTTGACGTGTTGAAGAAATTAAAATAGGCATATGCATCAATTTAATTTCTTTGTGCAAAGTTCAGCAAGCGTTAAAAAAATAATATACAAATAATAAACCATTTAATCCAATAGCATTTACTACTAAAAAGAAGAATTTAAATTGAACAACTATACTCCTAAAGAATTAAAAGTTTGAAACCTAGATTACCGAACAAGACGCGTTTTCTTTTTTATGTTATGTCCGAATGAAAGAATAAATATACAGTGCGCTTGCACCTTTTACAGTCATATATGAAGTAGCTTTATACCATAAATTTTGATATTTACCTTTCTGCATTTTCAAAACTTGAGTGGTCTTTTGAAACCGTAATTAAGTACGTTTTAGCTCGATACTGTGTTAATTTTTTATTCACAGGCTTCAGCTAGAATCCTCACATCTTTAACAATGCATTGTCATGACATTACTAGTACCATTATATAAGCTACAAACTAATAGATGAAATGGTTACATCAACAGAGCTACTGGAAAGTTCTCATTAAAACATGTTTCATGGCGTGAAATGATTTTTGGCATTCGATACCGACGACTGAGTTCAATATTTATGATGTGGTTTTTAGTCTATATATCTCTTGTTACGACTGTATGGTCACAAACCAAGTAATATAATGAAGCAAAACCAACACGTTTTATAAAACTTAACACATAATTTAGTTATCAAAGTTATAAATGAAAACAAAAGTGGAATTTACAGTATTATGAAGTGAATCTAAATTAATCCTGACAAAGTTCTGTGACTGTCAAAATGAATGAAAAGTTCCGTATAACCGGAAATGTATTGATCCGCCAAGAATAATGACGTTGTCAAGATGGCGTCTTCCAGAACTCCTTCGAATAATTCACGACAGTTACAGACTGATCTTATGCTTAAGCAATTTATATTTCCACTGAACAGTCCAAGTAAATTAAATGTTTTCCTCTTGAATGCGATATAAGTACTATATAATACACGTCTTCAGACTTACATAGGAACACAAGAAATGAAGAAGACTCCAAAATCGGAATGAGTCTAATTGCTTCGTTATCTCTTTATATTCATGTTCTATTGCGACTATATTTCATAATACAAATCACGTGATGGATTTTACTAATTTTGCATCGAGTTTGCCTATTTACGTTATCTAGCCCAACCAATGTGAAGTTACTGAATTTATCTATAATGGTCCAAACCTAATTATCCAATGAAAAATTAAAGATAAAGGCACCATAAAGTCTTATTATTAGGATTAATATATCAGTAATTCTCAACATATACGTCAGCTTATATTTATAGATCATATGTAATTTACGCTCATAATATACTCAGGTCACATAGGCAAAATGTAACTAAATATATTCTTTACAATTTATAGCCATGATTAACACATTACAAAAATTTAATGAAGTCAAGAACCAGAAGTTAGAAGAAAAATATATACATAACACGTTTAACTGTGTTACTTAGAAGAATGGTTATGACATTTGAGTTCTTGCGTATTCTGCTGTGACACTTGATATGCTTTTTAGATTAACATTATGAATTGAAGGCATTTATGGTGATTCCAAAATGTTTCTTAATTATTATAACATTATCTTAATATTGTATGCTACAAAACATGAAGCTAATTACTCTTCTGAAAGTCTTGGACAAGTGATGTTCTAATAGCCTGGATTGACTATTTACCTCACCTTCTTGAACTAATAATGTTGACGATTTGTACTCAGTCCTGGACTGTGCATCAGGTCTGGACGCTTGTTGATCTCGATCGCCTGTACCGGGACTTTCATAATATTATCTGGAACCTTCTATTGACCCAATGATTTTACAAACACTACAACCGGCGCATTAGCATCTAATATGAAACACTGCTTGTGTTACATTTTTGGACATCTTTTGGGACACTGTCAAATAAACTCTAAGGAAGTTAAAGTTAATTCTATCTTTGAATTCCTTGTACCTGTCAAATGTCGGCAGGCCTTTACATTTGACCAGTTCATTCAGCTCTATGAATCTTCGATATTTACCAGACCATCACACACTACTGGGACACTGATCAAGACAGTAACCAAAAAAATATTCTTGATTTCCTCCAAAAATATTGCTTCAATTCTAACCTATTTTTATTGCCCACAAAATCTTACGTGCGTAATTGTTTATGGACGACTGTGTTGACAATTTAATAAGATTTAAGTCCGCAAACCAGGCTATACTAATAGGCTGCCTTTGCTCATGAACATAAGTTTTGAATGTTTGGTTATCAAACATAATGGAACTATTCTAATACGATAAAATAAATGATCGAAAAGGATCGAAAATGATCTTCATTGATAGTTTTGAACTGCAAGAGAAATGATAGGATTACCAGGATTTCACAGCTGTCTTGAAGTTACGCGATACTTTGTCTTCAGCAGTGCAAAGACATGATGACATGATGCAAGCATCCCCGTGTTTCAAGCACAACATGGCAGCGCCCCAAGTCACTACTAAAATGACCAAATTTACGACAGTACATTGAGAATTTGCAACTGAATATAATCAAAATGATTGCCGTCCAGCCACTATCTGAATCAACTATAAAATGGTGCCTCCACTTTATATATATATATATATATATATATATATATATATATATATATATATATAGAGAGAGAGAGAGAGAGAGAGAGAGAGAGAGAGAGAGAGAGAGAGAGTATGGAATACTCAACAGTCAATAAGAATAAGAAGACAGAATTACTTTTCATTCCCAGCAATTCTTCTTGGCAAGTGGTGTGCCAGTATTTGCCTCTCCGTGTTATTTTCTTTTAGAGCATACGCGAGTGGACTAATCCCCGTAAATTTAATACTCTCCCGAATAACAATAAGCAAAAACGAAATTTTGGCATGCAGTGAGCGTTAGAGAAACCCACAAAATTGATTAACAAATCTCATATAAGTGTTTGAATTTGACATTAACAGCCACAATCAAGCGCTTCTATAACGTACAATTGCAATTGAGTAATGAGACGCTTCCGTTGATTAACTAGTTACTAAGAGCATTTTACTAACTGCACTTAACGGAATTGTTCAATGAGAGGCATTCAATGTATGATGTTCTTCTATAACTGCAGTGACATGCTGTGTTAATGAATAAACAACACACTGTAATCATAACACACGATCCATGTTGCTGTTTCTATAATGAAGTTTATAAAAACTCACCTGTTAATTTCGTCTTCATTCATTACAAGTTATTAACAGCCATACGTCTGTTGAAAAATACTATACCATGGTTATTTTTTACAGATGCTGTTAGCGTATAAATTTCCCCCTCCCCTCGCGAAAGAATAATATCGACTTCTGAAAATGATCGAGGGCCTTTATGGTAAGAAATTAGAGAAATCACCCATACTAGTTTCGGATGTTGACAGCACAGGTCTTGTATTAAGCGGATCAATTATAGATTGTAAGATAAGAACAGTCACATGTCAAGATATTCACTTAATATAAGACTCGGGAAACTCACAATCGAAATGGATTATGCTGTAAATTAAACCGTACCTGCTGAGTTTTATAGCGTAAGCATTATGTATACTTGTAAGAAGGTGTTTATGCGGTTTTGACGCATTATGCTTCGGAAGATTGCAAGAGGGTAACCAGTTGACGATATTCACTGATTATTTCTGAATTTCAGTCCCAGCTAGGAGCGCTGGTAATGCAGATGCGTTTTCTGCAATACGCCTTTGTTATAAAGTTAAATAAAGATGTCGATTGATTGGTCAGTCATTCCAGAGTCCACTAAAAAGCACCCGAACTGCTGACTGGTTATGGGTGTCCTTAAGCTAATAACAAACCATGGAGACTATTTCACATCAATAAGTGTGCGCGACTAATATGTTTACATAAAATAATGTAGAGGAGTTTTACAGAATATGTTACTGTGCGCAAAAACTTTTTTTGTTTCTTTCTCAGACTACATTTTGGGTAATTTTCTTTTTCAAAGATATTTGTTTCAGAAACGCGCATCTTGAGAATCGTCACTAAGTTTCTTGAAGAATTTACACAAACTTTATATGCTTATAAAAACAATTATCATTATAACTGCAGCACCTTTTTGTTTGTTTCTTACTAGCTAATTTTTTTCGACACCGATATTGTTAGTACTTCGGTGTCCGCACATCTGTATCATGGTTTAATTTCCATGATACGATTTTACTGGTCAGTTTCTATTTACATGTGGACACAGAGACGTGTATAAATCTAAAGTAACAAAAACTTCGGGACTGGTTCAACATATATGTGCTAACGAGCTTGCCTTTGAAATTTTGTAGACACTTGATTGGTCTCGTGTTTCTAAATATCTGGGAGGACTGTGCTGCATTTATAACTTAAGGAGATTTCAGCCTCTCCATCTTACGCCATTGTGTAATTATCTGTTACACAAATACAGTTTTTGTTACTAATAATAGTAACAAACAATCTGGTTTTACTAATATTGTTAACAAAGTATGTATCTACTGGCATCTTGATCTCGAATCTAACTTAGATTTAGGTAACAAATTAAACCTGCCAGTAGTTATCTTCTGTGGATATCGTTACATGATCGTGAGACTTGAAATAATACCATAAAATGTTCTTACACGGACTGACCACAACAATTCTTCAAAACATTTTTCAAATGTTGATATAGAATTTTTGTGACATATAACCTGTAACAGAATAAGGCAAGAAAAAATTCGGTTACTCCCTAGAACAATTCGACCATTTCTCGTTTTATATGAGTAGAACGTACAGCATTACCTAGAGTGAATAATTGTTTTTTGGTTAAGCAACGCAACTAGCATGCATCTTCTCGCAGATCGCATGCGGAGAAAGACACTAAAAGCACGGTATACATGGGTATTTCAACTTGACTAATACTCACTCTTCTGTGGATTGAAGAAACGTATTATGAGTAACTGACATACTGGTTTTTGGATCCTGTCAAGGAGTGAACGGTCTCCATTTTAGTTCTCCAGCCATATGGCTGTCTGCAGCTGTTTGTAGCCGTCTGCATCTGTCTGTAGCTTTTTGTAGCTGTGTGTAGCTGTTTGCAGCTTTTTGTAGCTGTCAGCAGCTGTTCTAGATGTCTGAGGCTGTCTGCAGCTGTTTGTAGATGTTTGTAGCTGTATGCATCTGTAGCTATCTGTCTGTTTTCATCTGTACGTATGTGTGGGGTTTATCAGGATGTATGGCGGTCTGTGCATCTATATGGATATGGAAGACGATATAACTATAAAGGTCATACAAAGACAAAACCGCTAATTTGTACATATGTGCGTTTGGTGGATCCATTAAGGGTGTGAGTTGCCGAAACAAATGTGGGACACCCATGATATTTGGAAACACTGAGTGGTTTTTTATTGGACATAAATGACAGTTTTAATAAATATTTATGTATCATCTGGCTGTACAAATGACGGAGTCATATGTTTTGTTCCAATTGAGTGTTGTTTCAATTGAGTACAATCTGCGTCATTTTGAATACATTAGATTATTTGAATATTATTTTAATTACAGAAGAGTATTTGAATCTTATTTTAATTCCATGAGGTTATTCAAATATCACTTTCATTACAAGAACTTAAATGAGGTTATCTGAATTTCACTTACGTTGCACGAAATTACGTGAGATTACTTGAATCTTACCGGCAGACATTTGTATATGAACCCTATGTTTTCGTATTCCTATTTATGAAGATAGTAATTAATATATATATATATATATATATATATATATATATATATATATATATATATATATATATATATATATATATATATATATATATATATATATATATATATATATATATATATATATATATATATATATATATATATATATATATATATCCATTCCATAATATTCCATATTTCATCACATTGAGTTGTGTCATTTGAACCATGCATCCATTCAGCTCTATCCTGTTACATTCCCTAAAAGTAAATTTAGAAAATACTAACCAGATGTTTAACTGGTATCACTGTGTAACTTAATATCACAATATAAATCAGTTTCGCTGTGTAACTTGGCATAACTGTAGACCTTTCTATCCTTACATACCTTAGTATAACTATACAACTTAGTACCACTATATGAACAAGTATCACTTTGTAAATTAGTACCAATGTGCAACTTAGTATCACTATGTATATTAGTGTCTCTATATAACTTAGTAGTATTACGATATAACTTAATATCACTGTGTACTCAGTAACACTGCATCCATTAGTATATCAATATGTACTTTAGTATCGCTGTACATTGGTATCACTATTTAAATTAGTTTCACTGTAAATTAGTAGCACGAACTTATTATCACTGTTGAACTTAGTATTGCTGTATATTTTAGTATCCCTAAATATCTTAGTATCGTTGTATGTCTTAGTATTATTGTGTACATTTGTATCACTGTTTAATTAATACCACTGTGTAACTTATTATCACTATATAACATGAGGTGTCCCGAGTGGTCTAAAGCGCTTTCCGTTACAAATCACTGCCATCTCACCTCTGTCTGCATGGGATCGAGTCTAAGATTCGACTAATGTAGTTATGTGAGAAAACTTGCCAGCAGCTTCTCGTGGGTCGATAGTTCTTTCCGGGGGTTTTCTCGGGTTCTCCTTCCACCAATAATACTGGCCGCCATGTATGGCCTATCGTATGCTGAAAAATGGCATTACAACCTATAACAACAACATAAATTAGATTCGCTCTGTAACTTACTATCATTGTATGACTTGTTATCCCTGCATAACTTAGTATCAATGTGAAACTTATTACCACTAAGTAAACTAGTATCGCTGTGTAAATAAGTATTACTGTGTAACTTAGTGTCACATTTTAGTATAACTGTATAAGTTAGTAACACTGTAAATTGTTATCACTGTGTAAGTTGTTATCACTGTGTAAATTGTTTTCACTGTGTAAGTTGTTATCACTGTGTAAGTTGTTATCACTGTGTAAATTGTTATCACTGTGTAATTTATGTGTAAGTTGTTATCACTGTGTAAATTGTTATGACTGTAAATTGTTATTGTGTAAATTGTTATCACTGTGTAAATTAGTATCAATGTGTCAATTAGTATCACTGTAAATTAGTATCACTGCAAATTAGCATCACTGCAACACTCTCCAAGCCACCAATAGTATCAGGACTAAGAATCAGCGATAAGTTTTACTCTTTTTCCTGTTGCTTTATTTTGGGAAAAGTTATGGAAACATTTTCGTAAAAGTAACAGTTTGGGAAAAAAAAGAATTTAAAGTTGAAAACTGAAGAAAATATGTTCAGATATTTCTCGTTATAACAATCAACGTTTTGAGTCAAAAAGTACTGTCGATAGTCGCTACAATGTATGGTTGTAATTCCACCATTTATTATCTCCAATGATCATGAGATGTTTGCGATCTAATGTCTTGTTTAATATAGAAGAGATGCATATATTTCATTCAATCGATAATGACATGTTGTGTCGCTTTAAATGATTCCATATATTTTCAGTCCTAATATTCTGTCCAATTTGGTCACTTCATTCAAAACTTCCTTCTCAATAATAGATCCTTTATGAATTTAGACAGAACATGTTGAGTGGCTAAAAGGGAAAAAAATTAAATGAAATCTGACGTGAATATTAAGTTGCACAATTGCCAGACATATTTCTACACTAGTGCATAGCAAATAATTTACAGAATCTTGATTAAATCAGTGTGGCTAAACATCTTTTACAATTAATGTCCCAACTGAAGATCGATCCGAACGTGAAAATATCTTATAAGTTGGTTTTTATTGACAGTTATTAAATCTCAGCTTTAATGGCCATTTTCAGCATGACAAATTAACTCGCAAAATTTGATATGATGTTTTCTGAAATCCATGAAATGAGTAGCTACAAACAAATACTGAAGATTATTGAATATGTTTTAAGGGCTGGAGTTTTTATGTGCAACATTTTAATGTTCGTATTCAGATCTAACAAATTTTGATGGCCATTTTTCACCAATACACAGCAGTAGAGCTAGAATCTCATTAATACAGATCATAACAGATCTCTAGCAAGATTATATGATGAATACAGTTGTTGCATGGTTTACTGTAAGAAGAAATCATTCCCATCGTTGGGTAACTTTTGTATTCTTAGACATAAATGATTCCTATTTTTTATATAAAAAATACCTGGATATATAAATCTATATATATATATATATATATATATATATATATATATATATATATATATATATATATATATATATATATATATATATATATTCGCATAGGACCTTTAGAATTTAAATAAATGAAGGAAAGTGTGAATTCAAAGCAACTTAGTTTCGAAGCAGCACTATATGGAGTACGCTTTCTTGTTTTAGTATTGAAAATTTGTTTCTATTTCTTTGCCTTTCAAAATGTGACAAACGTATTATTCGCGTTATTATATCTGCTTTTATAAATGTTCCACAAGTAGTGAAAACCTCATGACGTCAAAATCAGCGCCATAACATTATGCAAAGGAAGGACTCAGACACACAATCCCACAGAAGAAAAAAAAAGAACGATGAAAGCTTCTTCTTGAAAGCTCGTGGCAAGCTAGTCGTAAATGTTTGAATCACGTCCATAAATGTATTCGCAGGGAAAGGATTTGAGTAAGTTCGTCGTTCCTCGTCTCAACTGGTCAAAAAGGTAACATGTCTAAGGATACATTCCATAATGATATTTTCCAAAATTGTACAGGTTTTGTACGTGCAATCAAAGTAAAATAATGTTTAACATCAATCTATAAAATAAAGTGTTCACTTTAAAGAGAAATAACACATATACTAAAACATTGAACTACATCAAAGCCTATAAATAGTTTTCTAAAACTGAAAATACTCTTAAATTTCAAAACTCATTATTATCTAAACTATTATATAAATGTGTTATGTTCTGTTGGCTTTCTAGTCACGTGGATATAGAAACCTTTTATATAGTCACACCATACCAAATGGAAAACATCATTTACTTCCACCATATAATACATGAACCAACATGTCCTACAGAACTAAGGAAGTTTGCAGAATTAAAACTCCTCAGAAAGCTTCAGAGCATCGAACACATAATTGGAAAGTGGCATCCCTAAAACAATAAATGCAGAAACGAGGTGACATAAAGGCACTTGCAAATAGGCTACACATATCTGGACCATATAGATTTCAGAAAGGGTGAATCTGCACCAGAGTCCTTGCCTTACTAGTGTCTATTGTTAGTAGAACATATTCATGTCGAGTGAGAGAAGGTTTTATGCGACCTCGTTTAGAAGTTGATTACGACTATCGTCAGAGGAAAATATCAGTTTTGTTTACGTTTACATGATAAATATTGTCCCTACATATTAACGACTGCCTATTTCCTACCTCTGTATTTAATTTTGATATCATTTAAATATTTTTGACATACTCTTTCATTCCTAATCTTGTAAGACTTTAAGGTTTCATTAATTTGGAATGGTTTATGTTCCTAAAATTTTACTGCTACTTTTATTACTTATAATTTTTCTGGAAGTAAACTCTTAATCGGCGAAATATAAACAAGCTGGAATGTCGCTAAACCAAACATATTTTAATTTTATGAATGATACGACGTTTCTCTCAGCTTATTTAAAACGTGTGTAATACAAAAAAAAAAACGTCATTAGTAACGACTCATTATTTCGGATTATTGGGTCTCTTAACTAGTACGATCTGGTTTATATTCCTTCTGTAACGATGTACCCTCTTAGTAAATAGGTGTGGTTAACTAGATTTGGCTATCGTTATCTATTGCATGTCCTCCCTCCATTTTGTTGCTCGGTGTTAGACTCATTTAGACGCTAACACCTGGAACATTTACAGTCTGAGATTAAGTTTGTCCTATATTACATGCGTCTGGACTTGTATAGACTCCCCACAAAAGTTGACCACATATGTAAATTGTTCATTTTTTAAATTATCTGGGCATTATTTCATTGGACATGTACTTAGTACTGATGTCCTCGTTCGAAATTCAGTATACTACATCTGCGCAATTTACAAGTAAAATGTAATAATTAACAGAACTCGTATTTTTCTTTAGAGGTGGCAGTCTTTCGAGAGTCCGGGTTTATTCAAGATGGCGGATTCTTCAGATGGACATTATAATGCTCATGTGCAAATCATGGATAATTCTGGCTTTGAGATTAGTTCCGGGAAGAAATATACTGGATTGAAAACAACAGCAAACGAAGGCGATCGTGATGTATATCCTAATTGTAGCTTAAATGCATTTTATGATGCAGATTTGATGAGTGATGATGCTGACAATGCAAACAATGCATATATATATATATATATATATATATATATATATATATATATATATATATATATATATATATCATCTCAATCTCAGTACATGGGTACGCAGAATGTCGATAATACATGTTTTGACAAAGATGCCCAAGATTCGTGTCAGCGCTGTAACAGCCCAACATATCAAGATGTCATATCTCAGCTTCCCAATCAGAACTATATTAGAAGACTTGATCGGGAATTATGTAATCTACACAGAGACATGTATATTGAGACTCTTCTAGAGATTGCACACTACAGTGAAGATATTGTAACTTGGTATAGGTCAGTCTTATTTTAGTAGAGCTCGAGGTTTTCCTGGCTTTCCATCTAGACATTTGGTTATTAGAAAGAAGAGAAATGGTGTAAGTAGTTTAATAAAATATGCAAGGGGTTATTATTCTTTAGCTATGTTTATAAAATTCAATCCTTGCGAGATCGATTCTATTTTAGCAAGAAGAAATCATACCACAGTGTACAATATGAACATTGTAAACAGGACGATCAACAAAGTTTAGCAAGACTGAAATCAAGAGTGACTGCGGTCATCTACAACAAACTGACCGCTCCGGTGGCCTAGTGGTTAGAACATCCGCCGCGGAAACTGAAGGTCGTGGGTTCGATCGTATGTCGTTCGCATGCTTAGTCCAGGTTTAGTAACCTAGCATATAGTGATAATTGATATGGTGATCAACGCTCTCCATAAATTGCGGCTCAGAACAAGATTTCTATGTCTAACTGTTTTATTCCCCGTCTCGATTGAGTCTAACACAACTGGTTGTGATACACGGTGCTGCCCATCCAGTGAATCTCGGAACTGAACTTCCCTGTTCAACCGTGTGTCTCACATGTCGGGTAAGGCTGACGACTCTTCCCCAGTTACAACTATAGTAGAGGTGTGACCCAGTTTAATTGCCCAACACGCTTTGGAAAAGAGCGGGCGGTCAGTGTTCTGCAAACTCTGGTTTCAAAAAGCGTGGACATAATTTACATCATGTCGTCTGAAGACACATCGCCACCTTCGATAGAAATAGCACACAGAATTTCAAAGCCAGTGATCATAAAAATGTGACAAATGCCGTGTGCATGCCCATTCGGATTCTAAATAAACGGTAAGGCCACACCGAGCGGCTTTCTGAACACTGTACTCCGACCAGAATAGAGCATGTTATGCATACGATGGCTAGCAACGGAAATATAAAAGGTAATGATTTGAAAACTCCTAGCAAGATACCTACCGTCATTGGGGGTCAGGTAGAAAAACTAGATCGCTTAGTAAACCAAGTTTATATATCGGCTCAGAGGGTATTGTTGGACATGAGGATGTTTATGACAATGATGAGAATGTTGTATTTGCAGATGTGGTTAGACCTGGAACAAGGTGCTTTTATGTGGGTGGTATTGGCGTCGAAATATATTGCTGAAGGCCTCAAATAATACAACACTGAGCCGTTATCTATAACGTTTATCCAGAGTAAACGTAACTGTTTATCGGCCAACCTGACTGTACATAACTCAGACGGAAACACTGCTGAAAAGGATGCAACACAGACAAAACGTGTTTATGGAAGAATGATGTTTGGGAATGTTTACTTTAGGAAGCAATCCTGGCGAGACAGCTTTAACAATTGCGATCAGAAGACAGATGAAGGTGCGGGATGCTATATTCCATGACTAGGGTGACATAGTCAATTGTTCATAAATTTGCCATTATGTACTGTCATAAATTAATGTGTTTTGTCATTTTTGTCATTTTAGTTTTTAACACTAATTATTAATATAGCTTTATTGCAAGTTAATATGAATCTTACCATACTGAGCTGGATTGTTAGAGGAATTATGTTGTAGGGTTTAACGCCATTTTTAAGCACACGATGGGCTATACATGGTGGCCAGTATTATTGATGGAGGAAGAACTCGGGGAAAACCCCCGGAAAGAACCACCGACCCACGAAAATCTACTGGCAAGCTTTCTCACATAACTACATTAGACGAATCTTAGACTCGAACCCACGCAGAGAGAGGTGAGATGGCAGTGATCCACAACGGAGAGCGCTTTAGACCACTCGGCCATTCGGGGCCCCTGAATTATGTCCTCTGATCTTAAGTTTAATGCAATGCTGGATAAATATCTTGACGTAGCTTGCATAACTGAACATAAACTATTACAGCACATACTTCCATTACTTCCATTTTGCGATTATATTCGTTCTGATTATAAATGAATTGCTAAGACTGAGGATATTTCCTCTAATAGCACTTTAATAAAATGTGGAAATGGAGATATAGCAATCTTCTGCAAAAATTCACTCATGAGATATACTAGCCTTGTAGATGACGTTAATAGTGACATAGTTGTTGGCATAAAATTCAAACTGATTTATGCAAATCGGGTTGATTTAAAATATGTATGATGTGTATTCACAGCTGGGGGACGTGAATTTTACTGGCGATTTTATTGCACTTGCTGACCCAGGCACCATCAGAGATTACACAAATTGGGTATTTCATGAGCTCTTGCGATATCATAATCTAGTGAGAGCTGAATTCTAATGATACGCACTGGTTTTCGTTATACATTCACCCCAGAAAGAACGATGATTGATCATTGTGTACTGTCGGATCAATGTACATGTAGATTTACGGAGTGTGCACCTGTTTCAGATCACGAAGAGCACGTGCTTTCTTCGTACAGTCACCTGGGGATGAGACTTGAGGCAGTCTACGAAGAGATATAACATATCTTGGAATAAATTAGACGCCGATATCTTGAATAAGTATAAAACTGACCTGGATCATCGCCTGAAAACGTTATATATAAATATATATATATATATATATATATATATATATATATATATATATATATACCATTTCGGACAATGTTGATGGATTGTACGGACATATTGTTAATGCAATACAACAGTCAAGCGTCATCGCGCTTCCAAAGTCTAAATTCAATTAGTATGCCAAACCATACTGGTCAAAGAAACCCAAAGAAGCACATAAGCTTTAAAAACAAGTTAGGTATATTTGGAGAAATGAAATAAGACCGAGGGTAGTCAATTTAAATCATACAGAGAATGTAAAGACAAGATATACTTTAGAAACCTTCAACAATTAGCTCGGGAAAAATATATGGAGAAGGTATATGAAGAAATTGATAAAACTCACGAATGCGATGTTACACACCATTGGAACATGATCAATGTTAAGAGAGGGAACAATATAAATTTTTGTCATTCACTAATAATTATTGGAGTTTATGTCCGTGATGATGAATCCATCGCAAATGGTTTTGCCAGATACTATGAGGACATTCACACGCAACTTTTAAGCCATAGTCTTGTTGGAAATTACGGGAAAATCCCCTTTTTTGATATTTTATTTTAACTTGTATATAAATTTAAAGAGCAAAGTTCTTGTCAATGGACAATTTTTGGACTGGTTCTCAATTGGCCAAGGAGTGCGTCAAGGCGATGCTTTGTCATCCTTGATGTACACAATATTTATAAATGACTTGCTGCTACAGTTAGAAAATAGTTGATTTGTAGCGAAGCTTTGATCCTTAGCTGTGGGAAGTCCAACCCTAGCTGATGGCATTTCACTTTTGGCTATATATCCTAGCAATCTAAAATAGCTGTTAGATATAGGATATGACTACAGTAATAGGTGGCGATTTGAGCTTAGTGTCACAAAGTCATACATTATCATTTTAGGTCCCCAATACAAAAGGTATGTCAACATGAAATGCCCTCATGTTTGCGGGTTACTGATTCAGCAACACATCTGAGACAAATGGTTTATATCCTTTGGTTGCTGCAAATTTAATCAAAAATTTAATTTTGCCTTCAATGTTTTATGGAAGTAGATTAAGTAGTAACAGTTTAAAAAGTGACCTCTCTTCACTGGATAAAACTCCGAGGTTATTTGACAAACATTTACAAGGCTTCCCAACACATACAAGATTAGACATCGCCATGGGAATGTTAGGACGGACATCAGCGCAGTCAGAAGTCGATAGAAGAAAATTGATGTTTTTACACAGATTGTGCTTGATGCCTAACAATGAACATACAAAACGTATGTTTACTTTGCGTTATTTCACTTTATTTTGATCGGATACATGTCAAACAATGGTTTAATTTCAAATCAATATTAAACGTTCAAGAAGTTTGACTTGCTCGGGTATCTAACTGAGTATTTACAGCCTTCGGAAATTCCAGACAAAAAAAAATTGGAAAGCAATTGTAAGGTTCAAAATTGCTGGTATAAAAAAGTGCCTCAGGAGAGTTTTATGTCTAGTCAAGCAGATTTTGATAGATTGTCTTCGATACCGGAATCTTTACGACCTGCCTCACTGTGGCAGTTGGCTAAAACCAAGCAGCAAACTAAGGTATTCACATAAGTAGCTGTTTCTCAAATACATCTTAATCTGTGTATTAGATGCGCGGATGTTTATACAGTCTTGGTATTTCATTATTGTGTTGCTTGTCCTTATATGTAGAATTTCAGAATCTCTCTCGGTTCATAATTTCAATAGCAGTGTTATATTATTGATTTATTTCATCATGTAAATAAGAGCGGTAAAAAGAGCACAATGTCCAAGCCTGATTTGCATCACCTAGTGTCGCTTCATGTCTTTGTCTCTGTGTATCCCAAGACTTCTATTTTAATTTTCAATACTTACTCACAATTCGACACATTACACCATTCTATTTGTAAATCATTATCCTTTCTACTTCTTTGGAAAAAAAATAATAGTGACTCCGCTTTAAGATCACATCTTCCACAGTTAAAATACTGGCATTAAATTGGAACAAATGGAGCAGAAAGTGACGACATATCACCCATAAGGCGTTGAGGAGTTATAATTGTATAAAACATGAATGCATACAGCCATTTAACTGATATATCAGGTCCATATAAACAACATTATAAAGTGTTCGAGACATCTCTGATATATGGTTCATATGTTTGCCAAGATAACAATATTTCATTGCAAAATATATCCAGTATTTAAAAGTTCAACCTTGGTTTCGGTTTTCAGCAGACTTGGTTTCTATCTCCGGAAGATTTGGTTTCTGTTTCCGGCAAAGAGATAGTAACCGTTAAACTTGGCTATTTTCAGCAGAAAATTAATGTCAATTACAATACAATGACCGTCGGGAATGAGGTTTCTAAGACATACAAAAGTTGGCGGTACACGATTCGGCAATTTAAACCCTTTTTTTACACGGACTTACTACTGTGATGCTTGTAAGTAAATCCCGTCGTGATCTGAGACTCGTTGCCACAACCAACATTTGCTGCGCCTAAACGTCAATTACCGACTGAATTGAGCATTGCAATTTTCCAGGAAACTAAATTGCTCCTGATTGGCACAGTTGGATACCGTCTTGACTACTTTGAGATTAGGGAATACACATATCTTTATCCGTCTCATTATTGATCCAGTCAGCCAGCTTGTAACATACTCTCAATAATTACATCTGTGGTCAACATCTAGTATTGCTAGCACATATAGCCTGAATCAACATAGCTGCTTACAATATCCATAATAAAACCCTGGGCGATGTAGATGTCGTTTATCATTATTAATATATGTTTCAAGTCACGTGACGTGTAAAACTAAGTCATTTCGTTCAGTTTTGTGGTACATTACGAATCCCATAAATATCGTCAACCTTCCTGTCTTAATCTGTGATCGCGCGTGGTCTCTGTTACTATCTCATTTTAATTTAAAATATTTTGGGCAATTTCCCTTGTGAGCCATTGCTGATTGTCGCGCTGGCTTAGTGTTTAACCCCCCAGCTTCGCAAAAGAAAAGGCGTGAGCTCGAATCTTACCATGAGATCAACCTAGGTCAGCAACGGCCGTCTGTACTTGGGTAAAGCACATTGTTAAATTTTTTGTCTTAGGATAGTCCATAAATAATAAGTAAGTATGGGTAATCTCTTCACAATAGAGCCATCTATTGTTCTAAGGTATACGCAATACCTGTATAATGCCTATTGTTAGGTCATATACTGAGGGTGTATTCAAATAACAAGGACGTTTGCTCGGCATCCAGTTTTGTTTGGCGCTAATCTCAGACCATTCTGCTTATTTTAATAAGACGTACTGCTTTCCCAAAAGTGAGATAGAAATCATTTGGGAGACTGAAAAGGATAACTCAGAACAATATTGTGTTTGCTATCAATCATATTTATCGTGATGTGAAATGAAAAACACGTGTTCCTAAACATGTACAAAGACTAATATAACCAGATTGGACTGAATGCTAACAGATAATAGACATGTGCTTGTTATCGTTAGAAATACAAAAACTTTCAATGGAATATTGTATCTTTCTTAAAGATCTTCCTGGTTATAATACAGCTGCGGAACATCCTCTCCGATATTGAATATTGCTGGTCAGTTATTTACTAAACGCTATTGCTTATTGTTTGTGCGATATTTCCACAGAAACTAAATGGTCCATGATGTTTATAGTGCCAAGTAAATTATGGATCAGTAGATCTTATATACATGTATGTAGATATTATTCACAGTGGTCAGAATAGCTTTCTAGTTATGAGACTAATTATTTAAACGTTCATATAGTTGATTGAGCAACCAGTCTAGCGTTCCTAGAATTGACTGAGTAAGCAGTCTATCGTATAGAACCGATGTTTAAAATCAACGCTCAATTATGGTAAAATACAAACTATACTTTTTTGTATTGAGTCAAATTCAAAATTGCTGTAACAGATTAAGCACAATAAATCAGCTGAGATTATAAAGGCTTATTCGTCAAGTATAAAATACTGTATTGTAGTGTAAAGTTGTTTTCCTTTAATTTGTCATAAATGATGACTATTTAAAAACAATTATGATGAATACTTTCAGTTGTCCAACTATAAAAGTTGTATTTTCTATCGCTGATAATATTTATTTGAAACAACCTGAACGTAGAAGTATGAAACTATGTTTCAGTAAACATATTTTGCTAACGTTAAACCATATGCATCTTAAGGGAACGTTATGATCGTTTGTTTTCCCTTGTCGTCGTGCGTATGCGACAATTCATAAAACTTGTATAGCACTGTGAACTCTCAAAAACTCGACATGATTATAGCATATGAACTCAAAAATGAACCCGTCTAAATGGCCATATGAACATACTTTCCACTACTTAATAAACTTGCTCTTGAAAGGTCTCATCCAGTCGTTTGGACAATATTAAATATTTAAATTAAAATGCTTTAAATCTAGACAATACTTTCATTGCAATGGTTGGATCTACAGTTTCATATTTGATTCGTATGTGGTAGAAAATATGCATGAACAATATTGGAGTAGAGTTGTATGTACTTATCCCTTATACATTGTAAACTTTGTATACTTACCCCATATACATTATAAATTTTCTGTAGGCCTATTAATTAACCCCTCAACGTGATGATATTGTTTAACGGGTTAGAGGCGGATATTACTTATTCATGAAAAGTTGCAATTAATTTGCCTGCAAACATATGTGTATATTGTATACATTTACCGGTATTTCTCGTGGCTGAAGAGCTACCGTCAGCTGAAAAGTTATTTTGATGACAAATCCATTTTGTTTCTGGACCAAAAGTTATGTTTGTTGACTTTACGTATGTATTCTCAATACATAATGCAATTTATGTACGTAATCCCGATACATAATATAACTTATGTACGTACTCCCAGTATAAAATATAATTTATGTACGTACTCCCAGTTTATAATTCAATTTATGTACATACTCCTATTTCATAATTCAGTTTATGTACGTAGTTCCGGTTCATAATTAAATTTATGTACGTACTCCCAGTACATATTTCAATGTATGTGCGTACTCCCTGTACATATAATAATTTATGTTAGTACTCCCTGTAAATATAATAATTTATTTTCGTACTTCCTGTACATAAAATAATTTATGTTCGTACTCCCTGTACATATAATAATTTATGTTCGTACTCCCTGTACATATAATAATTTATGTTCGTACTCCCTGTACATATAATAATTTATGTTCGTACTCCCTGTACATATAATAATTTATGTTAGTACTCCCTGTAAATATAATAATTTATTTTCGTACTTCCTGTACATAAAATAATTTATGTTTGTACTCCCTGTACATAATATAATGTTCGTACTCCCTGTACATATAATAATTTATGTTCGTACTCCCTGTACATAATATAATCTGTACTTCATACACAATACACTTTAGCTACATGCTCACTATATATAATATAGTTTCTTCGAAGCATTCGTTTTAAATTTAAGTGTTGTTTGTTTGTTATTCTTTAGGTCAGAGTTCATATTTTCTTTCCGTGTGTGTTGTAGGTTATTACTATTTGATTCAACGCATTACTTGTATGTTGACTAAAATAATACACTCCATATAAGAGGCAAACAATGATTTTGGTTTTCATTACCCTGTCAAGATGCAAATCTACGAAGCCTATTTCTCTTTATAGACGGTGGAGTGTGCCCATTAAGCCAAATCCGTCACGTTTCCAAGACTAGAAAATTAAATTAAATTAACTGTTATTTCTGTCCGTTAGCGGAAGGCATTACAGTGCGAGTCCTTCACTTCTTTTGTCTAAAAATGAAGGATTTCCAAGTATTCCTGCTGATGCATAATAACTAGTCGTAAAACTGTGTACAGCACGATTATTTTCCGACTTTAACATTTGTTATAACACACTACAGGTTAATAACAAAGAATATATTTCAAATGTTTCGTATGGCGTAACAAAGATGCTGAAAATCGTGGTTATGTAAGAATTTCTTATCAGCTTTCAAACATAATACTGAGCGGGTCAAATCATTCAAAGCATGCCGAAAATATGTTATTATTATTATTATTATAATTATTATTATTATTATTGTCGCTGTTGTTGTTGTTGTTGTTGTTTGGGTTGAACTCCATGTTTCAGCGCATTATAGCCCGGGCAGTATAATTTGTAAAGGAATAACCCGATAACAAACCCGAAAACAACACGGTCAAATCCATCGACCAACGGTAACCAACTGGCAAGCTTTCTCACATATCCACATTGGACGAGGCGGAAACTGGAACCTACTTGGAGAGCGGTCAGATGGCGCAAATTGACGTTTTTTATTAATCAGCATCAGACAATTCTGAGTGTCTCTTATGTACTTTGGTTTCCAGCCATCCATTTAAAACGTATGACTGTTATCATCAGAGATAAAATTATGGCTGCCAAGAAAGTCTACCTTCCCCATTTCTAAACCATGGTAACTCAAACCTGGACATGTGATCATTAGTAGGATTATCTGTAGGATGTCAGCTGATCTCCAGATTATGCTAATACAATACAAATTTGTTAAAATTATTGGTGCGACGTACAACCATTGTCACTTGTATAATCCCACAGAGATGTCTCGCAGTGGCTTTGGCTCGTCAGTAACAGTTCAAGGTTTGCGATATTGTATTATTGTATACTCCGTTTTTAAAGGAAGTTATTCTCTCTCTCTCTCTCTCTCTCTCTCTGGTGCAATTTTATTGATTTCAAACATTTGTTAATTGTGCAAGGTGGTTCGCAGCTTACAATAGTGGATTTATTTTGGTTATGCCACTATATATCATTAGAGCCCACTGTATTTCCATTGTATATATGTTATTTCCCACTGTATTTCCATTGTATATATGTTATTTCCCACTGTATTTCCATTGTATATATGTTATTTCCCTGCTCTGAGTGATTACTGCTATATTTCATCTAATGGATAACAACATTTACATTTTCCATGTACAATATTAGGCATAACTGTTATTCACTCGGAGCAAGCAAACTTTCCTTATATTTTATGCTCAAGCGTATTTCTAGCAATATGTATATCAGACTGATGTAGCAGATTTCTTACCGTAGTCCACACGACCGTAGCTTTTTACCGTTAAAGTTCTGCAGTGTTCTGTGTATTTTTCCACTGAACATGTAACTAGCATGATTATTTCCATTTCAAGTCAAGACAACACAGCACATAGAAAATGACAAAAAATAAATAAAGAATTTCCACATTGTTCGGTTTAAACCTGGGTAGTCTGCATGAGAAATAGCCATATTTACCACTCGACTATGTCAGGAGGCTCTCATCAAATATTACTACAAAGGCATACTAAGAGTAAATTACGTCTGGTGCCAGTGGCGTAAATGACGCAAATGGCGACGATGATGGCCCAAAGGAAAAACTAAGTTACACAATATTTATTCAGTCATAAAATTGATCAGTTCTTGTTTTCTTTAAGAAATTGTCTTTGAAATTCAATAAGTGAAAATCAACAAGCAGAGCGTGCAATTTTTAATAGGTGTACATCTAAAGTAAGGCCATTAGTATAATCCAAAGGTCACCCATAAATCATACCAAAAAAGAGGAATTCAAGGTTATTTTACATATGACATCCAAGGTCTGTTTTTTCAATAGTCAGGAAAACCAGTGAGAAAACCCTCCGAAGTTCTTTTTTTTTAAATACCAAACCCTATCCAAAATAACTAAACGTACAGAACCATCTAAGTGACCTTAAATAGTTCGAAAACGTCTTGGTCATAATAATTTAAATGTCTTCTAGCAAAAAGCACAAGTTTTATATTCGCATGTACCTGCCTAAATTGGTTTAACATATATTAGGCCGGCAACCAATAAAATCTGTCTCCAATTATGTTACTGGAGTCATTTGTACAACAGTTATGTCGTTCTCTTAACGAATAGGTTTATAACTCAGCTCGAAATCGCCACGTCAGTTTCATCTCATCAGTCTGTATATATGCCGTGCTTTTCGCCTTAGTATGTTCATGTTTAATATGAACAATAAAACATACAATTACTCGAAATATAAGCAAGGAATATTAAGAAAAGTTTTATAATCTGTTTTTTCTTTGCTTATACAAGATTACATGAATATTTGTGATATAAAGGTTTGTATTTTAGTTGTTTAACATAACTTTTTTCTACTTTCAGCACTGCATCCTATTTCCGATATCATTCTACATTTAAAACATAGAGAAAATAATCAATGTTTTATGATTATAAAGCAAAATGTAATCAACTGTTACCATGACTACTTGTAAGATTAAATATACGGCATCTGATTTGCACAGATAATACGACAATACATCGTTGTAGGTGTGTTATGGTTGGGGAAGGGGGTGGGGTCTCAATATGATATTGAGTTATTATAGAAGTCCCACCCAGGCTTGATTTTGTAGGACGTGAAATTAGCGATAGGAAGAGGTACTGTTCTGAGTCCTCAATCAGCAATGCCGACAGTTAAATTACTGAGTACACAAAAGAGTGAAATTCAAATGAATAACAATTCAATACAATTCAAGTCTTTGATAATAATGCTACAATCACTCTTCTTCTTCTCGACCACGTGATAACCTATTGCATCATCTAATTTATAGTGTGATACAGCTTTTACTCCCGTCCTTGTTTTCGTCGCATCTGTATCTCTCCTACATCGCCAAATCTTTTTATCCTCCGACTTCCCTCCTGACCCCTTCTTCTCCTTGACTGCTCCTACTCCAATTTCTCGTGTTTGACTCCTTTTCCAACTAGCCCCCGATTCACACTGAACATCTCCACTAACTTTTATTCCGTTTCCCTGATAAATATTGACTAAACTATATCGGAAGTCTGTCTCCTAAAACTTCATGTGAAAACATAAGGATTTTAGAATATTTCTTTAGCCATCTCGTCGTACGCTAGACAGCAATCAATCATCAAATAAAGGCTGTTACATTTTTTAGTCATGCATTCGGGAACATCGAAATACCCATAAGTTCTTTTGTAGGTAAACAACGTCGTAATAAAATCACGATATTAACTACTTATCACAAAGACATCAATACATTAAGCCACATCAGTACACATATATACAACACACACACACAGTATTTAACCGTATTAGTCAATACACTTGCAAATAAATGGGCACGTATGTATGTATAATGTACATACGCATGTATATATTGTTTACAGTAGTTATAGGGGGCACTCTAGCGTCAAGGGAAAATCCAGTCAAAAACAGCTTGGGCAAATCTAGCGTCAAGGGGAATTTAACATGGGAACTATTTGGGCATATCTAGCGTCAAGGGGAATTGAACATGGTGGGCCTATCTAGCGTCAAGGGGAATTGAACATGGGAACTATTTAGGCCTATCTAGCGTCAAGGGAAACTGAACATGGTGGGTCTATCTAGCGTCAAGGGGAATTGAACATGGGAACTATTTGGGCCTATCTAGCGTCAAGGGGAATTGAACATGGTGGGCCTATCTAGCGTCAAGGGGAATTGAACATGGGAACTATTGGGGCCTATCTAGCGTCAAGGGATTATTTAACATGGGGAATATGATTTGTATAGGGGACTGTAGAGCGACAAGGGGAAAATGGAGGAAAAGAAAGCTAATATCTTTTCGAGGCATATGAGTGGCCTTGAAAACAAACCACACAATCTCCTATCAAAACAGAAGGGAAGGAAATTAAAATCACACAATCTCCTATAGGAAGGAAAGGAAAACAAAACAAGGATAATTAAGAGCATTATACATTCTATGTGAAATATGTTCATTGTTTTCATTCATTCATCAATTTAATAAAAAGGTATTATGATATTTATTGTCGACTGACTTCTTAACATATCTCAAATTTAAGGGATGTCCTGTGTTTTCAGCACACGATACAAACAATGTTGCCAAGTTGTAGCAAATCTAAGTCGAAGGGAATAAAAAGCAGTAGCAAAATATGCTTTGTTCTATCGACAGTCTAAGATGTGTGTTTTGATTTGAAATTCAAAGTTAGCCATAGGTAGGGTCATAAAATGCAATGTTACTCGCGTCAATCATTGTTACATTGTTACAATTCTTCCGAACGTGTTTTGGTTGTGGTATTTTTATTTCAAAGTTACAGTGCAAGATCACTCGCGTCATTTTTGAAATAGTTTTGTATTTGTTCTAAAAAACGGTAGATCTCATGCTTAAAAATCTTTCCGTGACACATTGCAGTGCCAAAAATAAAGACAAAGCTCTGATAACTGAATTGTACAAGTTTGTCAACTCAATATTTTATTTCATCCAACGATTTACTGATTGACTGTTTGTAAGAGTGTAGCGTTTGAAAAACAAATTACATGACAAACGAAAATTATGGTGCCTACTGATTAAAATTTTGGAGAGGGATCTTCAAGCGGGAACATCTACCATTAGGATTTCAATCAAACGTATTAAGAGAGAGAGAGAGAGAGAGAGAGAGAGAGAGAGAGAGAGAGAGAGAGAGAGAGAGAGAGGGTACGTTATACATCCTTTTAAAAAAATTAGGACACTTACGCTTGTTTTTGTGGTATATTTTCCCTTATAAAAATTCAAAGAAACACACATCCCACTTAGAAAATCAATTCCATAGGAAAGGTCCACGATTTTAAAATATCACCAGAGTGAACCGATGACAAATACGACTAAAATGTTCTCACAAAATAGTACATCCAAACATGTTTTGGTGTATTTCGTAATAAGACTGACATTTCCACGATGGTGCGATTATTTGTGCATAAGTTTTATTGTTTGGAAAGTGACTAGTGGACAGGTACAGAAATACACGCCTTATCTTCTCGCTGTGAGAATAACAACTGAAGCCGATTTGAAGCGAAGGCGGTAGAAAATATCGGTTTGCCAATGAAATCACTTACAATGAGTGACGCATTGTTTGGTTCGAAATTCAAGGTAGGTAGTGTAGTGGTCAGGCGCAGAAAAAACACGTCTTATCTTGTCACTGTACTAAGAACGAGTGAGGGCATTTTGAAGCTAACGGGGTAGAAAAAAAGTGTAGCCAATACATTGCTTCTAACGACTGGCGCATTGTTTTGCCTAGGCTCATGCATTGATTCAATTGCAGCGCAGGCAGACTGAAGTGTGAACTTACAATCCATTTGTTGCACATTGTATAATTTCTTCATGACACATCAACTACTTAACTGCAATTATTGTTCGAGTTTTAAAACTGACCAAAAAAATACTTTCTCACTTTGACACTTTGACATAAACACATTCGTCTAGGTAGAGAGAAATAATATAGTAGTGAGTGGTAACTTTTGTCAAACTAGTGAATTTGGGGTTTGTATAAAGTAAATAAACTAAAGTACAGTGAACCTCAAGGATGATAACCCAATCTGTCTGTCTATTGATGTGAATATTTACATCAAAAACAATATGACCTGCAAAACACAAAGATATACGGCAAGCATGATTAGAATGAACACAACAACACCTAACTGTAGTAACAAAGAGATGTTTTTCTTCACGTTCGCGTAACTTAGAGTTTCAATCCTCTTGCAAGACAAACTTGGTATCCTTTTGTGAGCGTGAAATTAAAATACTGAAGAAACTTAAGCGCTTTGCTATAGACTATAGTATAGATCATTTCAACAACAAACTAAACAACATAAATACCGTTACAACAATATAAAGCCCGAAATCGTCTATTAAAAACAGAAATGCGTTTAAAAAAATAATTAAAGATTAACGATGGCTAAGCATTAAAACGAGAATTAAAGAAAGGCAATGACATTGGTATATACGCCTTTCACTTTGATATTGTATGCGGATGTAATCTGCCATGTATTAATAGTTTGAAAAAAAAGGTATACGCAAAGAGAAACCTCAATTCAAACTGACTTTTTCAGATTTGTTCCTCCTGTTTATTTTTTGGGAACACACCTAAACACTATTCAAGGAAAATACACGTCAAAACAAACCATATCATTTACTTTAAAAAAAATCACACCATTTACTAATCACACACACGGGAAGCAGCCAAAACAAACCATATCATTTACTATCCAAAATCACTCAGTGAAATGCTATAGTTTGTTTCAGAAAAATTAGGTTTAGTCTGTTTCAGAGACAATAATATAGTCTGTTTCAGAGAAATTCTATAGTCTGTTTTAGAGAAATGCTATATTCTGTTTTTGAAAAATAGTTATAGCCTGTTTCAGAGACAATACTATTGTCTTTTTCATTGAATATGCTGTAATCCATTTCCTGAAAAAATCTATAGGTTTTTCAGATAAATTACTTTACTCTGTTTGAGAAAAAATGATGTTAGACTGTTTCAAACAAAACGTTGTAGTGTGTTTCAGACAAAATGATATAGTCTGTTTTAGTAAAAAAAAAACGCTCTCGTGTGTTTTAAGAGACGATACTCTAATTTGTTTCATAGACAATGATATTTTCTGTTTCAGAGACATTGTTATGTCTCTTTTAGAAACCATGATAATTCTTTTTCAAAGGCGATACTATAGTCTGTATCAAAGACAGTACTATCGTCTGTTTCAGAGATATTGCTTTAGTCTGTTTCAGAGACAATAATATAGTCTGTTTCAAAGACAATACCATAGTCTGTTTCAGATATATTGCTTTAGTCTGTTTCAGAGACAATACTACAGTCTCAAATATTCTACTGTAATCTGTTTTAGAAACCATCCTATAGTTTGTTTCAGAGAAGATATTGTCTTTGTTTAGAGAGATTGACATAGTATGTTCAGGGAAAATGGTGTAGTTTGTTTCAGAGACAATATTATAGTCTTTTTCAGACAAAATGATGTCTGTTTCAGAGAAATTTTTATAGTCTTTTGCAGGGACAATACGATGGTCTATTTCAGACAAAATTATATTGTCTGTTTCAGACCAAATGGTATAGTCTGTTTCAGATATATTGTTTTAATCTGTTTTAGAGAACATACTATAGTCTGTTTCATAGACCATGCTATAGTATCTTTCAGAGATATTACTATCGTCTGTTTCAGAGATATTACTATAGTTTCAGAGAAGTTGCTATTTTGTGTTGCAGACACCGTCCTAAGGTCTGTTTCAGAGAAAATGCTACATTTTATTTCAGGAAAATGTTTTGGTCGGTTTGAAAGTTAATGCTATAGTCTGTTTCAGAGACCATGCCATAGTTTGTTTCAGAGATATTGCCATAGATTGTTTCAGATGCCATGATATAGTTTGTTTGAGAGACAATGATATATTCTGTTTCAGAGATATTGCTATAGTTTGTTTCAGAGACAATGATATAATCTGTTTCAGAAACCATATTATAATCTGTTTCAGATACCATGCTATAATCTGTTTCGGATACCATTCGTATGTTTCTTTCACATATCTTGCAATAGTCTGCTTGAGAGACAGTGATATAGGCTGTTTCATAGATACTGATATAGTCTGTTTCAGAGACAAGATTATACTCTATTTCAGAGACAATAATATAGTCATTTTCAAAGACAATACTACAGTCTGTGTTACATATGTGTGAAATACAAAATCTGTAAGGTTGTAGTCCTCTTTTCACTCAGATTTACCCCCAACGCCGACAGTGTTTGTCTTTTCCCATATAGGTGTAATTGAGAGCAATAGCCAATGTATACGTACATGTGAACTCTTCAGATAAATATTAATAATGTCCTCTGTAGCCTAAGAGTTCTGATCAGTCTTCATTTTTAAAAATTCTAGCAATGCTGAAATTCCCTAGAGTTATTAAATGTATGACAAAGGTCACTGAAACCAGCATATTTTACATTGGACAAATGCAGTCTATGCCATGCTCAATTGGGATAGATAGTACTTCCAGCTTTAGCTCGACTGAGATGAAATTTTCATCGACTTGATCACAAACAAAGAATGATCCATTCATTACTTCACTTCGCTGTCATGGGAAATTTATGTCACCAAAGAAATCGTTCGTCAAATCAAATAGAATTATTTTAGAAATACATTGATATATTCAAGAAATGTCATCCATCTATTTAAAAATGAGTGATTTGCCAAATATGGGGAATTTAATAAAAGCAAACAAAAGTAGATATCATGATTACGTTTTGAAATTTAAGCACAATCGGCTTAACGTGTAGGATAAGCATTAACAACTGCATAATTCTCGTAATAATACATCCTAGACAGGACCCTGATGTAGCTGTTGATTAAGAACTCCAAAAGGAGATAAAGATTGGAAATAGCGTTATAGATAAAAACAACAAAGCAACCCTGGTCAAAAACAACAACAATACATATATACCTTAACATATTGTAAGCAACCTCTACTTCCGGTCTGCTAGGGAGGGTTCATTGAAGAAGTTCCACTCAACAGTAAAGTCAACAAATATGTTTAATAAGGATAACACAACTAAGAAAACTGGAAAACTCTCACCAGCACATAATATTCATCGGAATAAAACATACTCATGCAAGGAAACACTCGTTGCTCTCACTCTTGTATTGTAACAATTATATACTGTTGTCTTTTTCCGGTATCATTTCAATAAAATGTCTCAGCACATAATTGTCTGTTTCAATGTTGACTAGATTAAATAATGTTTGGAAATCATACAGTGACCCTAACAGAAGAGAGTTGAAAATTTGCTTTGTATTCGTTTAACCCAGGCTACCATTGTGGTGGGAGATAACTGCACGAAATTTGGAAGATTAATTTACTTAAACATTTCCTACGTAATTTTCCAGAAAGCTTGCCTCTGCATATTGTTAAAAACACGAATGTTTAATGTTCCAAGTATCGTTTATCTTACTATCTTTTCACCGAAACAATGTCCAAATAAATTAAAGTATTTTATTTCTTTCTCACTTCTCTACTATTATTATTATTATTTAGCAATTTATATAAGTCATTACCTAAATCGGTTTTGTATTTCACAAATGTTACTTCTGGATTTGAATTTGACCGCGCTATGCAGTTATCTGACAAGTACTGTCCTCCACTCCAATATATAACCTTCGCTTTTATACCACGTGATAGTACTGAACCAATCAGAATTGGCAGACCAAATCCGCCTTCGAATCAGATGTGGCAAACTGGCAAACATCAGTCTAGCGCAAATCTTGCGATATAAATCACATATGAATAAGGTTCAATATATTTCAGTATATAAAATATTCTCACATCTTATATCTTACTCTGTACAAAAGCTGTGAGATAAAAACTCCATATCCTAATTGTTTATATAGTTTTCAGTAGCAGAACAACAGTTCTAGAACTGATAAACTGTGGCAAACCAATGACGGTAAAATGATACTGAAAGAATTGCAGTTGCTAGGGAGGTTGCAACTATGCACACTATACATTGGATTACTCAATATTTCTAATGGTTTATATATAAAGTCAGCATATTTCAGATATTGCTTTTGGCAATATATTCACTGTGACTTCATCTGACCGTAAATGTATATAAATCACATACCTGTAATATCTAACCACCGATATTATGGGTCACACACGAACAAAAATGGCGTCCATAAGAACTTGACTCAATCTATGAAAAGTTAATTCACAGCGAAACACGAACGATCTAAAGATTCATGTTTAATACGCGTTTCCTGATGTTTCCATCGAGCAACCACATGATGGAGAAACACATCTGGTAATAATTGAGGTAACACAGGCACGTAATTTGTGCCAGAAACAGTGCTGAATATAAAATGTCAAATCTTGACAAGCCCAGTGTAATATAATGATCAACATGGTAATAGCTAAAACTTATTGACAGAGATTTCCTATAGGTATACTAAATATGCTATTAGCTAACTAGTAATTCAGTATAGTTAGACTCCATGGACCACAGGGAGTCCAAGAACATATATATGAAGTGGCGCATTATCGAAAATAGGGAGAAGCTATACGACGTTAAAATGCATGTAATCACAAAACAACTTATTTTCCATAACTACATGTTCTTGCACTGCCCCAGGTCCAAGAAGCTAAACATGTAAAACTAATATCTTAAAAGAAACATCTCTAATAACATATGGAGATTTCACATGCAGTATTAAAGAACCACCCCAACCCCATTATGGTGCACAGCTGGTTAATCCAGAGTATTTTACAATATATTCAACTTGCAAAGTTCAAGTCTATTAGCAGAGTTATGTGAAATTGTGGTTGGCCCAATTCTGTACACATTATTTGGCAGGGTTTTAAATGGATCGTTTTATGTTGCATAAAAAGGCAGTGGCTCTAAATTTATACTACAAAGTTTCAAAGTAATTTGTTTTAGTTATAATTACTATATTTGATAATTATAGGAGAATTTGAATACAATATTCTGAACATCTGCAGTTTTAGCTAGACGACGAATATTTTCAAAAGAATTGTATGCCAATTTCAGCTTTCCAGTGCCTCTTTTTAATACATGTTTTCTCCTACAATATCAGTGTCGCGCCACACAAAATACATAATACAATGACAGTAAAGTGATTTAAATAGGACATATGGAAGGGGGGAGGGTGCAGAGCTTTGTGACGTCATATTTGAGGGGGATCTGACATTTTGTGACTACGTGTGACGAGGGCGAGGGAGGGGGTCAAAATCGGTCAAAATCGTATGACGTCATTTATGGATGGCCCGTTACCTGTGCTAATGAAAGGTCAAATCGGCAGATCACTGTTGTTCGCCTTGTAAAAATGAATGTTCAGAATGACATGTCAGCCTTGTTGGTCTATATCTAGTGATTGCCTACAATCTGGAAACAAGACTGGGTGAACACAAGATTTATGTTAGTGCTAGCTAGGATGTATATGTTGTTGTAGAGTTTAGCACCGTTATTCAGCACAATATAGGCTATACATGGCGGTTAGTATTAATGTTGGAGGAAGAACCCGGGAAAACCCCCAAAAAGAACCACCGACTAACGAGAACCTACTGGAAAGCTTTCTCCCATATCCACATTGGCCGAATCTGAAACTCGAACCCACTCAGACAGGTGAGTAAGATGGCAGTGATCCGTAACGGAGAGCGTTTCAGACCACTCGGCCACTCGGGGCCTCACAATCTATGGGCTAGCGAGTGTTAAAATCGTACATCTAAGACGACTAATTAGGATCGATATTTTATATTCTCTATATTCTCAGCAGACCACAGATTTCATATAAAAATCTGCCAATCAATAATTAATATTTGACTCTTTCATAGAATAAAATCTCTGTCTGTCTGTCTGTCTCTCTCTCTCTCTCTCTCTCTCTCTCTCTCTCTCTCTCTCTCTCTCTGCGGCATTAATGCTCCACACTCACACACACACACACACACACATCATGCCGCAGACATGTAGCAGGATGTCCCAGCCAGTCACATTATCCTAACACCAGGCCGACAACTCCTAGCACTAACGTCTTACTGCTGAGGCGCCAATCTAGGCGGCTGTTAGTACCATATTTGTAAATCTTTGGTTTGACTCGGCCGAGGATCGAATTCACGACGTCCCGCATCTGAGGCGGACGCTCGAACCACAAGGCCACTGGAGCGGTCAGAAACAATGAAAATCCCAATAACATTCCTACTCTGAACGTGTTACAAACTACTTTATCGCGACAAAAGGTTACGACAAATCTGTTAAACAGTAACTAATTATTATTTTAATGAAATATTATGTTGACGATCGATACAATGTATTGAGTCTGTAAACTGACACCGAACAAACAAATCGCATATGCCGTGCATTTGTAACAGTATATGTGTAATCTACACGGTTTATTTTCTGCATCAAATCATTCCTTGCAAACTTGGTCAGTGGTTGACATAAGTTTTCAATGTCACTGTCATAGACATTTCATTTGAAAAATGGATCTTTTACTTTAAAGAATTTGTCATTTTATATTTAATGTTATAGGCTTTGCTTGCATTGGAAACTCATTAGGGCTTGAGTTTTGCGAAATATCTACAACGAATAGATGTATACTGACTTTTCATTGATTGGCTAAGCACTTTTATTCCTTAACAAAGAACCGCTACATTTGTTTCTTTATCTTTGTCAGCCAAATACCCACAGCATACCTCATGCCAACAATATTCTATGAACATGGCCAATGCCAGTTATATGCTCACAATATGTCTAATGTCATAATTCTCTCAACAGGTATTATGCCAAACAATATGCTCAACATCTCGTATTCAAACCTGAGTCTCACTATACGTTTGATGTTAACCTGGTTCTCACTACACGATTCATGCCGTTCAGATTCTCGCTACATGCTTAATACTAACTGATTTTCATAATATGTTACACGCCAGTCACATTCCCACAACATTTCTCATTTCAACAATCTTCTCAAACCACGTATAATTCCAGAAAGATTCTCACAACATGTCCGATGATAACAAGATTCTCACAACACGTTTGATTCGAACAAGATTTTCACGACATGTATAATTCCAATAAGATTCGCACAACAGGTTTGATTCGAACAAGATTTTCACGACATATATAATTCCAATAAGATTCGCACAACACGTTTGATTACAACACGATTCTCACAACATTTATAATCCCAACATCGCTCACAAAACATATCTGATTCCATCAGGATTCTCACAACACGTTTGATTCAAACCAAATTGTCACAATACGTATGATTCAAACAAGATTCTCATAACATGTCTGATTCCAACAGGATTTCTCATAAACATGTCTAATTCCAACCAAACTCACAACATGTACGATTCTAACAAGATTCGCACAACTCGTCTGACTCCAACACAATTCCCACAACATATCTGATTCCATCAAGATTCTCAACATGTCTGATTCGAACCAAATTCTCACAACACGTCTGATTCCAACAAGATTCTCAAAACACATCTAATTCCAAAAGGATTCTCACAACCTATCTGATTCCAAGAAGATTCTCACAAAACTTATGATGCCAACAAGATTCTCACAACATGTCTGATTCAAACAAGATTCTCACAAGACGTTTGATCCAAACCAAATTCTCACAAGACGTCTGATTCCAAAAAGATTCTTACAACATGTCTGATTCCAACAGGATTTCTCACAACATGTCTGATTCCAACCAAATTCTCACAACACGTCTGATTCCAACAAGACTTCAAGAGTCTCACAACATGTATCATTCTAACAAGATTCGCACAACTTGTCTGATTCCAAGACAATTCTCACAAGATGTATAATTCCAATAAGAATCTAACAATATGGCTGATTCCGACACGATTCTCACAACACGTCTGATTCCAACACGATTATCACAACATATCCGATTGCAACAAGATTATCACAACACGTCTGATTCCAGCACGATTCTCACAACACGTCTGATTCCAACACGAGTATCACAACACGTCTGATTCCAACACGATTCTCACAATATATCTGATTGCAACACGATTCACAAATACGTCTGATTCCAACACTATTCTCACAAAATAACTGATTGCAACACAATTCTCACAACACGTCTGATTCCAACACGATTCTCACAACACGTCTGATTCCAACACGATTCTCACAACATATCCGATTGCAACACGATTCTCACAACACGTCTGATTCCAACACGATTCTCACAACACGTCTGATTCCAACACGATTATCACAACACGTCTGATTCCAACACGATTCTCACAACACTTCTGATTCCAACACGATTCTCACAACGCATCTGATTCAAACACAATTATCACAACATATCTGATTGCAGCAAGATTCTCATAACATATCTGACTGCAACACAATTATCACAACATGTCTGATTATGGTAAGGAAATAATTCTAAATATTATAAGACTAGGAAGATCTGTGACAAATACACGTATCAACTTAAAGCTAAATGTTGATTTACTTAGTTACTTTGTGATAGCCACCAAAAGATCTGGATACATCCTTCGAGATACAGCGTGACCTTTCAATCGAGATTCGCAGCTATTTGAAATTATGTTAAATTCTTCACAACATGTGTGGCACTTTGCCATGAATACATTTAGTAACCTACTCATTGACGTACTTGATGATCAATAGTGTGTTCTATTTCTCCACCTCTATGATCTAAACTGTTATTTTGCAGTCAGACCATACAGTCATTGTCATGTAATTATCTGTATTTTTCTGAAGTTTGATCTCCAGTCATCTTTATTTCTACAAATGACATTTTTTTAAATATTTCTCTTATATGTCTTGTTTAATCTTGTTTACATCTGATTTTCTGATGCATCTCGTTTATATGAACCTTGTGTTTCTTGTGTTACACTTATAATATATTTTAATCTGCAAATGTTTTGCAAACCAACCATGTAACCTATCTCGTTTAAATTTGAAGACTTAAATACATTCTGACATATTTTTTTCTCATTGCAAAGAGATGTGGTTAAGGTCCAATAAAGTACGCACTTAAATGCAATGTATAATCTAAACGGAATAAGAAAAACAAAACATATCACATATGTATTAGCTTTACAATGTTTCAAGCCATGCTTAGAAAGCATCTATGAATTATAACTTTCATCATTAATATGCAGAAAATGGTCGTAAAATAATTTTAAAAATTTTCTGATTATAAATTTTTAGTTCATAGTTACAAATTGTATCAGTCAAATATATTTTGAAATGAGGGTTACAATTTGCATCAATGATAAATATATAACCGACTACTTAATGCATTAGTTATTTGATCATTGACAGGAACGTTTCTTCAGAAGAGACAGAACAAAAACATTCTCATAATTAAAAAAACTCATTCTCTTTTGTGAACTATGTAACAGTGATCTGTCCTTCTACATTATCAATGTCACCACTTAAACATGTATATGTTTTGCAGGGTGTTGCTGATTTCCTGACTTCTAGATAATTGTTGTAATTGGCAGACACCAGCATACACAATGTTAAGGTTTTGATATACCATAGGCAGGGGTATTCGGACAAAGTAAGCTACTCTGTTTCTTCTTGTCGGTGGGACGATCGTTAGCAATTCATTTCTTTCTAGGGTTTCTCTCCAGGCTTTTTGCTTTACCTATGCGTCCTGCATGTCGTGACCTCCTGGAAGCTAGCTCATGCGTCAAACAAGTGACATGAGATGGTTGCTGAGGCAGACTGCTAACTATTATTCCTGTACTGCAGTTGGGTCTTTTTCATATTGCAGTAGAGCGCAATTTCAAATGCAAGAACTAACCAGTGCCAATGACAGGAAGTCTCCTTTCCTTTTCATGCACTCCTCGGATCTCATTGTTTCTCTGGTCGACCGCCGGCCGTATAATGACCAGAGAGCAGAGATACGTTCCTACATCTGTATATATATATATATATATATATATATATATATATATATATATATATATATATATATATATATATATATATATATATATATATATATATATATGTATATATGTATGTATGTATGTATGTATGTATGTATGTATGTATGTATGTATGTATGCATGCATGTATGTCTGACTGACTAACAGAGATTACATCAGATTAATCAAATTCAGGATAATACAAAATCATGATATACAACAGTAAAGAGTATAAAATTTAAAAAAAAAACATTTTGAAACGTATACCAGTGTAATTATCAATGTAGTTCTTTCTACATGACATATGTGCTTATGCATACATACACATATATACACATACACACATATACACACATATATATATAAATGTACACACATACACATATAGATATAAACACACAAACACATATATACACATACACATATACACACACATACACAAATCTATACCTATATATGTGGAACAACATGAAACCATTCTCAAATGAAAAAAGATAGCAAAAGGTGATGTATGTATGTATGTATGTATGTATGTATGTATGTATGTATGTATGTATGTGTGTATTGTTACGGCTATTGGATTTAATTTGTTTTATTTTTTATTGTTATATCCAGGTTTGTCATTTAGGGTTTAATATTTATTCATTAATTGGGAGATTTTTTCTAGAAAATTCAGTTTGACCTAGACTCTAGTTGTAAACAGGCTGACCTTGGCTTGGTTACCTCAATATCTGACCTTGCTTTAGACATTGTAAACAGGTCTTTAATACTATTGGTTAATTTCAAGGATAACTTTTATTTTTAGTTCTTGAGGGTGGGAAGTGAATGATTTCCTTCTAGATCATTCCATTATTACGTGACTTGGAGAAGGTAGCTTCTTTCTGTGACCTTCCAGAATCAAGTGATTCCTCTTGTTTACGAGGGAATTACATATATATAGCTGTGTTTTGGAGGCTAACTTTAGTAGAATCTTTGGGCTGTAAGTTATTAGTTGTGTATTTCATGTTTTAGTGTTAATTTTATTCTGGACTTTATGTCAATTCGTTGGAAAAGAAGAATTATTCTATTTATTTGGAAACAGGACATACATTTCATAATTTCATCTGGATGATATTAAATCAAGAACTGCATCACGTGACATTGTCAGCCATTTTGGATTACTTTGCCAAGATTCGAACCTGGAACTATTAGAACATTTATTTATCAGGACTCTTACAATTCCATTAGTGGATTATTTTTGTGAATTCTATATTGGATTAATGTTGGATTTGATTCTCTAAAACTGTAAGTTTATTTATTTTATGAAAATAATTGTACTTAATAAATTCATTGTTCAATTTTTACAAGCTTGTTAGTTTTCACTCTTTGTGTGTTGCCGCTTATTCGAGCCTAAGCACTTAACATAGAATTGGTGGCTATCGTCCGGGATTGAGATTGAGATTTGAGATAAATTTGAATTAAAATTAGAATTTCCCCTAGTTTTTGAAAATTTTAAATCTTTAGTGAGACTGACACGCTTGTATCAAAATGACATCTAAGGTAGAAATATTTCTTTCTAATCCTACCCAGGAGCAATTAGATCTTTTCAAAAAAGACGAGTTGGTTCAACTTGCCAGAAAATATGATCTTTCTGAAGTCAAGGCTTCTTTAACGAAACAAGATATCAAAAAGATTTTGGTCCAGTATTTGGTAGAACAGGATGTTTTGGAACAAAGTGTTTTGTTTCCAGTCAGTAAGTCTACACCAGACTCTGACATTAAACTGAAGGAATTAGAATTAAAATTCAAGATGGAATTAGAGTTAAAGAAGCTGGAATTTCAGAGAGAGGAGAAAGAGAAACAATTACAATCTGAAAAAGAGAAGAGAGAGAAAGACAATTTGAATTACAAAAAGAGCAGATGCTAATTGATAGAGAGAAAGAGGAGAGAGAGAGACAGGAAAGGGAGAAAGACAATTTGAATTACAAAATGAGCAAATGCAAATTGAGAAAGAAATTACAATGAAAGAAATAGAGCTGGCAAGTGAGAATCACCATCATACTTCAAATCAAAGTTTTGATTTAGCAAGGAATATTAGATTAGTGCCCCCTTTCAAAGAAAAAGAAATAGACAAATATTTTATTCTTTTTGAAAAAGTGGCAGAAAATTTAAAGTGGCCAAGAGAGAATTGAACTCAGTTACTACAATGTGTAATTACTGGCAAGGCTAGTGAGATTTACACTTCACTGTCTGTTCAGCAAAGTAGTGAGTATGACGTAGTTAAAGAATGCATTTTAAGAGGTTATGAGTTAGTCCCTGAAGCTTATAGGCAAAAATTTAGAAATTACAGAAAAGAAGCTGGACAAACTCATGTCGAATTTGCTAGACAAAAAGAGCAGTTGTTTGATAGATAGTGTTTAGCCAAGAAAGTCGAGCAAGATTATCAAAATCTCAAGCAAATTATATTAATTGAAGAGTTCAGAAACTGTGTCCATAATGATGTTAAACCTTATCTTGAGGAGGATCAGATTGAAACCTTGGAAAATGCTGCTCAAGCTGCTGACGAATATTCTTTGACACATAAAGTTCCTTTTGTTAACAAGACTTCCACTCAACAATTTTCTGGCAGAAAAGAATTTCCGCCTAATTCAAGCCCTTCTAAAACTCAAACTAACACAACTTTCAAAAATCAGACTTCAGAGAAGTTTGATTCTAGATCCTTGTCTCTTCCGACGTGTAACTTTTGCAAGAAAAAAGGACACGTTATTTCTGATTGCTACAAATTAAAAAATAGGCAACAGAATCAAGACAGACCTGTTCCAAATGATCTTATTTCCAAGAGGTCAAGGTCACAGTCATGTATTGAAAGCAATACATTCATTGGGTCTAATAAATCCCAGTCTGATTTTGATATGGAGAATTATGAACCATTCATATCGAAGGGTTCTATATCACTCTTGGGTGATTCATCCAATCCCACCCCTATTAAAATTTTAAGGGACACAGGAGCTTCTCAGAGTCTTTTATTATCAGGTACTTTGCCCTTTTCTGAGAAGTCTTCTTCAAATGAAAGTATTCTTGTTCAGGGAGTAGATTGCGGCGTTGTTAATGTTCCTCTCCATTGTGTAAATTTGTCATCGGACTTAGTATCAGGACCTGTGACAATCGGAACGGTCTCGGTTTTACCTGTTGAGGGAATAGATTTATTGCTAGGCAACGACTTAGCTGGGGACAAGGTTGTGGTTAATCCACTTGTGACTGACAAGCCTGGTTTGGATCAGAAAGTTGATCCAATTGAAAAAGAAATCCCTGATATATGTCAAGTTTGTACAGTTACCAGAGCTATGGAAAAGAAAGCTCTTGAGAATGAAGTTGAAACGGGCAGTATTCCCTTGGCTGACATATGTATAGGTCAGGCTTTTGATGAGGTCACATTTACTTCTTGTTTAGATCAATCAGAAAGTATTGATCATAGTGATCCTTTTTTAACAACTCATTCTCTTTATTTTAATCAGGGTGATGATCTTGAGAATGATGTTACAAAAGGCAGAATTCCTTCAACTGGCGCTTGTATAGGTCAGGGTTTTGATGAGATCACTTTTACTCTTGGTTTAGATCAATCAGAAGCTATTGATCATAGTGATCCTCTTTTAATAACTAATTCTCTTAATCAGGGTGATAAACGACAGTCACTTGTCGTCGAACAGGAAAAAGATCCTGAGACCTCCTGTTTGTTTCAAAGGGTCATAAATAAGACTGAAGTCACTGAAGTTCCTGTCAGTTATTTCATTAAAATTGGAATTCTTATGAGAAAATGGAGACCTTCCGAGGTACCTGTTGGTGATGAGTGGTCAGTGAACTATCAAATAGTAGTTCCACAACCTTACAGACAGGAAATACTTAATCTGGCCCATGAAACTCCTTTGGTTGGTCATTTAGGGATTAATAAAATGTATCACAGGATCTTGACTCTCTTCTATTGGCCAAAAATCAAAAGTGATGTTGCCAAATACTGTAGATCTTGTCATACTTGTCAAATAGTAGGGAAACCCAATCAGAAGATACCTAAGGCTCATCTGCAACCTATTCCTGCCTTTGACGAATCATTTGGTAGAATTATGGCAGATTATGTAGATCCCTTACCTAAGACCAAGTCAAGTAATCAATTAAAGTTAAAAATGAAACTATGGTTTGAAAGAATTAAAAGAGAGAGAATTTTTGAGTATGATAATGGAGTTGTGTTACTCTTGTTCATTCTTCTTACTTTTCTTCAAATTAGATATTATGGCCCGTACAAAGTTAAGAAGAAAATGAATTAGTTAAATTATAGTATTAGTGCTCCTGGGATCTAAATTAATTATAGGAGTACCAGTCTATTGAAAGAAATAGCCATGTTAAATATGTAATTAATTTAGTTGTGCCTGTCTCACTTAGTGAAGAAATATCGTCGGATTCTACTGACATTGGAGCGACAAATTGTTGGAATTCAGAAATTATAAAAAATCTAGACCAGAACCTTTCACAGTTGCAAGTGCAAGAAAGAAATTAACTGAAAGTTATTATTATATGAGCACTTATATCCAGATATTCTTACAAGGACAAACAAAACGTTCATGACGTTGAGATTGAGAATTCCATGCAGAATGAGTCCACTCAAACAGGAATACTTGAAAAAGTAATTTCAATATTTGCTGAAGAATGATTTTATGAAGCCCAGTAAAAGTGATTGGAGTTCACTATGCATACTTGTTCCTAAACCAGATAAAACTTTCCGTATGTGCACTGATTAAAGGAAGGTGAACAGAGTGACAAAAACAGATTCATTCCCATTAACAAGAATTGACTATTCTATTGATAAAATTGGGAATGCCAAGTACGTCACCAAATTCTGACCTTCTGAAACGATTTTGGCAGATTCCACTACGGAAAGAGCAAAGGAAAACTCAACATTGCGACTCCAAATGGACTTGACCAAAAAGAAAGTCCATTTCAACGTCTTATAAAAATGTTCATCACTGGTCTAGAGATTTGTAATGTCATCATCTACAACGACACCTGGAAAGAACATCTAGCAACAATTCGATAATTCTTTAACAGACTCACTAATGTATGTTTGACAATTAATTTGTCTAAAAGTGAGTTCTGCTGTGCTTGTGTGCCTTTCCTAGGACATTTTGTGGGACATGGACAAGTTAAAAGGTTGAGGCTATTTCTTGATAATATAATTGCAGACGTTTTTCCTGTGTATACTAATTTATTATACTGTGTAATTTCTGCTAGTTCTTTTAACCTCAGATGTAAATTGGTTTGTGATAAAAAGAAAGTTTTATCATATGAACCTTTCTTTTTATTTTATGGTGGAAGGTGTTACGGCTATTGGATTTAATTTATTTTATTTTTTATTGTTAAATCCAGGTTTGTCATTTAATGTTTAATATTTATTCATTAATTGGGAGATTTTTTCTAGAAAATTCAGTTTGACCTAGACTCTAGTTGTAAACAGGCTGACCTTGGCTTGGTTACCTCAATATCTGACCTTGCTTTAGACATTGTAAACAGGTCTTTAATACTATTGGTTAATTTCAAGGATAACTTTTATTTTTAGTTCTTGAGGGTGGGAAGTGAATGATTTCCTTCTAGATCATTCCATTATTACGTGACTTGGAGAAGGTAGCTTCTTTCTGTGACCATCCAGAATCACATGATTCCTCTTGTTTACGAGGGAATTACATATATATAGCTGTGTTTTGGAGGCTAACTTTAGTAGAATCTTAGGGCTGTAAGTTATTAGTTGTGCATTTCATGTTTTAGTGTTAATTTTATTCTGGACTTTGTGTCAATTCGTTGGAAAAGAAGAATTATTCTGTTTATTTGGAAACAGGACATACATTTCATAATTTCATCTGGATGATATTAAATCAAGAACTGCATCACGTGACATTGTCAGCCATTTTGGATTACATTTTCAAGATTCGAACCTGGAACTATTAGAACATTTATTTATCAGGACTCTTACGATTCCATTAGTGGATTATTTTTGTGAATTCTATATTGGATTAATGTTGGATTTGATTCTCTAAAACTGTAAGTTTATTTATTTTATGAAAATAATTGTACTTAATAAATTCATTGTTCAATTTTTACAAGCTTGTTAGTTTTCACTCTTTGTGTGTTGCCGCTTATTCGAGCCTAAGCACGTAACAGTATGTATGTATGTATGTATGTATGTATGTATGTATGTATGTATGTATGTATGTATGTATGTATGTATGTATGTATGTATGTATGTATGTATGTATATCGACAAACCTATTAAAATAATTGTTTTATAGAAATGTTTTCAATTAGTGAATTTTAATTATGTAAAAGAAAGGCGTCTCTTACAAAATTAGAACGGTAAAGAGATTAAATTGAACTAAAAACCATGATTAAATTGTTGGCGTAAACAACCAATGTCTCTGTACAATGCTCCCAGGCAGCTGAGCGATTGTTTCTTTATGCGATTATCTCGAGCTTCAAAACAATCACTAAATGAAATAAAACAAAACCGTGCTTGGTGTATTCTAAACAAGCATGAATTGGAAATTATTTCCATTGACATATTGTCAATCCGCGTGTCGATGTATTTTAAAAGGAAATTAACGAAATTCATTTCTTGGCACCCATTCTAAAGAAAAGAACATTATACGCTATCTGAATAGGATGACTCAACAGAACTAATGGCTTGGAATCGGCTTGTTTTACATTAAACCGGTAGCACTGGAGATTGACGTATCTCCAGAGGGTTTTATGGTTTTATATCGTCTAATCTAAGATGGATACGCGCGTTGGACACTTCACATTTTTTATTGTAACTAAATGGGTTTGAGTGAAAATTGAACCAATCTACATGTCGTTTCCAAAGCTCTTAATGACCCTTATACTATTTGGAACACCCATTAAGGTCGTCATGATAGAAATTGTTTAGAGAACACTAAATGCTATACGCAGTGTTGGATCTTGTGTATTATTAATACCGTTTTTATCATGGACCATGGATGATTTTATTATTATGGCTATTACAAGGACCATGGAGGATATTATTGGATATTACAAGGACCATGAAAGATATTATTAATACAATGATCATGGAAGAATAATCCAAAGACCAGTCAGGATATTATTAATGCAATGATCATGGAAGAATAATCCAAAGACCAGTCAGGATATTATTAATGCAATGATCATGGAAGAATAATCCAAAGACCAGTCAGGATATTATTAATACAATGATCATGGAAGAATAATCCAAAGACCAGTCAGGATATTATTAATGCAATGATCATGGAAGAATAATCCAAAGACCAGTCAGGATATTATTAATACAATGATCATGGAAGAATAATCCAAAGACCAGTCAGGATATTATTAATGCAATGATCATGGAAGAATAATCCAAAGACCAGTCAGGATATTATTAATGCAATGATCATGGAAGAATAATCCAAAGACCAGTCAGGATATTATTAATACAATGATCATGGAAGAATAATCCAAAGACCAGTCAGGATATTATTAATGCAATGATCATGGGTCGGTAAACAAGGACCATGCAATAACTTGTTAGTACAATGTTCATGGATCAGAAATACAAGGACCATGCATGATACTATTAATTTAATGATCATGGGTCGGTAATACAAGGACCATGCACAATATTGGTATTACAATGTTCATTGACCAGTAATGCAAAGACCATGCAGGATATTATTAAAGAAATGATATTACATCATTAATACAAGAACCATGACAGATATTATTAACATAATGATCTTGGATCAGTAATCCAAGGACCAAGCTTGGCTGGATTACATTGTAATTTATTAGACATTTGACGTCTGTTTTTTCCCAGTCTTCACTACATTTTTTTTAAAATTTAATGAATCAGGCAGGACATTAAGATAATATTAATATGCCGGTATATAATGAATAGAATTGGGTTATTCCGCAGAATTGAATTCTTTTTAAATTTGGGAGTTTTCATGTGAAATCATGGACTTTATAAAGTAATATATTACGGATCATCAGAAAATCTTTGCATGACGTCACAACTAAGCAGATGCAGAGTTCTGATTGGTACAGCCAATAAGTCAGCGAAGAAACGAGCTGAATTCTAATAATATGCAAACATATTTCAAACGAAGCAAGTGCTCGCAAAATGTTAAACGCCATTAAAGATTATATAGAACTTAATGACCCGTATTCAATACAAACCAGGGCAGCATGATGCCCCAGTGTTAGACATCACTATAAACTGCCACATTGCAGACATCGGATTGATATGACTGACAAACTGTTGAAGTTACGCTTAAAATCTAAATAATACACACATATACACACATTTCTCGCATGATGCTTTTTTGTACGGGCCTTCTCGATATTTAATTTCAAACAATCGTTTATTGTTTTGTTACAAATGTGTCAGGTATTTTTTTTTTAAAGACAGTTAAGTAATGATCCAATTGATGACTCGAGACGGTTGATGGCATCTTTATATACGCTATTGTGACTATATGATGTCTGAAACTAAACAACAGAAACGTAGTGAAAAAACTCGACTAATTCTTTAATTCTCTAGATTACAATTTGAAATTTTAAAAATAACATACAGCAATGCGAATTCAATCCAAAATACTCCATGCTGATGTATCACAGGGTCAAATGTATAAAGTGTCTACGGAATTCTAGTAGCATTCCAAATGAGTCATAATACATTTATGTTTGTAATGTGTCAATTGCCTGATAGGTCATAATGTATAAACAGTCTAAAACGTTTCTTGTCTGAAATCACTATAATTCCAAATTAATGTTCTTGACCAAGATCTGACTTACCATTTTCAGAACGTACTCTGTCATTAACGTAAGTTTTCTTTCTAGAATATTCTATGTTGTCAAAAACAATAGGTGTATTGCAAACATTATGATAAAGAACATAAACAACATCAGATATAACAGGTTATCTATTTGGATATTACCAGTGTCCTATACTCAGACCTAAATAAACATTTTCACATCCATAAATATAGATCATAATATTTAACCCTCACTCATAGATAAACATTAACTATGAATTATTAGTTTACAAAACAGTTACTTGTCAGGTACACAATGAATTTGATTTTGGACAAGTTCAAATCTAAACTATAATTATATGCAACATTCAATCTTGGTTAAAACATAGACAAATATACATAACAAAAAGTATTAAATAACGTTGAGATTGATGAATAGGTTAACTGATGACGTCATTCGTATGAGGTCATTAAATAATGATGAGATTGATTAATATATACTATTGTTGTTATATTTCTATACTCATTAGTTGCTAACATGTACTTCGTGCTTACAGGTGATCAATTATTTTAATTAAATGAGTCTTCCTATTTTCTTGCCAATTCGTTTTTGTGACAATGCATTTTTGTCAAAAAGCAAATTATGACTTTATTTGTAGTTAAACCTAGACCTACTAAGCTTCAATAAAAAATCAGCTACAAAAAGCGGGTAAGTTTAATATAAGCAGAAATTATTATTATATATGCAAAAACAAACCAGTTTTGTAACATTCAAACAATATTGTATTTTCCTATAATACAAAATGAAGATTTGAAATTAATTTACGGTATTTAAATTATATCCCGAATAGTCCTAAAAATTCAATCACAAAATGATACATTAAATAATCAATTGTATTGGTGTTCTAAATAAATCACAATCTTTAATGTGCTGCTCTACCAATTATTTAAAGCAAGCTAATATGCCAATAGTCTTGATTTATCAAAATTGATGTAAACCAAAATGTCCTCGAATGAATGCACAATACTTCCATAACAAATGTTTTGTTCCTAGATTAATCAGACATTCCAATAAATATATAATTAAATACATACAGGCGCTCAAATTAACACAACTTGATTCAACTAAGACTGATGTTAAGATATTGAATGAGAAAACTCCCATGTAAACAACGATCAGATTTTTCAAAGTGGTCGGGTATGTTTACTTAAAGAATTAGCAGAGGCATTATACCCTACTTTTCGTTAGTAATGTCAATGTCCGGAATTCAAAGCCATATTTTACTTCCAAGAAACACTATAATGAGTATATATCTAAAATCATATACAACAATTAGCTATCTAATTACAATATATAAAATAGGAACACACTATTCAGTTAGGCACAAACACCTACTCTCATTTATTGACAAATTCCAATCACACAGATACAAATGAAATATACATAAATAGTACTTCTTTCATTTATCTCACCTGATCTTGCAACTGAGCAAAACTTGGAATATTTTTAAGTTGTTTCAAAAATATATTACGGATATGGCGCGTTTAAACTCATGTCTCCTCAACTATTAAAATATAGAGGGAATATTGTTAGTATCACTAATACTCCTTTTTGTATCATAACCAATCAATAGGGCTATACGGTATTCATAATAATCGCAATCCTTCCCATATTTGGTAACATTATTTACTTGCCATGGATATCTCACATCTTTCTCCCTTTTGTTGGAATCTTCATTCCTTCAAACACATAATTAAATCTTCATGCTTGGTCTTTATCTTCTGCGCTTATCATGATTGAATAGCTTGGGACACAGTATGTATATGGGGATCGTTTTTCTATTGTTGCAAGAATTTGTAAACCGAGAGCTTTTGCATAATTTAGCGCCAAAGAAATTAAAGTTAGAACATATAGATGATGAAATGGTACTGTGTAAGTCTTAATTTATTTTAGCCATTTGTGCATTAGTTTACATACCTTTGTAGAGAGAGAGAGAGAGAGAGAGAGAGAGAGAGAGAGAGAGAGAGAGAGAGAGAGAGAGAGAGAGTGTGTGTGTGTGTGTGTGTGTGTGTGTGTGTGTGTGTGTGTGTTTATATGCAGCATTGTACCTGTTGAATGACCATTGTAGATTTGTTTCTGCTGGTAATAATGCAAACCAGAGATCACATTTTCATTTCAAAGGAGTTGTTACCACTGAATCGGTGGAGAAGCAGACGCTTCACAGTGTTGTAAAGCCACAATGAAATCAAAACTGTGCTTCTAGATATTGTCGAATAATTATTTCAGGTCATTGTTTGTTTACTTTGTTAGAGAAGTAGTACACTCGGTATTCCGCGTCATTTTTATCGTTTTGAATTAATACGAAACTAACACCTACATCAGTTACATCAAGATTGTTTTAAATAGTTGATGCAGATGATCTGATGCTGAAACTACTGATAAACGTTTAATTAATTAAACACATCTTGCATTTGGCAGGTCAAGACACTTGGTCTTCTTACTCATACAAATGCTCAAAAACTGGAGCACAATTTCTGATTGTATCTAGTCATACGCAAACTTCGCATCGGTTGCTTTTTACTGATAGGCACAGTGAATTCAGAGATATCTTTCATGTTAGTTTCTACAGGTTTAACTTAACCATGTCTCCCAATACGTGACAAAAGGTCGGCAAAACTCACTTTTACTAAGATGAATTATCATATTTGCCTCAATCGATCGAACGGGGAAGTTTCGGATAGCATCCAGCGGCTCTATCAAACCCTCACTGCACATAATAACGTCGTCAATCGCAATTATCTATACCAAATGGTATCAATGTTTACTAGTGGCTGGAATTCTGAGGGTAAGTGTTTCATACCGAATGGAATCAGTTTGCATTGGTAGAGTCTGGAGTTTCAAAGGTTAAATATTTATTTTGCTCTATTCATAATCGGAATCTGCCAGAATCCTATTAACGGGTTAATGTTTATCACATATTGTTCATTACTAGTTCTGTCAATACAGTCATGATTCCTGGTATTAGAAATTAGTTTGTTTTGCTGACTCTGTTCATGGTTATGTAGTCAGTGCACCTGCGGAAAGAATTATCTTTTTTGCACAAGAATTTACAGCTTGCTCTGTTACGTTCGCTTGCTTCAATAAGCCGTTCTCCGACAAATTTCCGTTTTCGAACATTCCTGCTCTAGATGATTCATCCATAAAGATTTATAATTTACAATATGATCATCATGATAGAGTGGGAACAACTTCGTATTATTCATAGTTTATTGACTAGATGATTTAATATTTCATAATTTTTAAAGTCCTTTGTGATTGAACTAAAGAAGATACAATCCGGTTGCACGTGATTATTTAAATCATTACTGTATATGCAGGGAACAACTAAATGTATTGAATGATATTCAGAATTATCTTGATAAACGCACTCCGTTAACATATTTGGATGGCAGAGTTGTGTATGTTTCCACCTCCCAGCAGTGTCGATCATTTATTTTCTGTTTAGCAGTAGAGGATAATAATACCTAGCCTGAAGAGGCTGTTAAGGTATGGATAAGGCACCCATACCTCCATCACTAGGCTGAACAGTTGTTTATGTAGTTGTTACTTTCAGTTGTGATTGGATAGACTGAAGATTATGTACTGCCACCTCAAAGACACAATAAAGTAAATTAATATCTGATTCATCGCTCAAAAACGTTTCTCTTACAGCATTTATGGTCCACGAACAGTTTACCAAATACCAAGTCAATTGGGTTACATTGAAATGAGTCCCTGACAGAAAACAACGGTAAGTGAATACCTTGGTCGAAATCTTTTCTGGTATAAAAGCAATAAGACCATACAATAGTCTTCAAAGTGTGAAGAAGTCTTTCCATTCCTTCCTGGATATCTGAATGAAACGCAGATAATTTAAAATGTTGGATTCCTAATTCATATATAATTTGCTGTAATATCCCTGACATGGAGTTATTACCTTGATTACATTGGAAGGTTTTGGGAAGGCACACAAATGTAAAAAAACAACTAAATCAAGGCTATGATTATAGTTTTAGTCTTAATGTTACGTAACTAAATTTCGCCTTGTCTATCCACACATTAAAGTTAAAAGTATACGTTGTCTGGTTTGGTTGTATGTACGGGACTTCAGAGTCTAGTATTATTCTGATAAATGCATAATAAAATGTCGGAATAGATTGTGAATTGTACCTTAGGCATCTAATTGTTTGATGTTCCTACCAATGAAAATTGTGGCAGTATCAACAGTATTTAGGAACATCACTTTTAATTATCGGCTAATAAACATGCCCCACCAAATGAGTGTCATCGGCTCAGATTAGGAGTTCATGTCCATATGATTTCGAAAATGCAATTTCAAAGCTGACTGACCACTCGTTATAAGGGGATAGGGCACGTGTGGTCTCCGTTTTCCATACGGACCCCGCCCGCTTTTTGTTTTAGAAAAATAACACGTTGTTACCTCTGCAAAATTATCTTCACTAAAAGCACTCTGAAACAAGCAGATCTCTGGGTTGAAGTTTTTAAAATGTATAAAATGAGACTACATCGTATACACGTACATCTATGCAGAGTATTTACCTTACTATAACGTACCAAAAATGTTGTTATCCACACGTTTTATCGTGTGTTTCCTTTTCATGTACATATGTGTTTAACTTATGTATACATATGTGTAAAAACTAAATCTCGTTGAATCAAATCTTTCACGTGGTTTAAGCATTCATTACACGTTGCTTTTATGTCCTTTATATTTGTCTTTTATAATGGGGATGGTAGGTCCTGTAAGCACCAAATCTAAATATACACAGGTTATATGCTGTATTTCATTTTGTCTTCTCCCAGTGAATTAAATCAAACGTTGATGATATTTCTTAAATAATTAAAACTATTACCTCTCGAATATAAAATTCGAATGACTAGTCTGGTTGACTTAAACTTTAGTAAGGTCAGCATCTTTTAAACTTTTAAGATATCCTTAAGATCATGGATTTTGTAATCGTTAATATGTTGCAAGGTATAATGAAGGAAAGACTAGACAGAAAAGCCTGCATCTCATGGGATTGATTCAATCAATCATTCATAACATATATATTAGGCTTAGTTTCAGAGTCCTTCAGAGTAGCTTTTTGCAGAAGATAGTGTATCTCCTGGCTTACAATAGTGCTTTGTCAGAACTAAAATTTATTCAATTTGTTTTAATTATTCTTCAATGCAAATCCTGAATACAAGAAAGATAGAACCAAGAAGCTATTGTAAAAAAAAACACCACAAATGCTTTTCTTCAATGTATTCAATGCCTTTACTGGCAAACGTTCATGTGTGGGTGTCTTGATATAACTGAACAGAGCTCGTGGGAAAAATATGACGACGAATGTAAACATATATCCAGATGTTAGTCTTTAATGTAGATTCGTTTATTACAGACACACATTGGAGATCAGATTTCCTTAAATTTTGTTTTAAAGAGTTCTTGACCCTCCATACACTCTACTATATATCTTACTAGCAGGAATGAGCTATTTTTCTCGTATCATGTAATTATCATCTTCATGTCTTGAATCTGTCTTATCAGCACGTGTTATTGACATGTTATCAAGACAATTAATTTACGTGTTGCAAATTCCTTATAAAATAAAGAATAAACCTTCAAAAACAAAATAAAACTGTGAGCACGAATTTATTAAAAATTTCTTTAAAGTCCAACGTTCATCTCAAGTGAAAGTTCATTGTCGTTTTTGCATAATCCATATAGCAAACTATACATTAAATGCACAGGAAATATTTACACTCATGAGAATAGCATTGCGGTTTAAGTCTAGAAGTGTTTTATTGTACAGACTCGGTAAGACCTCGTAGAAAAGTATTTACAAAATAATATATTTTTTTAATATAAATATATGCAAGTTAAAGAAACACTCTCAAAATCTATTGTATCAATTAGTCCAGCTTCATACTAATTCGTGTGTAACACTTTGATGAAATACACACACACAATAATGAAAGGTAATTACATTCTCTAGAAGTGCGAAAATAACCATCATGCATTCCAGTGCTCGAAAACCTAATGGCTGTATAGACGTATACAAACCTACAATGAAGGTAGTTTTCAAAAGGAAAACATTATGTGCAATAATAATAATAATAATAATAATAATAATAATAATAATAATAATAAACATAAACAAAGCTTTGAAGTTTGTCTTCATTTTAATAGCATTTGATAATTACTTTCTCTTAACACGCACATTTACTATCCTTTGAAATGAATTGTTCTGACCGTCTTTTTCCATTATTCAGTTATTGATGATATATATTGTATATTATAATAAATATTCATTCGTGGGAATATCTTTGGGGAAAATATGATGAAAATGATTTCATAAAGATGACAAGATGCTTTGATAAAGTTATCATCAGAATTTGCAAAACATTTGTCACAACCTTAATTAACTGCCTGGTGCAAAAGTATTTGGTACCTGACACTTAGAGGCAAGCATAATTTACTGAAGGAATTACTCCAAGCTTACCTTGGTTTGAACCAAAATGCTAAAGATCTTTAATGTATCTTTATTTTATTTGAGAAAGAGAATGTATTTTATCTGACAAAATGTTTCGTGGAGTTTACTTGTCATGTTTAGTGATTATTGCCGAACAATAATGCCATAAAACATCTAATTCAAATGGAAAATTTATTTAGTTTAATAATTGCTTCGCTGCTGCAAGATCGACACAAATATATGAATAGTATTTTTAAAGAACCTATTTACTTTGATATAATAAGCATGGAACACATTTTAATCACATTACTGATTGCCGATATAAAATGCAAATATACTTTGGTTTGGTTCTTTTTAAATACAAAAGTTGTTGCATGCCTTTCTTTGTTTTATTGGATTTAGAACGTTATATAATTACGAAGCTAGAACTGGAAATTGTTACATGTAGAAAATAAAAAAACAAAGCGAAAATACTAGCCGTCGTCATAATTTCGTCGTTAGAAATGAAGTTGTTACTTTATCATTCGTAAAGGATGTGATGTTTTACACAATATATCTAGTATGATAATATAATTTCAAGATATACTAAGAATTTTTATATTTTAGATATAGTGAAGGTTTGGTAAGGTAGTTTAGCATATGCTCTTTTTATTCAGTGTTTTCAAACTATAAGGGATTATACTTGTATCTCAAACTATAAGGGATTATACTTGTATCTCAAACTATAAGGGATTATACTTGTATCTCAAACTATAAGGTATTATACTTGTATCTCAAACGTATGATATCCAGTACGATTCAGAAGGTTAGTAAGTCAATGCTAAACGATACAAATAGCTCGTATTGAAAAGAGTATAGTTACAAAACAGACATTTCACACAAAAAATTAAACAAGAAAGGTATCGATTTTTTTTTTGGACAACTGAGTATTGATGCTCATATACTCATAAATTTTATTCACAGCTAAATCAGATTGTGATTTAAAATGAAAATTCTATTCTGAGTTTACATACTTTATATGAATTACATGAGTACTATGTGAACAGTCGGGGACATCGTTTAAGAAGATGGCAAGTTATCAGACGATAGCCCCCTTAGTCAAAAAATTGTATTTGATCATCTATTTACATGAGTTATGTGACTAAGGTATTTCCTCAAGGTAAGACTACATGTAATGGTACAGCATCACATATTTTCGTCCTTATATTAACCCATGCTAGGTTTTACGAAACGTGTTTATTTCGTTGTTATTTTGCATGGAAGTTAACTGAAAAATAGTTCAATGAATTTGAAAGATGACTGACTACATAAGGGCATTTAAGTATCATAGCTAGGAGATTCATGGACATCAAGGTATAGCATTCTTTGTAACAAGTTAATAAAGAAACCAATTATAGATTGATTCCAAAGTAGTTAAAATACAATGGTGTGTTGTTAAAGAAATATGGATTTTTGATCCACATAAGGATCCAGTTTGACTTCATTCATTGAAATATATTCACAGCAGTTGTTTTAGAAGTGACTTTAATTTAACCAATTTAAGATCGGATTATACACGTTGAAATATTTTGCGTGCTTTAGTAATTAGTTTTGAATGCAAGATGACTGAGCTGTTTTTTCTTTTGTCTGTCCTGCACACAAACTATACAAAAATGTCTCTCTTGTTGAAAATATATCAATTAACTCGGTAATGTTTTACTACAAGACTTTTTCAAGTATTACTCTAACTAGATTGTTGAAGACAAATAGAAACATTCGAAAACGTATAGTTGAAAATTAATATCATGATTTTTAACATTTATTTTATACAATCATATAAAATGAAAATAATTGTATGCTAACAAATACGATAAAATGTTTTTTTTTAAAAAATAATTTCATTCGATCTTGGCTAAATTTATTGACTGCGTAAAGTCGATGCATTATTAGGTGATCTGTCAAACGTTTAAAACTGAGTTTGATCTGTTTATACATTGAGTTGTTATCAAAGAAATTTCTAGTGTAATGATTAATTAGTCATATAAACTAAATTTGGAATTGTTGACGAAGTTATTAGTGCCTCCATGTTTTCTTTAGAGTCGGCTCACTCACCAGTGACTTGTTACCAGAAACATTCCTTGAATAGTTAGGTTTGTAAGTGTCACCAAAATAGTATATGAGAGACAAAATATTATCGCTAACCAACGATTTATATCAAACAGCAAATTTTGTTTATTGGCAGCTCAAAATGTTTCGATGATTACATACCGATCGCTTAAGACATAGAGAAACCGACTTTCTAAATACAATACAATCAATTTAGTTGCATAAATTAAATTTGAGTAAGATAACCACTTTCTAACACACAATACTAAAGATCTAATTCTATAATTTAAATCAATGTGGAAATAAACTTTGTTGACACCTAACTATCTGTTTCATAACTTTATGATAAGCGAATTAGCTTCCTATGTGGTCAAGAAATCACCTTACTAAAGACCCATCTATATTTTAAACTCTATAAAAGGCACAAACCGTGTCCATATATCCTGCCAATACTACTTATTTGCGGTTTGTAGTCACATTTATTGTAAGGGCCTGAAAAAGATATTGCTGAGAATTGTGTTGATTTAGATTTTTTGAAAGGTGTGTCGGGATACCAATGACGGAGAAAATATATTAAATGTGACTTGTAATAAAACGTAAAATAATAAAAATATATTTTTGAAAAATACGCAGTTGGTGCAAAGAGATCTATTAACTTTAGTTTGTTAAATGCGTTGAAAACCGCAAAGCATTAATACCAAAAAATGGTCTATGTATTTGATGAATTTTCTAATTTTGAATTTATTCTATTTACAACACTCTAAAAAAGGCAAAATAGACGACGATTGATCTTAGTTCTGAAATTTCGTAGAACTCATTCAGATTTTGTACATTCATTATGACATAAATGATGATGAAAACGTGTTGTTTTTAATAGGCATTAAAACGGTCGTACTACCTTAAGAGTTACCGACGATAATTCGAGATGACGTAATCTTTTCTATTGATGTAGTTTGTTGGAAAAAATGGATTTTGACCTAATGATTACGTCATCGCTAGCTGTACTGTTAAATTAACGATGACACCAGGGAACGCTATACACCACTTTGAAATTGAAACCGGTGAAAGAGAATGAGCTGAACGCTGCCACTACAGTATTCTGACTCGAAATCCTGGGAACACTGGTTCGTTAGGACATCATGAATGAAGTATAGCATCTGGTAGACTGTGTGGAATAAACGCCTTTCTTAACTTTGAATACTTCATGTTTCCTAGAATATACCTTAAGAAGTTTATTACCACATTATAATCGCCTATTAAAATGAGGTATTGAAGTCGAGAAGTTTGAGGATTTAAATTACTTCTGTATAATTCCATGTAAGAAGTAAACACCAACACAATAAGAACTGAGGGGTTCCATCTAAATTCCTTGGGGGAAAATAGTTGATGATACTCGCAGTCGCAGTAGTATTCAACTTACTTTAAGAAAAGTATTTCGATAGTTTATTGTTGATAAAGTCCAACAATACGTCCGTTTAAAGGATCAACCTTCGACATCCCGAGTATAGCCCTTTCCATTGTTGTGTTCAACGACATTACTTATTCGCTCCTGCCACCCAATACACAGTACTCATTTTCCTTTTCGGCTGACGGTAACACTTCTGTTTACTTGGGTTTGAAGGCTTCTACCTTCAGCCGCCACAGCAAAGAATCTTACATTTGTAGTATGGATACGCCATTTATTTTGCATAACGATCCGCTCTTTGTCTTCCATGTAGTTATTACATTACCGTGTTAGCTATGATGCTGATATTGCGTCACAAGATAAAATCCCCAGTACGTAATGTTGAAAATAATAAACAATAATGGAAACACTAACCGAGAATATTTATCTATAATATTTACATCACGAAGAATAGGTAATTTTGGCTTGAGAGATTTTGCTTTTTCTTTTAACTGAGATATTACTTTCCTTTTTTGAGCAGGTTTACAATTTCTTCTTCTAAGCACATTATTCGGGACATATCCCCGAGATACACAAGTTCTGGGCAGCACGGGAGCCATCCGAATGATAGGCTGAGAGTTGGCAGCTTCTTCCATTTCGAGGCTGCAATACTGGTTGTATGTTGAGCGACCTTTATTCCGAATCGCTGGCAAGGGAGATAACCTAATCTCACTGGTGTCGAGGTTGTCGTCACTCTCCTTCTGAAACAAAACGGAAACACGTTTATTGATGGTAGGTGTGGCACTATTTGTCAATGGCGAATATGTATTTTTTCTAATGCGATTTTAAAAGCTTGAAGTCGGCAAATAGATCTGAGTTAGTGCAGAAAGCTTAAACTTAAGGTTTAATTGTCCATGCTGAAGGTAGATATTTGTATCTTCGGTTTTAAAGACTCGATTATGTTCTCATAATTACAATGGAAATAACCACTTAAAACTTACTTTCTCTAAGACCTTAAACACGTTATTTAAAGAAACTTAAATTTGCAGAGAAATGTTACAGGTATATCTGACAAGAAAACTACTATTATTTCAGTACGTTAAGCACCAAAGGATTCTTTATGAACATGTTTAGGACAGAAACAACCTTTGCTTTTTTTGTTTGCACTTAAAATAATTTGACATCTAATACTAGAAATCCAGACACATGGAGATTTAATTAGTTTATTTGGATCTGCTTTTGTAAACGACAGGAAACAACAAGATAAGTGAAGAAAATAAATCTCGTGGGGTGGAATTGACAGGTTGTTCTCCACAGTGTCAAGACACTAAAACGAAGACAACGTCTGCACTTTGATATAATGTTATACCCCTTAGCAGGCTTAGCACATGTAAAATTTAGGGTGGTACCATGTGCATTTTTAAAACAGTACTTCATCACGCAGACTGACTTTAAGAAACAGTTCAATATCGTCAGTCAGGAATTCGTCGCTTCAATATGTTGTAATCTACGTATAAAATTACAGTATGTCAGTAGTTCCGTCGCCACATTATAATTGTTAAACTTGAACATGTAGACAGCTCTATATAGTAGTAATTTCTTTGTAAACGTTAAATAAGAATCATTAAATAGCCACCGACATAAAAATGTTATATAAACATATTCTACTGTTGACAAAATAATGACAAAGAATTGGTCACTTACTTTTGCTTCGTCGTCGTTATTCTTGTGCACATTGTTTGAATTTACTTTGTTTTTCTTTGCTTTCCTTTTTGCTCTAGCACCCCAGTAAGTATAATTCACAGCAGCGTATTCCAATAAGGCAGCAAAAACAAATACAAAGCACATCACCAGATATATGTCGATGGCCTTGACGTATGAAATCCTGGGCAATGAAGAGCGCACACCATTGCTTATCGTAGTCATGGTCAAAACAGTTGTAATCCCTGAAGAACAAATTAGAAATCAAACCATTTTAGAGAAAACGTTTAACTGTTAGAGCGAGGTGCAAAGATAGTTTGTAAAATTATCCATATTTACCCACTGATGAATTATAACTAACACGTGTAACGCCGTCAATTACAAAGAAAATAATATAAACGGCAATTATAATAACAACAAAGTAGTAGCAAACGTCGACATAAACATAGAGATGCTAAAGAATCAATATTTACACATTTTAATAACCAAAGACGAAATTATCCAACTGTGTTGAGTACATACGTTTTAGTATCATTCTAAAAATGAAATTAAGGGGGGGGGGAACAAAATTGAAAATTATTCCGTTAAACAACTGTTTCACAAAACCCATCACTGAACATCTTTGTGGGACATAAGCACACACTATTATTAACGTATATGAATATATAAAACAAGGGTTTTTCACCTGGTGATTTGGGACCGCATATTGCAGATTCTTTTTAAATTTACTGATGGTATATTCCACCGTCCAGCAAACGAAACAAAAGCTCATATGATTCAATAATAAATAATTATAAAAAGGAGTAATTAGATTAACGTGTAAGACTTACAACAAACTGATTGAATATAATTAGCGAGAAAAATAGACTGAATATAATGCATCTGCAGATACGATATCCTTTATAAAGTATCACTCCGACAAACCAACCCTACCCACCCACCGTCACCACTTTCGCGCGCGCGCGCGCGCGGATTGCTATACTTGTGAACCATCCGACTAGGGACCGGGTTATGGACACATCCTTAAATAATCATTGAAACAACACATGCAAGCTAAATAAGGTGAAAATATCCTCTATTGGTGTTTTTTTTACCAACATATTTTCTGTACACAGTACACTAAATGAATTATTGATTGTCAACGTCGCGACATTATGGACACGAAATTGTAGTTATGGACACGGTGTTCATAATGCTGTGTGTGTGTTTCTTATTATTGTGGAACCAGTTGTTAACCGTGTGTCCACAAGTCTAATGAAAAATAGGTGTATTATAATATTTTATTTTATGCTCAGCAGTGAATTACTTGATTTTCTAGTTAAAATAATATTGATATTTCACTGCAGTGAAAAAATAACAAGTGAAAAAATAACAGTGAAAAAATAACAATATTTTTTCACTACAGGAACTACATTTTTGGGTCAGAACATACTGAACTCCCTATTATTTTCTATATAAATTTATGTGAGCATAAAATAAAAAGAATATTTGCTTGAAACGAGTGAATAACGGATACATTTCATCTCTTGGATAAAAAACTCTAGTATTTTCACTCGTGGCTTCGCCACTCGTGAAAATACTGAGTTTTTCATCCACTCGATGAAATATATCCGTTATTCACTCGTTTCAAGCAAATATCCTCTATATTATAATAAATGACTTAGCGCTATCTTTCGAGGAGAAAAAAATCTTTAGGAAAAAGTTAGCTTTTGCGACGAAGCTATACTTCTGTTATGAATCGATTACTTTTATCACAATTACAGATAGTGTCTTTACGAAGAATAGCACACAATTTGACATGAATGGTAAAGGTCCCCGGGATAGGGGTAGCAAGCGAGTGGAACAGAAAAAAAAAATCAATTTTGTGTGTGATGAAATTAAGCGTTATTCGTGTTGAAATAAGCAATTTCGTAGTGATTTATGAACGCATTGTTACACGCACATGGGTCTCACTTGACCAAGCGGTTTCAAACCCTAGCGCGAATCCCGTTGGAAGTCATATGTTTTCCCCAAATTTCCAAAGACTTCCATAAAATTTGAGTTGTAAATTGGAAAGCCAGACGTGTCTGCTTTTATATACTAAATTTTACTCTAATCAAGTCAAGACCACAGATAAAACAACTTGCCAAAAGGCTATCAACCGTACATTTGCCTGGTTTTGCTTCATAATCATCAGATTTCCGTACCGCTACCCGGTTATGCCATTAATCCCCTTTATCACTGGGAACTATTTCACTACGCCACCTTAGGCCAGTCAATACATGCTTTTACCGCATTATTCAAATATAAATGCATATATTTTTCACTATGGACACATAAACGGTATCTACCAAGTCCCTGCTTATTGATTCCATTGAGTAATTTACAAGTTTTCTACCCTAAATACTGCCACCTCAACCCATCACTATTATACGCCATTAGACTTTAATATAGACTATGTTACTAAAGGGACAGTCATTCGGATTGGACCTGAATTCACTTCTAGCGAACCATGGCATCGTTCAAACTCACTAACACTCGATTCCGTGACGTCTGTTCCTAGTAATTAGCTAATTATTTCGGGCTAGGAATTTCTTTCATGGTGCCGAATCCCAATAATCAAACAAATCTAAGATTAGCTTAAAACGGGGTGCTATCAAATGCGTATACTCCATATTTATTAAATTATATATATCTTGTCAAACTATGCAGTAAGTACAAATATATTGTCTAGTGGTTAATTTACAAGTATAGAGATTGTTGCAATTTTTATAGTCTAAGAGAGAGAGAGAGAGAGAGAGAGAGAGAGAGAGAGAGAGAGAGAGAGAGATAGAGAGAGAAGTTTATGGTCAGTGGTACTGTTACTAAAGTACTACAGTATGTACGCAACACATTGTATAAATTTTAAGTAAAAGGAAACTCATACACACTTGGTCTAGTCTAATATTACTTAAATAGAATATTTTATTATTATAATTTTGCATTGTATATACCGAATTATTTCGTGTGTACTTCTTGTATACCCTGCAATCATGTTGAGTTCGTTTTTCCATTCTATGATTCACTGGACAGGGGGAAATCGTTGTAAGTAAAAATAAGAGTTTGCAAGTATTTTTAAATTATACTGAGATTAAATATTTATTAAAATGAGGACAGTAGATATTGCAAGAATGCCCAATAAGAAGTATCGAATGGCGATGACATGCGCAAACCGCAATGTGTGTATGTGAGGTGGGTTCACACAAACTGGATGCTGCGCGGGAGCTGGCCAAGATACACACTCATGGCGGGATATGGTTCACAACGTTAGTCTGCTCTTTTGGTTTTAAAATCATGTACGTGAATCAGAATAATAATTACAGGTGTGTACCTTGTGGACTCTAACATTTAGTGTCCACAATGTAAACTGTGTCCACAACGAAGGTCTATACTTTGGATCAGTGTCCACAACGTAATAAATCCGAGTGCACACCCACCCACACACACACATACACACACACATATAATTAAGGAATGATTTACAATGTTTAAATTCGTCATGGAAATACTTCCTTAGGAAGTTGCTATTATTCAAGAAATATAAAAAATAATATGATACAAATGATTTTGACATTTTTAAGGAAATATAATAAATATACAAAGAGCAAAAGAGTTTGAATATTTGTTATAATAATAATAACAATATTATTATTATTATTATTATTATTATTATTATTATTATTATTATTATTAGCAACAACAACAGCAGTAGCAGCAGCAACAACACGTTAAAAAAAGAAGGTAAAAGCATCGAAACAGAAATAAATAAGCGTTATATTTATTTGAAGAGTAAATGACAAATAAATAAACAATTTGACTAATAAATACCCAATGCCACCCGAGCTGACGTGGCTTCATGGTTGATCCAAAAAGACACCCAGGAGAGCATCACTATCAAGATGGACGGTAAGTAGGTTTGAAAAATAAAATAACCAATGTTCCTCTGCAACTTAAAGCTCAGCGACAGTCGTTGATATTTTCCTTTAAAGAAATGACAAAAATGTAAAGTTCATATTCCTAACGTCTCCACGAACTGAATTTTTTAATGGGTCAAGTTTTAACATGGTGCTTACAATCTAGCTGTGATGAACTATATTGTCGTGAATGTATTTCATGAAATCATCTAAAACTAGTTTAGATTTATGTTGTATGTGCTTCATGAATGCCATCTCATATAAACACACACACACACACACACACACACACACACACACACACACACACACACACAGGCAGCAACATTGGTCTACAGTCGATGAACTTCAGACACGGGTTAGCTAAATGTGCGATCTGCTACCATAAAATGCTTTTGCTCTTTTATTTCTGATGACGTAATACCACTAGCATCTCATAGTATACTAAGAAAACAGATGCTTAACAAAGCAAACTACAATAATTACACTAATTTCAACATATATAAGTTATTCTGCATGCTAACGTATTGACACTATGAAGGAAACAACTGTACTTGAAGGCTGTGAAAGCCTTATATTTGGACCATTCCTCAAGAAATAAAAGGTATAATTAATTAAGAAATAAAGGGTATAATTAATTAAAGCTAAAACAGCACATCACTTTACATTGTTGATGGATCTGAGCTTAATCCAAATTACGATGCTGTTAAAAATATTAAAAAGACATCACGTAATTAGCGCCAATGAAAAACTAAAATTAAAAAACAGTGTTTAAAATATTGATTACGAAAAGAACTAAATTAAATTATTTCAAATGACTTCATTCACCATCAGATAAGCAAATGCAGATAAATGTTAGGACTTTGTACAGGAATTGCAACTGAATGGATGCGGGTTCGAATTCTGCCATTGGATCAGCACTAATCGGCTACCACTGTGTATCTTTTGACAAATCAATTTACACTAATTTCCTAGGCAGTAAATAATTTTAATGTGTTTATGTACCATCAAACACACACACACACACACACACACAGAGGCACACATATACGCCGTTACTGATATACTAGCGTGAACAGATGAATAAAAACTGGCAGTCTCCCCAAGTTTAAGGTGTGTGTCTACCCACCTGTCACTAATGACTCGATCTTCTCTATTGCTTTATACTTGATGATAGAAAACTGGGGTAGCTCAACCATATTCACCCCATACACAGATTTATCACCACTTCGCCAGTACATGTACACATCCGCCAAAGCATAACCGTCTGAAAAGAAGTCACAACTGTCTGATAAAGAATTCATACACATCTAAACAAGAAAGTATAAGTGTCCGAAATAGAAGTTGCCAGTGTCCGAAAAATAAATTACAAGTGTTGGAAAAAGACGTTACAAGTGTCTGAAAAAAAAGTTACAAGTGTCTGAAAAAGAAGTTACAAGTGTCTGAATAGGACGTCAAAATCATGTAAGGAAGAAGTAAAACCTTTCTGATACGGACGTTATAATTTTGTAAAAAAAAGAAGTGAAAACTGTCTGAAAAAGACGTCATAATCATCTAACAAAACAGCGTAACATCTGTCTGAAAAAGACGTCAAAATCATCTAAAACATAAGTGAAAACTGTCTGAAAAGACGTCATAATGAAAAGCAATGAAGACTGTCTGAAAAAGACGCCAAAAACAACTAAAAAGGAAGTTAAAATTATCTGATAAAGACGTCATAGTCATCTAAAAGCTGAAGTGACAACTGTCTGATAAAGACGTCATAATCATCTAAAAATGACGTGATAGCTGTCAGAAAAAAAATTCACTATCATCTAAAAATAAGTAACAGCTGTCTGAAAAAGACATCATAATCATCTAAAACAGAAGTGAAAGCTGTCTGAAAAAGACGCCATTTTCATCTAACAAAGAAGTCATGTTATGCTCACTATATTTTGCTCATACTCTCTCTCTCTCTCTCTCTCTCTCTCTCTCTCTCTCTCTCTCTCTCTCTCTCTCTCTCTCTCTCTAGCTTATTGTACTTACTTTATACTGCTTGTTCTGATTAATCATAGCCAAATTGTCTAAAGCGCTCACTGTACAATACACTGCCATCTCTCCTCTGTCTCCGTGGGTTTGAGCCTGGGGTTCGGCAAGTTTGTGTATGGGCGAAAGTTTGCCAGTAGCTTCTCTTGGGTATGTGGTTCTTTTTGGAGTTTTCGCGGGTTCTTCCTCCACTGTTTATACTGGCTTATAGATCTTATTCCTGTTTTGCAAACAGCGATTCATACCCTAATTTCAATTCTGTAACATGATGTTTCCTCTTTTTCTTCGTTTCTATTTTGTTATTCGCAGATGAATGAACACCTAATGACTCTTTGAAAAGTAACTTATATGCTTTTTACATATTTAGCAATGTGATAATGAAGAAACATTTTACATATATTTAAATGCTTTAATATGAAAAGAAATGATGTTTACTACTACTACTACTACTACTACTACTACTAACAATAATAATAATAATAATAATAATAATAATAATAATCCAATTAACTAATTTGGAAATATGTCAAGTACGTCAACCAGGAATGCCAAAAAATAGTTCTTAGATAAGTGTGAAAGTCGTAATTTATAAAAACTACTACTGTAAAAATGTATTTATATCAGAATATTATTGTAGTATATTTGTAAATAAACTGTATCAATTCATGAAATATTTTATAAGAATGATTGAATTTTCTTCTGGCTTATGATATAGTTCAAAAGGCTGATTGTTTTTTCTTCTGGTGTATCTTATATGTAATAAGGCTGATTGTTTTTTCTTTTAGTATATGCTATAGTTCATAAGGCTAATTGCTTTTTCTCCTTGTGTATCCTATATTTCATAAGGCTGATTGTTATTTCTTCTGGTAATTGTTATATTGAAGATCAAATACGTGATATAAAATTTGAAAACGTAGTTGTTGTCATTTGTGCTATATAAGTTTAAGCGTCTGAGGAAAGGCATCTTTCTGTCATATACTCACAGCTCTCTATCTCGACAGTGCAATTCTGCACGTCCAGTGGATAATGATGAAGATCCATCATGCAGGCAAGTGTAGTAGTAAATCTAAGATAAAAAAAGACGAAATAATAAAACTTTCAATCCCATAAAAATATATAAATAAATGTGGCTATATATGCAGTACGCAACACATCGTACATTTCGAGAATATTATATGTTATGAGTCAGGAAATAGTTATTATTCTTCTTTCCAGCTATTTCAGTAATTATTGTTTAAACAGAGTTAATTACTTCGCATACAGTTAATTGCTTCGCATAATCCAAACAAAATGTAATCTTTAATAGCTGGTTGTAGCATCAGACGTTTAACATTTCTTTTAGCAGAAATTCTGTTGCCTGATTCTAAGGAAGGGCTAAGATGTCCTAACTGGACTCCAAACAAGATTGTTTATGAAGCTACGGAGCGATTAGAGTACAGACTAATACTGACGGTTACGAGAATGAATAAACAAAATAATTATATATAGGTTACTGCATCTTTATGGGAAATAAGATTGAGTTTTTCTGAGTAATACTGCACGACCTTCGGTATTAACCTTTCTATTATATACACCTTTTGTTTTTATACCTAAGGTTTAATATTAAACAGAGTACAATACAGGATTCAAAATAACTTAATGTATCTTGTATTCAAAATGTTTTGTTAATCCAATTTTGTGTGTACTTTAAGGCTATGTGATTTACAAACTAATACTTGGCAACACTTTTCTATCAAACTTGAAAATCAATTGCCACTTGAAATTGACCGATTGTTCTATCTAAAAGGTAGGTGTACATATTCATTTTTCTTTAGCAAATGACAATTAGTCCAAAAGTTGAATTCCGTTTGCAATACTTAAACTCTGTTTCGTTCTTTTTATTATACGTACACATTATGAATCAGTACACAAAACAATTCACTGTACAAATCACGAGTCACAGAACACACAAATCACTGTATACGTCATGAGTCACTGTATATCTCAGAGACTAAAAAGAAAAAGAAAATATTTTACGCAGTTCCCCCTTCCACGCTCGTTTGACATTTTACTGGCGTAATACGTCACCGTCGTATTGATCGATGAACTAAAGGCAATGTTAATGGTCTGCGTTTGTCATCACTGGCACCGGGATAAATGTGAACATACTTTCAATAATTTTACAATCGATACTGCATGGGTTCATGTTTGCTTGAAGAATATTGGCAATGTCACATTGAAGAGTATTGGCAATGTCATATTGAAGAGTATTAGCAATGTCATATTTAAGAGTATTGGCAATGTCACATTAAAGAGTATTGGCAATGTCATATTTAACAATATTAGCAATGTCACATTGTAGAGTATTGGTAATGTCATATTGAAGAGTATTGGCAATTTCACATTGAAGAGTATTGGCAATGTCGTATTGATAAATATTGGCAATGTCACATTGAAGAGTATTGGCAACGTAAATTTGAAGAATATTGGCATTGTTATATTCAAGAGTACTGGCAATATCACATTGAAGAATATTGACAATGTTACATTTTAGAGTATTGGCAATGTCATATTAAAGAATATTGGCATTGTCATATTGAAGAGTAATGGCAATGTCACATTAAAAACCGTATGTGGTCATCAAAGGAAGGAAACTATTGGTCAAGCATTTATAATTAAATTGCGCTTACTTTTTACAGGTACTTTTGCAGGTAATTTGTTCATGACATTTGTGTACATATAGTTTGATCTTGTGGCACTCCAAACGATCAGTTCTGTGTTGCAATAATATAAAGGCAGTTCTATAGAGACAAACAATTAATTTTCTTTTCCCTGCTTGTCATCTGGTGAAAAGTATTCGAAAAGATCACATCGTAGTTATGATCAATATTCACGAAAGCGCAAATTACGTCTCTGGTATGTTAGATACCTTCAGGGAATAGACGTCCCGTAATAGTAAGGCCTAATAATTGCACGCATAAACGTAATGGTTCCTGTCAGGATGATTGACATCCCATGTAGCCTGCCACAGATTGATAGACTAGCTAAAGCCATTTAGGTTAAAAGTCCCATAAACGTTCTCCGGTCTACTTCTAGATATCCGTGATTCTCAGAATCCACAGATTTCCTATCGGCTTTGTTATCACTGTTCCTATTGAAGAAAGTTCAGCGCAAAATCTCTCCTTTTCCTTTCACTTCTCGCTTCACCATTTGGGGAACAAATAATACATATAAATCTTGGTAAAAGTTTAATATGGTAGAGTCAATATCATTTATTGTATACCTAGAATATAGAAATCAAATAATACGACGCAGACATATAATATTTATTGCTTCAAGTTATAAGACATTGAGTGGGTTTATTATATTTTCTCACCGTATGAACCTAAAGCTTATCATATCGTCTATATGCTCGACGCGAATACAGTTATTCGAATGTTTTACCTGCCTCTTTCATACATATCATGTACATATACCTATCGTTAACACTCTTTTGGATCTATTCAGGATAAGTGTGCAGATTTGTCGTAATGTATAATGTAATGGCGTTCTCTTTCTGACATGTTTGCGTTTTGTTTTCCAAATTGTCTTGCGACAGTAAAAGACTAAAAATTTTACCATGTTTTCCTGTTAATTTATCATACAGAAGAATTCTGTCCTTTAATGTAAAAATCTTATAAACAAAGTCCAATTAACTCGCAATATACGATTCATGCGATAAAATATGCTTCAGTTTGCCGAGGAATGAAATTATTCTTGACAGGTCACTTGATCAGCTCCCGCTAAATGTAAAGTCTATCGAAGGTTGCGAAATGAAAAGAGGACCAGTTGTAAAGACAGGTACAACCTTAGAATGGTACTCATACTTTATTTAGACTGGCATTCACAAACTCAAAATGCATATAAACTTTTAGATAAATGATTAATTATCGCGTATTTATTATGTGATATGAGACAAATATTGTTGGCTATAACGGTAAGGAACCTATCAGATATGTAAAGTGAATTGTGTAAGAACAGCATAGTAAGTATAATGTGGCGATTACTATACCTCATTCCATATATGAAGGATATTGAAATATGTAAAATTTGGTGATGGCTGTACTTCATTCCATATATAAAGGATATTGAAAATAAGTATAAATTTGGTGATGACTATATCTCATTCCATATATGAAGGTTATTGAAATGAATATAATGTACCTCATTCCATATAGGAAGGATATTGAAGTAAGTATAATTTGGTGATGACTATACGTCATTCCATATAGGAAGGATATCGAAATAAGTATAATTTGGTGATGACTATACCTCATTCCATATTGAAATAAGTATAATTTGGTGATGACTATACCTCATTCCATATATGAAAGTTATTGAAATAAGTATAATGTGGTGATGACTATACCTTATTCCATATAGGAAGGATATTTAAATATGTAAAATCTGGTGATGGCTGTACTTCATTCCATATATCAAGGTTATTGAAATAAGTATAATTTGGTGATGACTATATCTCATTCCATATATGAAGGTTATTGAAATAAGTAAAATTTGGTGATGACTATACCTCATTCCATATATAATGGATCCATTTCCAAAAAGCCTTATCATCTTATTTTTCTCTGTGACGTCATGAAGAAAAGAGTGTTTGTCATTGGTGAAAAATGTATCGGGAACCCAGATCTTTTCAGCAAAGTCCCCGGAAAGAGTCATGCTCTCATTATCCCGATCCGAGAAAGCCAACCTTTCGTCCGTCCAGTATTGATTCAAGTACATTGTGATAGTATAATCCTGCAAGAAATTAAACTATAATTACATTCTAATTATTGTACAACTAAGAACCTTTCCTGTAGAATACTCTCGCCGTAAACTGATCAAGTGATTCTTTGTCACAAATTTTACAGCCACGCAGATTTTCTTCATTACCAATGCAGTTATTTCTCTTTCGTTCTGTTTTTCTTAACTCTTCCTGGTTATGGTAATTTATACCATTGCAAGTATAATATGTGCTCTTTCGTTGGGTTGAAGCATAAACCAAAAATACGTTAAAATTTTCACTTTATTTAATGACAGGCTGTACGTTTTCTTTCCGGATAAAAAGCAGACTTAAGAGCAATCCAATTTAAGTGGACCTAGTAATCAGCTATTTAACTGTAATGATTTTATATATATATATATATATATATATATATATATATATATATCTGGTGGTAGCAAACGTAATCATGTGTATACCCGATGTTAATCATTTTGATTATATCTGAGAGACATTTAGCTGAATCCAGATTCAATATCTACGTCAGATCATTCGGTTTCCTACATCTGCAAAAATTCAATTAACGTATAGTACCTAATTTTTCAATATTGACTGCGTTCACCATTACAAAGATTTCGTCGCAGTCTATTTTGATGATTTTGATATGACATGGCTAAGAGAGACGTATGTAGGTTACATCACTACTGGCGATGATCTTATATTAGACTCTTGTCATCCTAACTACTTAGATGTGATCCCAAAAAAATCATGTCATTTCTATAATAGTCCATATTTCGGATAATTTGATTTTATTAACTAATTACTGATATGATGGCTCTACTGTTTTGAATATATATAATTGTACATGTCATTGTAGAAGGCCTTATGGAATATTGGTCAGTTGACCAAATGAGCATCTCCTTCAAATAAAAGGCTTTAGTAGTAGTAGTAGTAGTAGTAGTAGTAGTAGTAGTATATTATTTCCAAAATAGTTAAAACGATGTTACATACTTCCACTGTTAAATTAAAACAGTTTAAATCCCATCAGAGGTCATGTCTTTGCATGTAAGGAAAATCAATTTGCCACAAAGAACCTTGCGGTAAATGAAATCCAAGAATTACAGTCACTAACACGCACATGACACATTGCGAAGATTTAAATGAATCTTCTCGTCTTGTGGAATCAGTTATATTCAAAGTACTTTATAATCATTTAAGTCCTTAACTGACTTTATTACATGGAATTTGTGGCATGGAACGTCGTACGAAATCGTTTCAGTTTATCAATGTTGGATCATTGGAATATTTTCAAAGTAACCATTCTTATTATGCCTTCATAACAAATTAGTGTAAAGTAAATGGCAATACGGACGCAATTGTTCTTTGCGTTTCACTTGAGTTTGCACATGTTAGTTGGAAATGGGTCTGCGCTACTCAGGAAGTAGATCCTAAACATAATATTCTAACCTGACCATTTACAATAAATGTCTTCATGCTACTTAAAGCCGCCATTGCCGGTCCCAAGCCCGGATGTTAAAGGAGTAGGGTTTGGAGTGGGTTTAGTAACCCGACCGAAAAACAGAAACTGAAACACTAAGGAAGGAAGGGTCTTTTTCTGGAAGACATGTGCCGCTGTGCGGTGAAATCCGCGAGTAAACGTAATCCATAAAGCAGACCGCCCTTCTATCAAACAGGAGAATGAGCATCGCAATATGGAACCTGAGTACAATGTACGAGGCAGAAAAAAAGCACAGGTAGCAGCAGAGATGAGGAACTACAAACTATCCATGCCAACCATTAGAGACACAAGATTATATCAACCTGGACAAAGAAGACTGATGACAGAAGGGATGCTACTGTATTCAGAACAGAAGAGGGTGTGGCTTATGCTGTCGAAGCAAGCATGTAATGAATTGATAATATAGGAACCACAAAGGCCTAGAGTCCTTACGACAACGTTCAGGAGCAAGAAGGAGAAAATAAATATGAACGTCATACATTGCTACAGTCCCACAAATGACGGCGATAAACAGATAAGGACCAGTTTTATAACTGACTACAGAACATAGTAAGCAACTTCCCAGACAAAGACATCAACATCCTCATGGGTGACTTCAAAGACAAAGTTGGGTCAGACAACACAGGGTACTAAAAAGCCATGGAGATCCACGGCCTTGGCGAGATGAACGAAAATATTGAGATACGCAGACCGTTGTGCACTGAACAACCTGGTCATCGGAGGTACAATCTTTCCCCACAAGAGAATCCACAAGAACACATGGATATCACCAGACCATGTAACAGAAAATCAGACTGACTACATCTACAAATCCAAGCTGTTCAGAAGATCCCTGAAATATTTGAGGGTGAAGAGATGAATAGATATGGCATTTGACCACTGTTTAGTTGTCACAAGGCTATAACGTAAGTTGAAAAATAATTGGATGGGCGCAAAAGAGAAGAAAACAAAGTATAACATTAACCTGTTGAAAGATGTAAAAACTAAAGACGAATACAGACTGAAGCTTAACAACAAGTACCAACAGCTAGAAGAGCTTCTGGAAGATGAGGAAAACACTGGGAACAAAATATGGCAGAAAGTTTAAAGAGGCAGTAACATTAGAATGCCAATAAGTACTAGTCCCCATGAACCACCAACAGAAACACTGTATATCAGCCGAAACACTGAGTAAAATCCAGGGTCGATAACAGACGAAATCAGCAGTAAATGGCAGTAGGTCAATACCTACAAAGATAAAAGTACAAAAAGGGCACAATGATGCCAACGGAGAAATGAGAAATGGCATCAATATAGATAAGAGAAGCAACGTTGAAGGACTAGCAGCAGAGGCAAATTAAGCGGTTGGAAGTGGAAACATGAAGAAGCTGTACGACATCACCAAGAAGCTGTCCGGCAAGTACAGCAAAACAGTGAGACCCATAAAGGGAAACATGGAAAGAATATCTTAAGTATAAAATACCAAATTAATAGATAGGCAGAACATTTTGTTGAACAGGTCGGCACCACTAAATCTCCCAAAAATTCACATAGCCAACACAAATCTCCTCATAAGCTCCGACAATCCATCCAGAGACAAGACCTGAAAAGCCATCAACAAGCTGAAGAACGGCAAAGCACCTGGACCTGATGACATCCCAGCATAATTCCCCAGAACAGAAAAATACGGTTCAGTGAAAATGGTATATGCTCTCTTTGAGAAGATCTGGGAGGAAGGTGAAATACAGACTGACTGAAAGGAGGAATACGTCATCTAAATCCCAAAGATAGGCGACCTCAGCAATTGTTCCAACTTCACATGAATCAAACTCCTGTCAATACCACTAAATTGCTTCAACCGGGTCCTCTTGTAGAAGATGAAGGAGGCGGTCGACCCACAATTACAAGACGAGCAAGATAGCCTCCGGCAGATCATGCACGGGCCAAATAGCTACTCATCACATCATAGTCTAGCAATCGTTGGGTTGGAATTCTTCACTCTACATTAACTTTGAGAAGGCATTCGACAGCGTAGAGGTAAAGACAACAGAGACGCGTATTCACCACTACGGCATCCCTACCAAGTTGGTGAACCTGATCAAGACCGGTTATAACGGTATGTCCTGCAAAGTCAGTCATGGTGGACAGCATATAGACAGCGTCTTAGTGCTGGCAGGTGTGAGGCAAGGCAGCTTGCTGTCGCGATTTCTCTTCTCACCATCGACTGGATTATGAAGACGTCCACCAATTGGCGGAGATTTGCGAGGCAATGGACAGAATGGAGTCAACGTGTAGACCTGTACTTTGCCGATGACCTGGCGCTCTTGTCCCTCAGTTAGCAGCAAATGCAAGACTAGACCGACTTACTGGAAACCACATCAGCACCGGTTTGCCTAAACATCCACACAGACAAAACCAATATCCTCAAGATCATTTATTTCCGTAACAACCCTATCTCATTGCTTGGAAGTCCCCTGGAAGAGGTGGAGTCCTTTATGTACCTGGCCAGCATTATCAACCAGCAGTGTGGCGCAGATACAGACGTCAAGGCGAGAAAAAGCTTTCATACAGCTCAAGAACATATGGAGCTCCAAAGAAATTTCTTTGACTACCAAGATCGGACTCTGTTCATCTGCAACATGAAGTCAGTCCTAATGTATGAAGCAGTGGCCTGGAGAACCACCAAGTCAACGGTAAAGAGAGATCAGACTTCATTAACAGCTGCCTAAAAAGACTTCTCCAGATTCGCTGGCCAGACACCCCAGCAAGGCAAACCCGTGACAGATAATCTCCCAACTTCCGGTAGAAGACGAGATCAAGACTATAATGCGAGGTTGGAAAGGACACATTCTACGCAAGCCACTGACCTACATTACCAGACAGGAATTGATTTGGAACCCTCAAGGCAGGAAGACAAGAGTCCCACCAAGAAACACCTGGCGACTTGACTTTGAGACGAATATCACTAAGCTGGGTTACACCTGGAGTCAGCTCGAGGGATTGGCACAGGGCAAAGGTTTCAAGCGATCTTTTGTGGGCAGTCTATACCCCGGCAGGGGTGACGGGTTATACAGAACTGAACTTCCGACCACTTGAACACATTCGAACTAGTCACAGTTTCCATAATATTCAAATAGCAAACGTTAAAACGTGTATGTTGAAGTGAGTGTCATTGTCCATTTTCGTATAAAGAGTAAGTTTGCAAAACTCACAAACGGGAAACGCTACGTCGGTGAAACGTTGTTTCCAGCACATTCGAGTGTAATTGTATACTGCTATCAAAATGTTTTTTCAATAGTAATAATAATAGTAATTTATAAAAATCATTATTCTACTTATCGTATGTAACAATATGTTGTTACTGACAAATAAAATATATTAATTTATAGATTAGATGTCTTAACGAATCTGCTAGTGGCCAAAGCTTAGAAGGAATTTAGGTGGAGAAAAATATTAGGAAGAATGGCTATTTGAAACCTCCGGTGCACTGATATGGATGTACTAAAATCCAAATTTCAGTAAGTAGTTGATACATGTAATTTATGAACTAATACTTAATAATAAGAATTTTAATATTATGCTTGTTTTGTTTCCTGTTACTTTTCATTGGGGTGCTGTTTTGGAGTATATTTGTAATGTTTGGAAATTCTGTTTTTGCTGTTTTGGAAAACTTGTGCAAACACTCAGCCTTAGAGTACAAGAGAACTTAGATAAGGCAAAAATCTGATAAGAGAAAAGGTACAACCATAAACTAATTTTTAATTACCTAGTTAAACTGTGTTAATATTATAATGAAACCAAAATAAATTTCGACATAAATAGTATGCATAGCTTTGTCTCCAAAATCTAAAACAGTTTTGTTCCATTGGAAAAGAAACTCAGTATATACTATCAGCCATTCACTTAAATCCTGTGAAAGTTTGCAAAGATATGATTTTACAAGATTACGTTACCCTTGTGCTTTGAAAGACATATCTTGTGTATATAAGCCACTATACCTCTTAAATATAACTTACCGGCATATTCTTTGTGTCAAATGTATGACAATCTTGATGATCTTTTGTAATGTGCATTTGAATTTCAAATTTTGTATTCAATGGAGTATACATAAAAATATACGTTTTTATATTTAATGTTTAATGGGAATAAGATATTCACACAAAATTATCTTCTTCATACTCGCAGTTCTGGTAAAACGACAACGGAATAACATTTCGATGAGAAAACAACTTTTTCCAGTCAAAACAAGCGCTATATGTTGCATAGGACATTTTTTAATCCAAAGTGTCATCTTAAACTCCTAATTCCTTTTATTTATTTCCAAACATGTATTTTCTCCTTTCTGGGGTTATCCTTTGGTATGTCCCAATATCATTTGATCTTGAAAACATCTTTCTTGTATTTGTCAAGACAGACCACATTGTTTAGATTCGAATCCAGAAATGAAAGTTACTGATCAATACAATGCAATCAATTGAAAGTCGTTGATACCTGGCATAGCTGATGTGGTTCTAGACAGGGCTTTATGCAAAATACGTTGAACGTTTTTATTGTGTATTTATCTATCTTGCAGATCAGGATATTCACCATGAAATATTCGATTTTGTGGAAGAAGCTATTTTAAGTGCGTCACCATTAATTATGTACAGTTAGTATGTTCACTTCCCAAACTGAGAAATTAAGACGGCTATCATTTGATATTTTCCAAACGAGAACATATAATGCAGGATACAAGCAAATATTCGATGAAGGGTAAGTTGTACAGTGCATACATATATTCTGAGAAATATATAATTATAAATGAAATTAACTGAGACGACTTAAATTTCAACTTACTCATTATACCCATCAATGTTACTTTCGGTAGAGCAATTCAAACATATGCAATTTTTATGATTTATTTAAATTATATAAATATTAATGATGGATTTATAATGTCCCTCTTTCGTCCAGATTACATAACCTGATATCTGATTTTAATTAGAACCTTCAATAAGTTATAAATATTACGTATTCTCAAGAAACAAGATAACCTTTATAAAGTACTCGTGTCCTGTCTTCCCATAAAAATAGCATGTAAGGATCCACAGTTCCAATTTGTTATAAATCCTTTTCAAAGATGTTGAACATATCTTGTTTTCCTAGTGCAAACTGCCAATATACGCACCAAATTGAAACATCTGACGTCCATAACACTAGAAGGGAAATCTCAGATAGCACAATTCAGAACCAATATGCCCTAATTAGTTTTTATATTATAGGATTCATGACATAATTTGATTCAAGAGTTTATTCTCCGGTTCTATGAAATGTAATAGAAGAAGATATTTAATCGAAAAACTATCCGAAAGGGATGTCAACCCGAAAACAAATCCTTGGCAATGAATTGACATGAATGAGTATATTATACTCAAGTTGGTGTACGCAAGGATGTCGTATTGAAATATGTTTGTAGTGGGCGCAAAGAAATACTGTGAAACGTGGCGCCAACGGGATATTTGATTGCCTCTATAATGAACAAGTCAAAACAGCATCAATACATTGAGAATAATTCATCGTCTTATAGTTGAAATGTTTGATAAATTTATTCACTGACTGACGATGATTGAAATATCCGAAAATAAAGAAGAATTTATTTCTGAACTGATTTATTTGAATTAGAAAATATCATTAGATATTTACCTTTGAAACCATGTCATCAGCAATGTGAAAGTTTAAAAAATGTATATTCACTGAATATAATTGATAGTTTGTTAAGAGTTGGATGATTGAAATTTTAATTTTTCGTAGCGTTTCGTTTCGGAAGAAAATATAATATGTGCTCATACTCGACCTTTTTCCCTAGAAAAAAATATAAATATAAATCCTTAATTGATGTAGCTAGTAGCTTCCTTCAGTCAGTTTCTCGTTTCAAAGACAAAGACACGCAACAGGAGAAGTTATATATTTATGTTTAATAATTGTCAATAATGAATAAAATATCGGTGATGTCCGAATGTATCACTTTTCCAAACAAACATGTTAAAAACCGTTAAGTAGAGAGATACGTTTGAAGCCCGAGTAAACAAATTTCAATATGTCGGGCGTGATACAGTTCAAGTACTATTTATGGTGTGTCGGTATACTATACAACGACGTGGTATTTTAGCATATTTGGTACAATACAATTCATAAAAAGACGTGGTATTTCAATATGTTTAGTGTATTTGTGGTTTTTTAACGTCCTTAATATGATACAGAGAATATCAAAGACATTGCATTATTATCACGTTTGTTGTAATATACCAAAGATGTAGTCATATTTACTCAGTCAGTCAACAAAATACTACAATTCCTTAATTTACAATGAACTAATAGCTGAGAAAATTTATTACTCATGCTTCTCAAATAATTCCTCGAGAAACACAGACGCTTCTGAACTGATAGGTAGAGATATCGGAATAGGACGTCTACTTATAAAGTATCATATTGAATGTTAAGATACAACCAACCTGAAATGCTTATATGCAATCCTTCTTAAAATGAAAGTAATAGTTATGGAATAATTATTCAAAATTATGATTGGCTCTTAGCATATATAGGTGAAACTTACTTACCATATTGACTTCAGATATTGAATCAAAACTTGCCAAAATTATCTCGATGCCTATCATCAACGGTTTACCTGCAAAAAAATGAAGACTTTATTGGCAAATGCCTTCATTTAAAATTAATCAGCTTTGTTTTGGCAAAATGCCATCCACAATGATGTTTAAAGAATTATTATATCCAAGATTTCCTAAATTTATCATTTATATTTCAAATGTAATTACCAATATATCTTTCAGGTGGCAGTATATATATATATATATATATATATATATATATATATATATATATATATATATATATATATATATATATATATATATATATATATACTAGCAAGTACCCGGCATGCGTTGCAATGCCACTCAAAGAAATAAAATCGGATATTGCAATCTATCGTATGAGCGATGAGTTTCTGAGACTCGCTGAACATCACCATTTGTGCGATGAAGAATTATATCACGCGAGTTAAATTCTTCGCCAACTATAACGATCGCCACTTCATCAATTGTTGGTGCATTGTACTGTCTTTCGTGTTGGCCGACAGGTGTTTTGTCTGCTCTAACTACAACTTTGTAGTCATCAGTTGGCATTTGTTCAAGGGCAGTTCTGAACAATCGAATTAATTCGTTGTGCTGATCGAATAAAGTTTGTAATGCAGCGACTATTTCTCGTTTAGTGCCCATATTGGATTGACAACGTTGATCGATTTGTTCAGGAGTATTTCCCATGAAATAAATTTGAAGAAATTTGTGATTTGCGTTCGGCAGTGGTAGTTGATACTGCACGATGATAAATTTGCCCTTGCACTTTAAATGTTGGCATGTAATTCTCGCGCACGATATTTGTTGCACAGAACGATGTCATTTGGAAACATGAATTGTACTTCCGTATGTTTGCCAAGAAATGTTTCGATTGGCTTGTGTCACCTGATACCAACATTGATAATGGTTCGGGTGGTGAATGTAATTCTGGCAATTTCACTTTTCCACCCGCGCAGCACATTCCCGGTGTTTCATTCTTAAATTTGAGGGCATTGCTTTACACGCATAATTTATCCATTTTTCCAATAAGCACACTTGGATGAAGACTGTAATCATAATTAGCATTGTAATGGAATGCACTAAGATTTAAATCAGCATGCATTGTTCGTCTGGATTGAGCAGTGCGAACTCGAACGGTTTCCAATCTTGCTTCCCGTTGCTCGTCTGTTTCAGATGATCGGGCTTGAGCAGTGCGAACTCGAACGGTTTGCAATCTTGCTTCCCGTTGCTCGTCTGTTTCAGATGATCGGGTTTGAGTAGTGCAAACTCGAACGGTTTCCAATCTTGCTTCCCGTGCTTGAGGTGTAGATGGACCAATAGCTTTTCGTTTAGGTGGCATAATTGATTTGACAGCGAAAGTAATGCTTTGTAACGACTATTACAAATTCACACCGCGATTGTTTAACGTAACCAAGGCACGAACCAAACGTAACTAAGTAAACATGACGTACACCGATTATGAATTTCATACAGCTGTTGATTTACGTCATCATAGTTTCAGCCAATCCAGACCGTGTTCGATCACGTCACGTATTTAAGGCGCCTACTGTTCGATCACGTGACGTACAAATTCACACCACGATTGTTTGACGTAACCAAGGCGCGAACCAAACGTAACTTAAAAAACATGACGTATCTAAGGCGCCTACAGTTCACACCGAAGACACGCGAAATTAGGTATCGCTACAGACCGTGTTAGATCACGTGACGTATCTAAGGCGCCTACTGTTCGATCACGTGACGTATCTAAGGCGCCTACTGTTCGATCACGTGACGTATATAAGGCGCCTACTGTTCGATCACGTGACGTATCTAAAGGCACCTACTGTTCGATCACGTGACGTATCTAAAGGCGCCTACTGATCGATCACGTGACGTATCTAAAGGCGCCTACAGTTCACAGCGAACACACGGTAAATGTCGTAAAAACACATTTGTTAATTGTTACAATTTTAATGGTTGGACTAATTCAGAAACCTTCGCGGGCGTGCGCAGAACAACTCACCAAAGTTTTATCGCAATCGGATTAACGGTATAGGAACGCATACGACACAAACAAACAAACATTCAGTTTTATATATTAGATATATATATATATATATATATATATATATATATATATATATATATATATATATATATATATATATATATATATATATATATATATATATATATATATATATATATATATATATTCGGTCTATATATCTGCATTGGCTGTACGACCGTCAATAAAATGAATACACGTGTTACAATATTTCCTCATTTCAAAATTTGCGAGTACAGTGTTATTGTTCTAGTAAGGGACACCATTCAATATCAAAGAGATCTTTTTCCCATTATTTGAACATGACAAATATGTCTACTTAAAAGAACAACTTTTTTTAAAGAGAGAGAAAGGTCTACATTGTTTATGAAATTTACCAAGAGATAGAGACAAAACAAACTATTTAATATTCGAATATAGAAACGTTTATTCTGCCTATAATTCTAAATTACTCATGTTGTAACTGTATATAGTAAAACAAATCCCATTTTCCCATTAAAATGAGGACATGATTTATTATGTGGATACTAAAATAACAAATGAGTTTGCTTGAACACGTACTCTTAAACACTGCGCACATACTAAAAGAAATGTTTGCTTTACTATTTAAGGTGTTCGGAAAGATTAATAGTTCTAGCAGTCCTTGTTTCAACTATATAAGAACAACTGAAAAATACAAGCAATGTTTACAAAATAATGACTCAACGAATGTAGTATATATTTTTATCAGCAAACAAGCATAGTTCATGTCTATATATTTATTCTTTTGGCATCATGGAAGTAAATTGTTAGGTATTCCGGATCTTTTGTAAAAATAGTTATTGAAAAGTTTAAAGTAGGTCAACTGTAATTTAATAGAATATAAATGTATGTTTACAGATTGCTGTCTTATATAACAGAGACGAAATGAAGAATACGAAACACCGTAGAGGTCAAGCCGCCCAGCAACCCAACCCCACATCAATCCACCTACACACACCATGACGCCGGAGCAAAACAGTTATTTTGTTTAGGCAAAAGCCAATTCCATATTCTTGGCGAAACTGAGGGCACGTAAGACTGCTTCGAAAGGATAAAGTCTGATTGGATTGTACACACCAGTTTAAGCCACCTTGTGCCCAATGATAACCGCAAACATCTTGTGTATCATTACGAAAACATTCCAATTATCCAGACCTCTTTGTCCAAAAATAGCAGCCACCTTTACTTTAAAGTGCGCTCCATAGCACCTATTGCCTATAGACAAGTCTATTTTGAGCAGAAGCAACATTACATTATAAATACAAATGAAAATGGATCTAAACTTGCAAAGGACAATTGACGCGTGAAACTAAATTATTACATAATCCGATCACGAAGTTATACAAGTCACCAAGGTTAAATATCCACGTAGAATTGCAGCTGATACAAGACTTGCCGTGGCGATAATGCAATGCATGTGACAAAGCAGCCATAATACGATATGTAAGCAGCGTATGTGAAACAGTTAGAAAGACAACTAGACCATGTACCAGAAACATTTATTAATTAGATATACATCTGACCACTTTAAAATGTAATAATATTGTGTTTGTAAAAGGCAAAACACCATAAACATGTAAATCGCAGAACACAAGTGTAAGATGTCTAACACTGCAGTGCGCCAAAGACCTCTCAAAACTCGTTTACCACTGACATGTATTAGGATGTCTCACTGTTTGGTGCTTGATGATGGCTGAAAAGGTAATGAAGAGGAACCAACTGACTTGAAAGGCATTGAACAACCAGGTCGCGTAGCATGTGGAATCAGGGCATGGTTATAAAACAACTCATAATCATATCATGAAGTCTGTATAATGTTACAAAAGTGTGATCAATGGCCAGAATCGCCTTGACTCACATTAACTGCATTAAGGTAACTTTTCTCCGCAATGAATTCGTATGTGACCTAATCAGAACGTGCATGCCACGAGCAGGCTCAGGAAGACATCCAACATGTACAGGCCGAATAACAGCTTAATCCCAACGAGCATTTAAATTTGCCCCAATGAGTGGCTTCACGATCAGATAAATGACGAAAAAGCCAAATCAACATGGTGCGAATTCTACCAGGTGGTTCCTGCAGATGAATAGCCACATATTTTACTTTTACACGTTATCTGCAGAGCAAACGAATACTAAATGACTAAATGTCGTTGCATATCTTGCAACCTTTGACCTGCCGTGTTGTCCGTAAACAGTTCAAGCGTTTAGCATACGGCAAATCAAGCTAACATTTCGTCGTGTTTTCCCCAATCTGCATATACTCAGAGGTTGGATAGCAAACAAACTTTGTAGCTTAAGAGCAGTTAACTCAACAAACTACTTAACCAGAACGTATATTCAGCCTGAATAAATATACTATAGTCCACGAAGTAACTGATGGCCAGACAATGATGGGAAACACTCCAACGTCTCAAAATATGTTGCCAGGTTATGGCACAAAAATCATGTCATTTGGCAGACTGGTGAGAAATAGTGGCTTACGATGACTATCCCTAAGCTGAGTTTAGTACAAGTATAATAGTCGCTTAAGATGAATAGCTCTAAGCTGAGTTTAGTACAAGTCTAATAGTGGCTTAAGACGAATTGCCCTAAGTTGAGTTTAGTACAAGTATGATACTGGTTTAAGCTGAAAGGCCACATGCTGAACTTAGTATAAGTCTGATATTGGCTTGGGATGAATGGCCTAGGCTGAATTTAGTACAAGTCTGATATTGGCTTGGGATGAATGGCATAGGCTGAGCTTAGTACAAGTCTGATTGTGGATTAGGATGAACGGCATAGGCTGAGCTTAGTACAAGTCAGATAGTGGATAGGGATGAATGGCCTAGGCTGAATTTAGTACAAGTAAGATAGTGGATTGGGATGAATGGCCTAGGCTGGGTTTAGTACAAGTCAGATAGTGGATTGGGATCAATAACCTAAGCTGACTTTAGTACAAGTCCGATAGTGGATTGGGATGAATGGCCTAGGCTGGGTTTAGTACAAGTCAGAGCGTGGATTGGGATGAATGGCCTAGGCTGAGTTAGTACAAGTCAGATAGTGGATTGGGATCAATAACCTAAGCTGACTTTAGTACAAGTCCGATAGTGGATTGGGATGAATGGCCTAGGCTGGGTTTAGTACAAGTCAGATAGTGGATTGGGATCAATAACCTAAGCTGACTTTAGTACAAGTCCGATAGTGGATTGGGATGAATGGCCCAGGTTGAGGTTAGTATAAGTCTGATAGTGGAATGGGATGAATGGCCCAGGTTGAGGTTAGTATAAGTCCGATAGTGGATTGGGATGAATGGCCTAGGCTGGGTTTAGTACAAGTCAGATAGTGGATTGGGATCAATAACCTAAGCTGACTTTAGTACAAGTCCGATAGTGGATTCGGATGAATGGCCCAGGTTGAGGTTAGTATAAGTCTGATAGTGGAATGGGATGAATGGCCCAGGTTGAGGTTAGTATAAGTCTGATAGTGGAATGGGATGAATGGCCCAGGTTGAGGTTAGTATAAGTCTGATAGTGGAATGGGATGAATGGCCCAGGTTGAGGTTAGTATAAGTCTGATAGTGGAATGGGATGAATGGCCCAGGTTGAGGTTAGTATAAGTCTGATAGTGGAATGGGATGAATGGCCCAGGTTGAGGTTAGTATAAGTCTGATAGTGGAATGGGATGAATGGCCCAGGATGAGGTTAGTATAAGTCTGATAGTGGAATGGGATGAATGGCCCAGGTTGAGGTTAGTATAAGTCTGATAGTGGAATGGGATGAATGGCCCAGGTTGAGGTTAATATAAGTCTGATAGTGGAATGGGATGAATGGCCCAGGTTGAGGTTAGTATAAGTCTGATAGTGGAATGGGATGAATGGCCCAGGTTGAGGTTAGTATAAGTCTGATAGTGGAATGGGATGAATGGCCCAGGTTGAGGTTAGTATAAGTCTGATAGTGGAATGGGATGAATGGCCCAGGTTGAGGTTAGTATAAGTCTGATAGTGGAATGGGATGAATGGCCCAGGTTGAGGTTAGTATAAGTCTGATAGTGGAATGGGATGAATGGCCCAGGTTGAGGTTAGTATAAGTCTGATAGTGGAATGGGATGAATGGCCCAGGTTGAGGTTAGTATAAGTCTGATATTGGAATGGGATGAATGGCCCAGGTTGAGGTTAGTATAAGTCTGATAGTGGAATGGAATGAATGGCCCAGGTTGAGGTTAGTATAAGTCTGATAGTGGAATGGGATGAATGGCCCAGGTTGAGGTTAGTATAAGTCTGATAGTGGAATGGGATGAATGGCCCAGGTTGAGGTTAGTATAAGTCTGATAGTGGAATGGGATGAATGGCCCAGGTTGAGGTTAGTATAAGTCTGATAGTGGAATGGGATGAATGGCCCAGGTTGAGGTTAGTATAAGTCTGATAGTGGAATGGGATGAATGGCCCAGGTTGAGGTTAGTATAAGTCTGATAGTGGAATGGGATGAATGGCCCAGGTTGAGGTTAGTATAAGTCTGATAGTGGAATGGGATAAATGGCCCAGGTTGAGGTTAGTATAAGTCTGATAGTGGAATGGGATGAATGGCCCAGGTTGAGGTTAGTATAAGTCTGATAGTGGAATGGGATGAATGGCCCAGGTTGAGGTTAGTATAAGTCTGATAGTGGAATGGGATGAATGGCCCAGGTTGAGGTTAGTATAAGTCTGATAGTGGAATGGGATGAATGGCCCAGGTTGAGGTTAGTATAAGTCTGATAGTGGAATGGGATGAATGGCCCAGGTTGAGGTTAGTATAAGTCTGATAGTGGAATGGGATGAATGGCCCAGGTTGAGGTTAGTATAAGTCTGATAGTGGAATGGGATGAATGGCCCAGGTTGAGGTTAGTATAAGTCTGATAGTGGAATGGGATGAATGGCCCAGGTTGAGGTTAGTATAAGTCTGATAGTGGAATGGGATGAATGGCCCTAGGTTGAGGTTAGTATAAGTCTGATAGTGGAATGGGATGAATGGCCCAGGTTGAGGTTAGTATAAGTCTGATAGTGGAATGGGATGAATGGCCCAGGTTGAGGTTAGTATAAGTCTGATAGTGGAATGGGATGAATGGCCCAGGTTGAGGTTAGTATAAGTCTGGTAGTGGAATGGGATGAATGGCCCAGGGTGAGGTTAGTATAAGTCTGATAGTGGAATGGGATGAATGGCCCAGGTTGAGGTTAGTATAAGTCTGATAGTGGAATGGGATGAATGGCCCAGGTTGAGGTTTGTATAAGTCTGATAGTGGAATGGGATGAATGGCCCAGGGTGATGATAGTATGACATCAGATCAATGCGATGAATACAAGTTAATATTAATGCGCTATTAAAGGTTTTCCCAGATGTAATGAAACAAAGTCAACAGACATCTCATGTCAATGATCCTAAGGGATCGTCTGATCAAAGATTACAAGGAATCATTTTGCTAACGATAATTGCGAAGTTCAAGAAATGCTGCTCATATATGCATTGAAAGATCCAGTAGTAAAGTATGTTTAAAAATTGCAAGTTATGCAATGTGGCAGTTTAGCGATTCCAAAGAGAGTTAGAAGAAAAAAAATGAAAGTCCCATTATTACGACTCAAACATTAACAGATCTGAGATGTAGGAATAAATAAACATTGAGCAAAATTATAACAAACATTCTTAAATTATTACAATACTTATGAAAAACATGCTTCGAGACCTTCTCAATGAAAATGTAAATGAGTACAGATTTAACGGTGATTTATTGAATTTTTTAAAGAAACTTAACCATACTTGATGAACATTGAACATCGTAGATCATTCAAGAAACAAATTGCTTTTACGATGAAACGTATGAGAAAAAAGTCAGCACAGAAGAAAGACGTGACTGAGTACAGACTCAGTGGTTAGGAAAACAATTTCTCTTTTCGTCTTAACTGACTAAAATTATGCAAGGCCAAGTTAACTTAACTAATCATACTAGGAGAGTGGCTGATTCAGATCTTTACCTTGTTAAAAAATCTGAATGTTTCTTGGTACTCTGAACAAGCGCCGAAGTTCAACATCGCTAAACATTTGACGTACGTCATTATAAATAATCTACGTCAAATCTGACTTTTTATTGTCCATCTGATTTGATGGAAATTACTTTGTATTTTTCTTTTCACAGGTACAGGGTACAAGCACGGTAATAAAACGGAAAGTATAAAATTATTTTGTTGCAGTTTCACACCAAACCCTTGATTTCCAAATGGTGTTTACATGTATAGCGAAACCTTCCATTCATACTCCTTGATTTTCTAATAGTGTTCGAACGTACAGTGACACGTTTCACTAATATAAGCGTCAATTTGATGTTATCACACATCTTTATAAGGCAGAACTCTCAAGCGTTAAAAGACAGGGGATGTTAAATGCTTTAATCTGATCAGCCAATATTATAGTTACACAAGGTCATTTGTATAATAGAGAAAGAAGCTTGGTGGAAAAACCATGCCAAGAGAAAGACGTCAGCAACTATTTTTGTAAGCATGTCATTACATTTCATACAAAAAGTAATTTGTTTGCGACTTACATTCAAAATGGTATTTCAAACGTCTCAAACGAAATCCACCAACTTTAGAACTCAATAATAATATTGTAATATATATATATATATATATATATATATATATATATATATATATATATATATATATATATATATATATATATATATATATATATATATATATATATATATATAAAGCATAGAATGTCGTAATAACAACTGACTGGTATAAGTCTAATTTGGTTAATAATCTAGAAGTGTTCCAATTTTATTTGCCAGTCGGCGATTTGTCTTTCTATGACGACCATGTCTAGCTCTTGAGATTGTAGACTTGCCCAAAATGGATCATTTGTACGAAAGTTTCGACTGAATTGAGATTGTTGTAATTCTTCTTTCTGACGCAAGTTACTGAATTATTTTACATACTAATATTACTATCTGATGTCGTCTTTACTGTAGGAAGAAAATGTATTTATAAAGTTTCATAGTCTTGAAATTACTGGTGAGATGGTGTTGCGTAATAATGGCTGCCGACATATTTGTCTCTTAACGATATATGACAGCTCATTTAAAAAGAATATTATGATACCTATAATATGTTTCATTACAAATTCGAATACCGTGAAGATATAGATGGTTAAACAAAACGTGTCTGTTATTATATTTGTGTTGTAATATTTATTTAATGCAAGAAACATTAGAATTTATTATTTTGATGGTTAGTACCCATGTTTTAATTTCATACACACATCCTTGGTTTAAGCGTACGCAGTGTAATGGAGAAGTGCTGTTGCTGTTGTAGTTGTTGTATATTTTAACGCATGTTTTCAGCACAAGATACGCTATACATGGCAGCCAGTATTACTGATGGAGGAACTTGACGCTAATGGCAAGCTTTCTCACATACCAACATTGGCCAGATCTGAGACTCGAACTTACAGAGACAGATGTGAGTTGACATTGATCCGTAACGGAGTGCGGTTTAGACCACTCGGCCACTCAGGGTCCCCCGGAGAAGTGCATTGTGTTGAATAGAATGTTGATAGAGACTACTAACTCCTGAGAATCACTCGTCCCTGGCCCGTAATACAGAAATGTACAACACTAACAAGGTGTATTAACATGGTACACAGAGGGGAAATAGATGATTTTTTTAACGTTAATCAGATGCTTTAAAACTAAACATGACAAAGGTAAGCGATTGCCTGAAGTGGGTGTTTGTCCTGTTTGAAACATTGACATTGAACTTAGGCTTTAAAATGTTTGTAAATGTGTATAAAATAGTTGAAGACAAATACATTAGGCATGATATAATGAGAAGCAAAAAATTGATATACATTGGTATGTTAATTCTATTAGACGGAATGACAAGTTGGTGTGATTTGTCTCAAGAAACTCTTTATCTTGGCATTAAAGAGATTTATTGTTTTTGTTTCATCACAAATAAGCGAACATAATGCTGTGTAACCATACAAACATCTGAACTACATAATACTGAAGAGGACCAGGTTGTCGACGTTTTTACGAAACCATCATGCATGTCGTTTTTCTGGATTGTTTTTAAAATGTGTACGGGTTAAAGCAGATGAAATATGTGTCAAAAGTAACAATAATCCTGGACATTACTGATACCTGTACGAAAGGCAAAGCTTACCCAATAGGTGCAGTGACAAAAGAGATAAGAGCCATATTTCAATGATGTGCTTGTTCAACTCAAAAATGTTGAAAGCCAATAATTTACATAATGCTAATTGCTTTGGGAATTTGCAACTGTATGGGTTGGATATCGGGACTAGTGTACGGCAACCGTTTGGGTTTATATCGGGACTAGTGTATGGCAACTGTTTGATTTCGATATCGGGACGAGTGTACATCAAACTGAAGATTGATAAATCCTATATTTACAGAAAATAAAAAGCATTTTAACACAGCAAGCATAATGTCATTTCTTTTAGACAAATATATCATAAAGCAAGCGCATGAACTTAATCACTCGACTGGAAAGAAAACATAGATCCTGTTTATTTGCACGTAAGATGCACATCATATATACAACTTTTCAGTTATAACCTCCTATCCAGCAGTGACTATTTAAGTTTATCAAAGCCCTTGTCAAACATGATCTGCATAAACAGGTAAATGTCATGTGAAATAAACAAAATGATGTGAAATAACATAAATTTATGTGAAATAACATAATTCCATATGACATAACATAAAGTCATATTAAATAACATGTCATGTGAAAAAATGAAATCATATGAAATAACATAAAGTCATATGAAATAACATAAAGTCATATGAAATAACATAACGTCATGTTAAATAACATAACGTCATTTTAAATAACATAAGGCATGTTAAAAAAAACATAAAGTCATGTGAAATAACATATATTCATATGAAATAACATAAAGTTATCTGAAATAACATAAAGTAATGTGAAATAACATATATTCATATGAAATAACATAAAGTTATCTGAAATAACATAAAGTAATGTGAAATAACATATATTCATATGAAATAACATAAAGTTATCTGAAATAACATAAAGTAATGTGAAGAAACAAAGTCATCTGAAATAGCTTAAAGCCATTTTAAATAACACTGTCATATAAAATACCATAAAGTTAATTAAATAACATAGTGTCATGTGAAATAACATAAAGTCATATGAAATAGCTTAAAGCCATTTTAAATAACACTGTCATATAAAATAACATAGTGTCATGTGAAATAACATAAAGTCATCTGAAATAGCTTAAAGCCATTTTAAATAACACTGTCATATAAAATAACATAAAGTTAATTAAATAACATAGTGTCATGTGAAATAACATAAAGTCATATGAAATAGCTTAAAGCCATTTTAAATAACACTGTCATATAAAATAACATAAAGTTAATTAAATAACATAGTGTCATGTGAAATAACATAAAATCATATGAAATAGCTTAAAGCCATTTTAAATAACACTGTCATATAAAATAACATAAAGTTAATTAAATAACATAGTGTCATGTGAAATAACATAAAGTCATATGAAATAGCTTAAAGCCATTTTAAATAACACTGTCATATAAAATAACATAAAGTTAATTAAATAACATAGTGTCATGTGAAATAACATAAAGTCATATGAAATAGCTTAAAGCCATTTTAAATAACACTGTCATATAAAATAACATAGTGTCATGTGAAATAACATAAAGTCATCTGAAATAGCTTAAAGCCATTTTAAATAACACTGTCATATAAAATAACATAAAGTTAATTAAATAACATAGTGTCATGTGAAATAACATAAAGTCATATGAAATAGCTTAAAGCCATTTTAAATAACACTGTCATATAAAATAACATAAAGTTAATTAAATAACATAGTGTCATGTGAAATAACATAAAGTCATATGAAATAGCTTAAAGCCATTTTAAATAACACTGTCATATAAAATAACATAAAGTTAATTAAATAACATAGTGTCATGTGAAATAACATAAAGTCATATGAAATAGCTTAAAGCCATTTTAAATAACACTGTCATATAAAATAACATAAAGTTAATTAAATAACATAGTGTCATGTGAAATAACATAAAGTCATATGAAATAGCTTAAAGCCATTTTAAATAACACTGTCATATAAAATAACATAGTGTCATGTGAAATAACATAAAGTCATCTGAAATAGCTTAAAGCCATTTTAAATAACACTGTCATATAAAATAACATAAAGTTAATTAAATAACATAGTGTCATGTGAAATAACATAAAGTCATATGAAATAGCTTAAAGCCATTTTAAATAACACTGTCATATAAAATAACATAAAGTTAATTAAATAACATAGTGTCATGTGAAATAACATAAAGTCATATGAAATAGCTTAAAGCCATTTTAAATAAAACTGTCATATAAAATAACATAAAGTTAATTAAATAACATAGTGTCATGTGAAATAACATAAAGTCATATGAAATAGCTTAAAGCCATTTTAAATAACACTGTCATATAAAATAACATAAAGTTAATTAAATAACATAGTGTCATGTGAAATAACATAAAGTCATATGAAATAGCTTAAAGCCATTTTAAATAACACTGTCATATAAAATAACACAAAGTCATATGAAATAACATAGTGTCATGTGAAATAACATAAAGTCATCTGAAATAGCTTAAAGCCATTTTAAATAACACTGTCATATAAAATAACATAAAGTTAATTAAATAACATAGTGTCATGTGAAATAACATAAAGTCATATGAAATAGCTTAAAGCCATTTTAAATAACACTGTCATATAAAATAACACAAAGTCATATGAAATAACATAGTGTCATGTGAAATAACATAAAGTCATCTGAAATAGCTTAAAGCCATTTTAAATAACACTGTCATATAAAATAACACAAAGTCATATTAAATAACATAGTGTCATGTGAAATAACATAAAGTCATCTGAAATAGCTTAAAGCCATTTTAAATAACACTGTCATATAAAATAACATAAAGTCATATTAAATAACATAGTGTCATGTGAAATAACATAAAGTCATCTGAAATAGCTTAAAGCCATTTTAAATAACACTGTCATATAAAATAACATAAAGTCATATTAAATAACATAGTGTCATTTGAAATAACACAAAGTCATATTAAATAACATAGTGTCATGTGAAATAACATAAAGTCATATGAAATAGCTTAGATCCATATGAAATAAAATATATTTGTATGATATAGTACACAGTCATATGAAATAACAAAATCATATATAATACTATATTGACTTTGCACTCTTATCCTATCATACCTCTTTGGAAAAGCTAGATTAATTTCGTTTCTTTTACGCATTTGGTGCATCTGTGACTCTTCGTATTTCGTCATTTCCTTGATCACTTTCTCTATGAAGCTTTTCAATGTCGTCCAAGTCGTCATATACGTAAGAGATTGATCTTGTTCGTAATACCCTCTGTCTCCTCTGTCTCCTCTTTCTACCATTTTGTAAAGCACATAGCACATATTGAATGATGTTGAATATTTCCTTGACCAAGTTAGGAAAGTATCTTTTTGCAAATATTATTTTACATTTTGGAATTATGTTTCTCCATATAATTTCGAGTTGCAAGCGTATCAGTTCTAAAGTAATGCAATATATTGATTCGTACTCATGACTGTACTACGTTAAACGTAAAGCCATTTGCTGGTTTCCATCTGTGTGAAATATTTCCACACTAAAGCCTTGCTAGTTATGTTAAACCATTCCGCTTGAGATGATGTTTTCGTCTGGGTTTATCAAAAAGAAAATAATGAGCAGAGGCGTTACTAGGGGGAGGAGGCAGAGGGGAATATATGCCCCCGGGCGCCAGAGTAGTGGGGGCGCAAAATGGGTATTTGAAAAAGGTTGAGGATGTATGTAGAATTTTTGCTAAATAATGGGTTTCAGGGTTAATGGGGGGGGGGCGGGGAGTAAAAATGAATCTTGTCCTCGGGCTTCAGACACTCTACGCCTCTGATAATGAGATCCTTTGCATCACATCCCCCACTCTCATGTTACATAGTTAATCCCTTAATTATATATATATATATATATATATATATATATATATATATATATATATATATATATATATATATATATATATATATATATATATTGAGTCTATCATTCTTTGAAAATTATCTGAAATCATCGTACCTAACATCGCCGTATTTGTTCTTACTCTCTGAGCCCATGCGATGTTTAAACAGCATTTGTCACTTTCATAATGTATTTGTAACCATTGTTGTAATTGTCATACACTTGTTGCATATAGCTGACCATGTACATAGACAATATATCTTTTGCATGGAAATCTTTCTATCTCGATTCTTTCAGTAAAATCCAATTGTTCAGGTAACCATTATTTAAATTTACATTTTAATGGTTGATTTTAATGATTTGATCTTGTATTCTCGCTTTATTATCATTTTTAGAAATCAGTTGATTTTGCAAAATGTTATGTAATCAGATACCGAATGTATATCACTACATATGAAAATATGTAAAATCTCTCTAAACTAAACAAAAATGTACGGTACAGAAATTGTTGATAAACGGATGGAAACGATACAAAACATTGCGGTACGATAAGAAATGGAATCGATCAGCATTTAGTTTGCTTAGAAACTAAACCTATCTACATTGGCCGATGATTTTACACGCATTTTGTAATTGCTTTACAAAAAATTAAAGCACTAGAAACATTTTTATCCATGATCATTCTTTTAACTTGTCTAGCGTAAACGATAAAATTAAAACTATGATAATAGAGATTTTCTATTTACGTCCATTTTTTAAAATTTCTTTGTGTACTTTAAGCTTTTCCAAACACTCTATTATTATTTTTTCGCCTCTAACAAAAAGTAATATAATACTGACTCTGCTTACGTTATATTCTTGTAATTATTAATTAATTAATTATCTTTCCAATTAATCTAGTTTTCACTTTTTGCTTTGTTAACCAAATTGTGAAGACTGCACAGTTTACTGATGGTGGACTTTGGTATCTTATGTATTCACATTTAACAGCTTTATTTGGTATCTTATGTATTCACATTTAACAGCTTTATTTGGTATCTTATGTATTCACATTTAACAGCTTTATTTGGTTTGCTTTAGATCCTGTATTCACAAGCACATATTACGTAACATATTTTTACATATTGTTAATTACTTTGTCTGGAATAAACAACATGCTAACAGGTAGTTGCTTGATTTCAGGCTAAATGAAATTAAATAATGAAATCATCGATTTCCATCTTTGCTGGTTAATGTGTTGACTTCTGAAATATATTTTTGAAAACGCATGACGAGACTGACTGCAAGAGGTGATTTAATAGTTACATTAATAGAGCAAATAATGTTGTTCATCACGTTAGCTATATTATTGCAGTGCAATGTCACAATATTTTTCAGATTTCTCCTTTAGCTTTCTTCTACTAGACTAACTTATTTACGTGAATATTCTTTGACAGATTTAGGAACTACGTCAACTTTGTTGTAAATCGTAATCTTTTTGACTTCTTTTGTGAAGTCAATCTTTCTGATAACTTGTCAGTTCTCAACATTTCTTGTGTTTGGTATTCTTTATCATTAGTATATTTTGAAGGAAATTATAGGATTAATATTAAGATTTTCTTCACAATAATTCATGTAATATTTGCCAAAGCTGGAAGCCTATACACGCTCATAAAACAAAATATTACAAAATCAATGCTAAGTATAATGAATGCATTGGTTGATGCAATCAATGTATGAAGTGGTACTATAACAAACAGAAAGATAAAAAAAGGCTGTTGACTGTAAGAACAAATTGAGAAAGGAAACACACACCACGATAATTTGAAGGACAACATTATAATCTGATAATACCTTAAACTTACTATGTAGTCCATCTGTTACCGTGAGATGAACCAATTTGACTAAATTGTGAGTCATGTTCACCTAGATCTAGATAATTTCTCTCCTTTCGATATTTCATATGCTGTTAAGAGGACGAAGAATACCATCATTCATTCTCAAGCTAGTTTTTGTTTCTCTTAATGATTTAACTGCATGACAGACAAATATTTCATTCATAGTTTCGGTGATTCAAATTGTTGTAAGTAGAAGAAATAAATATACTGCATTGAATATGATACAAACTATTGGGTATTATTTTCTGCTATATTTCTCAGTTGGATCTTGAGAATCTATGTGCTTGAAAATTAATCCGATAGCACTCAATGTTTATAGAAATAATCTCAGCACATTAATATTTCTGAATCCATTATTTTAACTCTGCAATTCATCCAAATTAACAATGAATATAATGTTCCTTTTTAGAGAAGTTGCTACAAATATGACAACATTTGATAATGGCTTGGATATGTTAGCTGGTCTTTATCGATCGAGACCTCATACGGTTTCTTAAATTACCAGCTTGTCAGCAAAAACGTTTTACTGTTTTCATTTGTCAGTTCCTTTGCTTTGTGACGCCTATACGTTTTCTTATATTGTATGTAATTGTTGATTCCATTTGCTATACTAATATTTTATGCTATAACCTTTTTTTATTTTTTTTTATTTGTCGTCGGTTTCATTGGTTATACTAATGTTTGACTCTTTTACATATTATTATATTTTATCTATTTGCCATACTAAGGTTTGACTCCTTTACATATTATTATATTTTATCTATTTGCCATACTAAGGTTTGACGCTTGTAAGCGTTCTTAAATCTTACGGGATTTAAAGCTACTGCAATTTTAAATATGGTCAGAAACGTTTTTATCACATAGTTGGTATATGTTTCCTATGGTATGTGATATATCATATTGTCGCTATTACCACACGTTACAATGTCACTTTATGTGATTCTGAGTGGTCCAAATAAGTCCATGAATGTATTGTGTAGTATACTCTTTACTGATTAGCTGGGATCGTGGGAAAGCGTTTTTAACCCCGCCTTCTGGAATGTTTGGCTTTGATTGCACATTTTGGCGGCCATTTTTTAACTCGACTCGCGAAAGAAAATTGAAGGAAAATATATTGGCTGTCTGAATATAGATATATTACCTCCACAGGGGTATGTTATGTTATTTTTAACAATATCATAATGAGAAAATGGCGTGAAACTTCAGGATAAGAACAACATAAAGAAGTAAATCTACGGGTATTGCTTTATTTGATGGCGAGGTTGCGGAGAGAGCGGGATATTTGTAACTTATATAATCCACCGTAAATGCAAGCGTGGTTTAAATGTTAACTTACAGAAGTAAATAAACTTATCTCTGTTAATAGAAGAATTTGGACATAAACGGGTCTGCTGACAGAACTTTATCCAACCACAGCATGTTTACGCAGTATATATGGAATGCAAATCCGACTCAAAATTTGCTTACGTCTTCTGTACAGTCTATTGTTCCAGTCAAATACCGTATATATCCGGTCCCAAATACATAGCAGTTAATGTGGGAATTTCTGGATGCATTAGTCCTACTTCACATAAAACTCGCAATCATGTAATTTTTAGTTATGAAAGTGACATTTTAGGGTAAAAATTACTCTAGGCCTACTGTTTACCGTATCAAACAAGGTGGCATTACCTCGCATTGATCACTCTGTTGCCATTAGAGACTGCCCGTGACGTCACAGTGTCCATTCGTGTACATTGTGTAGAAATAATGATTATATTAATTTTATGCAGAACACATCAAAGTATGCATTTTCTCAATCCAAATAAATTACGGGTATCAAACTGTCTATTTTTTTCTCTTTTTCTCTTTCATTTTTATTTGCCTTTCATCTCTTTATTCTTCTCATTGAATTGGCATTTGAATTTCTCTTTCTTCTTATTGAATTTGTCTTTGTCTTTAATTATTCCGAATTTCTCTCTTTTTAGTGTATTTGTATTTTCATTTCCATTCCTTCTTTCTTTTGAAGAAGTTTTCTTAATTTAATTTCCGTATTTTTTAAATAAAATTTCAAATCTTTAATTTATTTTCAGATTCAGATAGAGCCTTACTTATTCATATCAAATATCTTACATCACACCAAAACATTTTGAATTTCCTGTTTTAACAAAGATGGTTTTACGTCCGAAAGAGAATAACGGCCGGCAAGCTCCAACAACTCTTCTTTCCTTAAACATTTCAACCCTCCCTGGGTCGGATTTGAAACAGAACTCTATACCTTAGATGACATTTTGAAAGATTGTCCTTATAGAACCAATTATCTTACTAATTTATTATGATGTCAATGGTAAAGTTTTTAATTGCAATGTTAATTATTATGTTGTTAAGGGTAATGTTGTTAATGGTACTGTTTTAGGTGTAACGGTGTTAATGGTACTGATACTAATGACATTGATAGTAATAGTTTACCTGTTATTGAAAGTGATATCAATGGAATATCTGTTAATGGCAATGACTTTAATGATAATATTTTAATTGTAATGGTAATGATGTTAATGGTAATATTGTTAATTGTAATGATGTTAATTGTATTGCTGGCAATGGTAATGCTGTAAATAGTAATGATATTAATGTTAATGCTGTTAAGTGTAATGTTGTTAATGGTAATATTGTTACTAACGCTATTTATCTGAGTTATAATACGGCACTTCCGTTCTATGCCATATTATTAACATATTATTACCTAAAATGGTACTTAATTGACTTTCCCAATGACGCACCTAATGTTGGGAGAACATAAGGGACGACGTGATCTTCAGAAAAGATCACACACAAATCCAATTTGTTGTTGTTGTTGTAGGGTTTAACGCCAGTTTTTAGCACATGATAGGCTATACATGGCGGCCAGTATTATAGGTGGAGGAAGAACCCGGGAAAATCCACAGAAAGAGCCACGGACCCACGAGAAGCTACTGGCAAGCGTTCTCACATACCCACATTAGCCGAATCTTAGACTCGAACTCACACAGACAGAGGTGAGATGGCAGTGATCCGTAACGGAGAGCGCTTTAGACCACTCGGCCACTCGGGGCCCCTAATCCGATTTGTAGCCATATTAGTATTATTACTAAAATGACGATGATGGTAGTTATTATGATTATTATTATTATTAGTAGTAGTAGTAGTAGTAGTAGCATTATTAGTAGTAGAAGTAGTAGCAGTAGTAGTAGTATTATAGTCAAATGGAAATAAAAATGCCTGGAAATCCTAGAAGGATAAAGTTTATACCAGTCCACAGACAAATATTTGTTTCAGTTGTAACCGAAACACCAGCTGCCTGGATCGAATGAAAGGATATTCTAGGTGAAGAACAAGCTGGTTTTTATTAGTGTATATTCCACTGTAGGTAATATATTTACCCTAAGCTCATTTTTACATTATTGTTTGAAGACAAAAAGAGGTGTTTGTTTGTGATGAGGATTTTTACCGTAGTTTAAAAAGAAGTTTCAGTCAAATCACTACAATGTCTGCAGTATGGCAGTTTATAGTGATGTCTAGCACTGGGGCATCATGCCTTAGACATATTGCATGATGTCCCACCCAGTCACATTATCCTGACACCAGGCTGACCAGTCCTAACACTAACCGGTTAATGCTGAACGCCAAGCAATGCACATGTTAGTGTCATTTTTGTATGTCTTGGTATGCCTTGGCCGGGGTTCAAACGCACGATCTCCCGCTTCCGAGAACGACGCTCTAACCACTATGCCACCGGAGCGGTTGACACAACGAGGTAAGATATATGCAATTTTATTGATTATGAACAAGACTGTTTGACAGAAGCTTACATTATTATAAATCAGTAAAGGAAAATATTTGCAGTTAAATGTTTCTGATACTAAACGTTTTATACTCAAATGTCAATGCTTATGTGTGGAAGCAAATTGTTTTATCTGCACGGCTTGAGTAAGGCAAGGTTGTGTTTTTCACCTATTTTAGTTTCAGTAGTTTTACCCTGTTACTTAAGTTGTTGGATGTTCCGCATTGGATGCGAAAAGCCCTAGGTTCGAACCCAGATCGAGTCATACCAAAGACGTACAAAATGATACTAGCAGCTGCGCTCAGCATTAATAGGTTAGTGTTAGGACTGATCGGCCTGGTGTGTGGATAATGTTACCATGTGGAACATCATGCTACATGTCTGTGGCATGAAGACCAAGTGCTAGACATCGCTATATACTGTCACACTGCAGACATGATAGCAACATGACAAATTGTACGCACGCATGCACTAATTGTGAACATTTTGAAGATGCGCATATCCAACCAGATTAAAGGTGTAAAATTAAATTTTGCTAAGTTATTTAAAAATTACTTGGCTCTCTTTGCCGAAATAGCTATTCAACTATTTTTTTACAAAAACTAAAATAATACCTAAACATATGAAAATTAAAGATAAACATGAAACTAAGCATTTTGAAACAGTTGATATTTGAGAGGATCTGAAATTGTTAATTTGGCGATGGTCTGATTGAGACGGTAACCTATTATAAATAAAAGCTCGTGTGTCAGAAACGAAATTGGGTACAAACTGCAAGGTACTGTATAGTTTGAAGACTAGACTTTATTGTAGTGGTACATTGCTATTAAAACTCTATAAAAAATCTTAAAACAGAACCAACCAATATTACATTTATAAGCCCAAACATGTTGGAGAGCTCTAACTTCAGCAGTTATTAAAATTGGAAAATGAATTATGAATATTTAAATAAGCAGTAATACCAGCTTCTAAAAGTGCAATGAAGGAATCATCAAATATACAAAAACTTTTTTTCTCCAATTTACCTTTGAAATCCAGGAATGAAAATGAACACGAGCTAGCAATATGTTTGAAACACGCACGTGTGTAGTATACCAAGCTGTATAATCGTTTACCCAAACGACACCCATCAATCGTACACTACAATTTAGGTAATTAACGTTCCGTTCAACAGTACATAAGATATGCAGGTTAATTATAATTAAGATCTCATAAGCTTAATTATAGTTAGGATATCAGACACCTAATTATAATTAAGGTCTCAGAAACCTAATTATAATTAAAATTTCAGAAACCTAATTATAATTAAGCTCTCAGAAATCTAATCATAACTAAGATTTTTAATATAATTATAATTAAGATCTCAGAAGACACCTAATTATAATTAAGGTCTCAGAAACCTAAGTATAATTAAAATTTCAGAAACCTAATTATAATTAAGCTCTCAGAAATCTAATCATAACTAAGATTTTTAATATAATTATAATTAAGATCTCAGAAACCTAATTTTAATTAAGATATCAGAAACCACAGTATAATTAAGATCTGAGAAACGTAATTATACTTGAGATCTGAGAAACCTAATTATAATTAAGATCTCAGAAACCTAGTTATAATTAAGATATCAGAAACCACAGTATAATTAAGATCTCAGAATCCTAATTATCATTAAGATCTCAAAAATGTAAGTATAATTAAGATCTCAGAAATCTAATTATACTTAAGATCTCCGAAACCTAGTTATAATTAAGATCTCAGAACCCTAATTATAATTCATTATCATCAGTCTCTTGACCTAGTGTGGTCGTTGAGGCACTGTGCTGCTGAACATCTGACCAGTTCCCTCCACTTGTCTCGATCATGTGCCAATGCCTGTGTCTCCGCAAAACTTTTCCTGGTCCATTCTGTGATGTTGTCTTAATTATAATTAAGATCTCATAAACTGAGTTATAATAATTATCTTAAAAACCTAATTAAAATTAAGATCTCAGGTAAACAAAATATCATGTTCATTCAGCAATAAAATAATCTGATTCCTTAACGTCTTTGCAAAATTATGTTTATAAGAAGGAGAAAACAAAGCACGACGACCGTGTGCTTGCTCAAACGTTATTAAGCACATTTAGTATTATGATGGAATATGATTTATTCAATGCTGTATGGCTCCCTTGGGAAATAAAAATTTAATTTAAGTTTAGATGTCCTTTGCAATCGAATATACATGCAAAACCGATGTGTGCATATCATTGGAGAACACACATCAATCAAGAAACTAAAAAATCAAGACGAGTTTCAAAACTAGCAAGTCTAATGTATTCATTGATTTTTTAAGACCGATCTATACATATACATCGTCTGATACTTAGTAATGCGCACTGACAGTCCTAGACATGATGAGTTAAAGCCAAATTAAACAAACCATGCATGTGATAATAGTTAAAGTGGATTTAACGGGATGACGTGTCATCTTTAACATCATACATACAGTCTGCAAATCAGTCATTTTATTTCTCTGAAAAGGAGGTGTGGAGCAAATTCGCTCTACTACTATTACTACCATTCTAGTTGTGCTGCTGCTACTACTACTATAACTATCATATATAATACTGGACAAGAAGACGAAATGAAAGGATGTTGCAGCTGCTGCATACGATAATTGTCACAATGATATCAATGGTTGTTGTGGTGGTGGTGGTAATGAAAATGGCAATGCTATTGCAAATGGCTTCCTGTTGTTGACAGTTATGATATGACTTGCCTATTTTATCATATCAATCGCACTGCCTGAATTCCATTTCTCTAAAGGATAGACTTTCCTATGACATGCAATACAAACGATTGACGTTTTCTAATTAAGAGTGTGACAGATGTTCGATACATTGACAGTAAAGTTTAAAGTTTTCAGAGCGATAGGACTAAATCTGATATTTTCCCTTCCATTAATGACACCAAAGTATTATCTTACTCTAGGGTATAAATATGATGCTTTGAATGTCATACGTAGTTTTTGTCGCAGAGTTGAAATCAGTGTGATGCTCTCGGTAACTATGTATAACAGTGCTCAAATCATAATTTGACCAGAGACGTTAACAATAAAAGTATTGTATGACATAACCAAAAATATTACATTTATATTCCCTATGAATGTCTTGCAACTTGACCGGTTCATAAAATGTTATATGGACTGCCTTGATCGTTTCTGCATATTAGTCTCGCGCTGCTAAATTGTTCCCCTTTACAAAAGGATACATGCTCATTCAGCATAACGCAATGCATATGACAGTGTTCAAGTGCTCTATGTATGGACTTGTCATTTACCCACCCTCAACCCCCCCTAAAAAGTATATATTCTTTCTCGTGTGGCTGATCGATCTGTAAACTCAGATGTTATTTCATATCACGTGTCTAGAGAAACGTCAATAAAAATGAAACAATTTGAGAAATAATTGTTCTCTTTTGAATTTTCGTCTTTAATCTCAAATAATAACGAACCTTCGACACGCCATTATCTAATTTGCTATTAATATGTATTCATTGACTTTCCAAGACAGAATTATAATTACTCCATTCAAGCGTTTAATAAAAAAAATAAGAAACGTTCACTGGATAAAGCGTGTCGCGTAATACAAAAGCGGTCTGTGTTGCGTTCTTAACTACTTTTGATCTACAGCCCGTATCAGGCTTTCCAGATACACTGTATAGCGTGTGCCACAAATCTATCGATGTTCATGAGTGTCGCAGATGTATTAAACCAAACTGTAAAAGGTAATATTTATTTTACCGACCTAATGTAAAGCTGACCGATGACACCCGTGTTGTAGGCGTCTCTGGACTGGTAATCTTCTCGATTGGGCAAAGAAAACGAGTCATAATTTCATTCACAAAACGTATGATTTACCCACCCGTTTCTTTTGTGATGAAAAAAAGAAATGAACAATAATATCGGTATACTGTTTTATTCATGAATGGTAAAATACTTCTTCAGGCGAAACATTTCATATTTCATCATAGAGCTTAGGTCATGCCTATAACAGAATTCATATGCAGATCGCGGATACGTCATATCCAAACATCTAAACACCAGTACGCTCTTCCTCCATGTAAAATCTCAACGGGCTATATAATCATTGTTATGATGCGGTACTCTCTCTTTATAATCTTGATATTATTCCAATGGCAAAGTCATTATTTCAATAATTGTTATCAGTAGATGACACAAATATGGTCCTAGTTATTTTTGTCTCTTTTACTCTTGTGTCAAAATTCTCTCTGCTCTGAATAGAGACATTGGGATATGAATAAGCAGTGATCAACGCAGGACATTGACGCACGAACGGCATTCATCAGATTTGACCAAGGTTTCATGACGAAAATCAAACCTCGTGAGGCCTGAAAGATTTACTGTTAGAATATATCTTTATTACGAATCTTTTATACATATTTTGAAATGCATTATATTTGCATATATGGTATATAGTAAATTGTAGGACACCTGACACTGTTCCAGAATTATGATTAACTGTCTCCAAATTACGTTGGGCAGCTATAATGTTGTGATCTCCTGAATTGTTATTGCAATCCGTTTTATTCTTGTTTTCTGTATTCATGTTTTAGATGCCGTTGAGTTTTTAGTTTTGTGTTGTTTATGTGTGCCGTTGCATGCCGTTGTGTTTTTCATGCATACAGTTGTGATGTTCTTGTATACTGTTGTGTTGTTCGTGCATGCCGTTGTCATGTTCTTGTATAATGTTGTGTTGTTCGTTAATGCCGTTGTCATGGTTTTGTATGCTGTTGTGCTGTTCGTGCATGCCGTTCAATTTTTCTTGCATGCCGTTGTATTGTTCGTGCATGCCGTTGTGATTTTCTTGTATACTGTTGTGTTGTTCGTGCATGCAGTTGAAGTTTTTAGCTTACAACTAGACAAAGCAAGTGAAACAATCGCAAATCAATTTTCTTGGTGACAATGCTGTCAATGTATATTGCCCTCATTAAAAATATTTTAGTATAATTCACTCTATCGACTTATCAAACGTAAAAATCCAAAAATTCGCGAACTGGTTAAACGTAAATATGTTTGAATAACTTGGACTGCTCAGATTTCACTATGATTAATGCTGTCTATCAATTTGAAGAACTTTAGTTCTCGAGATGATATTTATTATATTTCCAACTGCAGATTTATATTTTACAGTTATTTGCTTGACAAGTTTGCTTTTCTTTGATTTCATTAAAGTAAATGTGGCAAGGCATTTTATTCTAAGTAATTAATTATGCGTACAACGGATGCTGGTACACGAACAATTGTCTTTGATGAGCCGAGTTAGTACGCTGCATGAAAGGATAGGATCCATCGGCTCCAATAGCTCAGAACTCGGGAGATAGGGTGCCAGTCTAGTCTCCGTGCGCGTTCCGGTAACGAATTATTCCCATGTGACAAACTGTTTACATACATTTTACATGATCTGTTAATTTTTAGATTTTTTTTATACATACACCTTAAATGACCAGAAGAGCGCAACCATCTTTGAACAGATTATCTGATACTGGCATAGAACAATTTCAGGTCAATCTCTCAATTTCCGAATACAAGTCTTAGGATCGAGATATATTCGTTTTAAAAAAAGTCAGATGCGACCTTGTCCAAAGAGACACAACTATACCAATAATAACTGCGCGTTTCATCCCAATATATTTTTGTTCAGAAGGTTGCAATCCGTTGATTGGAATAATAGCTTTAATTGAATTACTCCGCTGTAATACACATTGAGAAGTTTTGTTAGGAAAAAATAAAATGATATGAAATTAATATTATTCAGACTTTAATGACCAGACTAGAACAAACGTATAATAAATACTACAGATGATGCCTTGTACCAAAGGCTTCAATACATGTAAGTAAAATTTAATAATTGATTTGTTATTTTTTACTTGATATAAGGTTACGTTGTTCTAGACTAGCGTTTTCCTATTGAATAATAAACTACATGTATAACTTTACTTATATAGTATAGTGTAACACCAAGGATCACTGTGATCAATGAGAATTAACAGTGCCACTCCATTCAGAGCACGTAGCACTCTGAGGTCTATTGGAATGCCGTTTAAAATTGTCCATATGACTAACTTTAATGCAATACTATGTACTAAATGTAAATTTAACAACGAGGCTATCATTTATCATTTATAATTTCAAAACTGACCTTGAGGTATCTAGAGTAGAACTGCAATATGTAATGTTAAAACAGCACCTACTGATCAGTTCGCCTTTTGACTGACCAGAACCCACACTTTACTAACCAACACCTGCATTTACTCATTACCAATATGCCGTTTGATGACACGAATTTATTAATTTACTGACCAACGGCTACACGTACTAATTATGATAACAGCCAATCATCTACTTATCAATTCCTACACTAAATCACCCAATGAGTAAGGTGTAAGAAAAGGAAATAAAGATAAATGAACCTCTTATAATTAAAATTATAATATCACTAATTGCCTCTATCTCGCTATAACTTCCTTTTATTAAAACAACTAGCACTCCATACTACCCTTATATTGTTTATAATCATTGAAGTGAAAAGTAAAATGACAAAATGGTAGTATATAGTTTACCTACAATTCTGAAGGCTTAAAGAAAGTTTTGAAGGCTTAAAGAAAGCAGTCAGGGCGTGTTTTCCATCTTTCCAATCACAAATACGATTTACAACAGACTGAATGCAATATAATATAGCAGAAATGAAAACGTTTTGATGCAATACACCAAATTATCATACCCTTTTAAAAATGTATGTTTGTGTGCCAGTCAACCAATATCTTAGCAATGCATTAAGAAAATAATTAATTTGTTGCTGCTCTTTCTGTTTTGCTGATTGAAACTGATTGAGCTTGTTATCATTATATATGGAGAGGAATGCTAGTCACACTATTTTTGAAATATTATCGCCATGAAGCTATGGAGTACATGACCCTAAAGAACTACCGATCTGCTCCTCAAATCTCATTCTATCCCAACTTCTGTCTTATCTGAATTCAAATGGTCGATTTAGCAATATACAGTTCTAGATATAGTAGTGAAACTCCCCATTGTGGATAGTGGAAATATTATAGCCACTGTACTCACCCTACATGACGCTTGTTTGGGCATTTGACACAATGGTCATACTATAACATGATCAATTTCTTCACTGTCTCCAGCAAGAACTTAGTATTCACGTTACAATGGTAAACATTTTACTTAAACAGGACACAAATTGTGTACTCAAATGGAACACATTCCAGCCCAGTTGATATATGTTTTGATGTTCCACAATACCCTGCGCTTGGCCCCATTCCCTCAATTCTATGCACTCAACCTCTATCAAGTGTAATAGATCGACAACCGGTGTCTCACCAATTTTACACTGATGACACTCAACTCTAGCCACTCAAATAAAGTTTCGCCTAACATTCAAGGTGTAGATATGTGCATCTCCAATGTGAAGTGGATGTCATAAAGAAGTGCATTTCCGATGTGGAGTGGATGACATAGAGAGGTGCATTTCCAAGTGGTTGATGACATGTTACAAGCTGAAGATGAATGACGAGAAAGCAAAAGCATTCCTGATCACCAAGCAAAGACTTTCACACTCCAATACTTCATCTCAAACAATACGTATTAACAATACCAACATTAAATTCAGCCAGTCGGTACGAAACCTCCATTCCACTTTCGACAGTAAGCACTCATTACACCAACATGTAATGAACATATGCAAGACGGCATAGCTGGAATGTTAGAAATGACTAAAGGCCAATTCTTCACTTTTCCAACACGGACAATAGTAGCACATCTTGTTCCTACCTCTATCTGAAACGCATAAATATGGGCATAACGATCTGCGAATAGAACAACGAGCTGTTTTCTATGAATAGTGCTGAATCCACTCTTTAGACAAATTTGACTTTTTAGAAGCAATGTTGATGGTTTGTATCTCTCCGATGTTGTTTTACGTTTGTATTCTTGCTAATTTCGACAGTTCTTTTTGGACCACAGTGGTATCGATTCAATGAAGGAAATTTATACCACTGCCAAAACGTGTGAATTAGTGAACTGAAAGAAGTTTGCGCCCAAGAACAAACTAGTCATTATGACTCTTCAATTCAAAATCCGTTGATATTCAGCCAAAGATGTGGCTTAGTTACATCAAGAATATTGCATATAGCATGCCAAATAACGGTTGTGAAGAGAAGATTGCATCTTTCTCCGATGATGGTTTCGATTCAGAAAACCCCAGATTGTCTATGAATTTTATGATGTTTACTTTATCACCGCATACGTATTATCATCACAGAAAAGTGACAAATGCTTAGACTATAGGCAAAAGCATTAGAGTTTAGAAAGTCAAAAATACCAAGTAGCATAACTGTGGTAAAACGACTACGGTTTACATTTCATTACACGTCCATAATTCCGACATATATTGGAAGACTTGCATGATATGGTGACATCAAAACATGTTATTCAACGTGATAGTTTGTTTGGAAAACGTACTATTGCTACATAGTTTTATTACTAAGCCGACGAATCGCAAGAAATATAAATCAAATAAAATGATGTGTATTCGATCGATTTTGTCGAATTCTTAATATTTAGAATCAACACATCGACGTCCATCACACATTAGATGGTTTGATTAAATATGCGCCTTCACAACAAAATTGGTGAGTCTAAAAATATTTCATGATATCAGTCGTGGATACCGATTCTTAAACGTGTACGAAATTTGGCAATTGGCTACACAGAACAATACAAACAGGACGCGGATTCGAGTCCAGAGATTTGTTCAGATTACGTCAACGAGTTTCTGAAATCGAAGTAAAAGCCTGCGACTTCATCCTGGCGTTACATTCCAGGAGACAGAATCATTCAAAGAGCAATATCTATTTTGAGAAGGAATCGACTTGGACCATGTAGAACAGAACTTATAAAGAAGATCTCAAGCTCAATATATTGTAGGGACAATTGTTTCAACGACCCATAGTATCTAAGATCAATTCTAGATTCAAGTCAATACTTTCAGCTCATCGAAGACGAAGGTAACTTTATTAAACAGGGATAAATCATACGAGATTGATTTTCGTGAATAACACAAGGGTTATGGAATATGTTCTCCAGACGAGATTTGAAATGTCATCATTACTGCTTAAGTGACAGCCAATGCCCATCGAAAGTTGTTATCAGTCTTAACACCTTTCGAAGACTGTGTCCTTTACTTTGACACCGACAGTTATATGTACATAGATCACTTTGGTGACTATCGCCACATAATCTACAAGGAACGTTTAGGAGCGTGGACTGACATCCAGAAGAGATTAATTTAAGCATTGCCACAGTTGGAATTAGACATCACAACTACAAGTACAAAGATCAGTAAGAGCAACTTCATCCCAAACGCAGAGTGAAATGACTGAAACTTAACTATAGTTCGAGTCACGTAGTTAATGTCGCATACAAATAATATACCCGCGTCAAAAATATTTATTGGATTGTATGTAATAACGAACTACAAGAAAAAAGTGGACATACCGATCACAACACGATAATTGTACGGGTACCGTCTTTCGATATAAACAATTTACGAAAATCACACAATGATCATTTAAGTACAGACGATCACCTATAGAAAGATGGATTACGCTGATGACACCCTAAATATATAAGTCTAGCCACCCAACGGAAGTTTAATGCTACCATCCATGGAGTAAAGAGGTGCATTTTGGATGTGAAATCATGAATGACATGTAACAAACAGATGAATGATGTCAAAAGGGAGGCCATTCTGATCACAACACAAAGACTTTCCCATTCACATCCTTTACCTCAGACAATAAATATTAGCAACACCAACATTAAATTCACATTCAGTACGAAACCTAGTTGTTACTCTAGACATTACTCTCACATTGCACAAACATGTCATGAACATATGCAAAGCTGCATTTCTTGAGCTGATACACATCGGATCCATTCGCAAATATCTTTCAGTTGATGCCACTAAAACACTTGTATGTTCATTAGTACTTTCAATACTGGATTATTGTAACTCAATTCTGCCTGGTTCGTCACAATATCTACTCCAGAAACTTCAAAACGTTCAAAACACTGCTGTTCAGAGCATCGTTTAGAGTACATCGATTAGAGCACACATCATCACTGCTCTGTACCCTACAATGGCTATCCATTTGATACAGAATCAAACACAAATATTTTTCTTCTGTTCTACGTTTCACTAACAGATTTCAGTCCAGCATACCTATCCGGCCTCACCCATGTGTACACACCAGCAATATGCTTACGCTCCTCTTCTGACAATCGTTTACTCATTGTTCCCACTATGAAAACGAATTCATATGAACAACGTTCTTTTGCATACCAGGGTCCGGCGATGTGGAACGAATTGCCCATTGAAATTAGACGTAAAGACAGTGATCCCTTTTCAGAGTACTCTTAAAACTCACCTTTTTCGACTGCAGGAATAAACCTAGAGACCTAATAATGTTTTGTACCTTAAATGTTTTCAGCATGTTATCTGTTTTCCAATTTCATGGTTTTAGTTGTTTTGTTTTTCCTGTAGTGTACGTATATCATTTTAGATGTAAAGCGTTTAGAACTTCTAAATATTATACTCTATACAATGTCTTCATTATTATTATTATTCTGTGAATTCGTAAAACTCTCAATACTACGACTTTTGTCATCGATGTTACATCGAATGTCGTGGAAGGATGTCATTGGCAGCTTTCAAGACTTTTCGTTACCAATTACAGTTCTTAAAAGAATTTCTTGCACAAGACGATAATATTTTTTGTAAGTTTTGAATGACGTGTCTTCCGCATAATAATGACTAATCGTCTTGGATTTTATTCACATGCAAGTTCACTGTGGTAAATTAAACACAAATTCATTCGCAAACAAACATATAGTGTTAAAACATTTGTTATATAACTCTTCTAAATTACTAGAAAAGTCTTGGATCTGACACTTTGAATCATGAAGTGACTGCCTGTACCAAAGTCGTATGTGCCTGACGAGAAAACACTGGACAAAGGTTTTCGACATGTGAATATTTTTGTTGTACCATCCAAAAAGAAAACCGAATATGAAATGTGGTTTGTTCGTGTGTTTGTGTCCATATTTTCCAAAGTACTTGAGAGGTATGGTGCAGCCTCCATTCTCAATGTGATTGACAAAGGGTCAGTTCATCAAATTGGTAAGTACTATATTTGTGTGATCTATTACAGATGAAGTCGACTGCTGGACAGAGTGATTCAGTCAAATCAATTTTGTCAACTGTATAATTGAAAATTAATCTCTCTTTAGATCGGCCTCCAAAACAGATATTTTAGTCTTACACACATTGGTTATCGGTGCGCATGTTACTAAAGCAAAGATAAACAGAATCGATTTCGTTTGTAAAAGGAATTCATCGCGAATACAAGAAAATATTAAGCTGCTGAATTAAAAGCAAACGAAATTGTCTAAAAAGCACCAATTAAGTGTCAATGAACGAAGAAAGAAAGTGTTGATTCCTATAGTTATATAATTCATTGTGGAGCGGAGACAGCAATAAATGCAGTTCACCCTTCTGAGGACAGCATTAACTCAACACATCAAAGCAAAGGTAGACGGTGAAGTCGCAAACACTTCATTAATATCATCTACACGACCAGAAAAAGAACACCAAATAAACAAATGCCAGATATTTGGGCAAAATTTATTTTTTTAAAGAATAGGATGCATCGAGATTCATGCGAATTTCCAAAACAGAATTCGATGAGATGATGCAAGATGTCCAGCGAGTAGTTCGTCCCGTGTCTTGACCGCTTCAGCGTTATGGCAAGGAAATTATTTATTAAATGGTTTTGATAGGTCTGAATTGAAGTAGCTTCATGTTCAAGTTGATTTCTTGATTACAAAAAAACAACTATGCTCAAAGAATACAAACTCTGAAGTGGACAACATTATATTATATAGCCAAAGTTCCCATAATAGGAGGGGAACAAGAAGACTACACTGTTATCGCAGGACTCCGATTTAATACAGAAGGTCATGTCTGCCAAGGTCATCTGCCAAAACGTTTGTTTATTGACATCATCAGCAATGCTGCCTCCATAGGATATATTTATCACAGCCGTATTCCATCGCTTTTCGTGTCCACGGCAGTAGTGAACCTAAACGACCAGACCTAATAAATCTAATTCTCCTCAGCTATAATTCTATAGAAAGTACATGACTCTGTTTGAAGCAACTGGACAATTAGGATTCAGCATTGCCTACATAATTGTATACGACCATTGCTAATTAGAATATGAATTGTAAGAGATTGGTTACACTCCAGATCAAGGCATCGACGAGGGGCTCTACCCCCATACAATCAGGCCAACTCCATATATAACTGCAGTCCACACATTCAACCATACAGATAGTGAACGAGATAGTATATGCATATATTAATAACACCCTTGAATTCAACAGTCCACGTAAAGGTTGTCCTGGGCTATTAAAACAAACAACAAAATATTGAACAGCTATATATATAGGGGATGGTATTGTTGACTACACAAAACAGTGGCCAGAAACCCTCGATGCACTTGGACAAGAAATGAAAGAAACAGTCATGATAAAACAATGGCTCTAACACGAACAGCAATTAGTGTCCTGGGTTGTTCGCCACATATCTGAAATAATCACTCTGACCCAAATATATTGTTAGATATGCCCACTTGGTTGTATAGTTCAATATGATCGGTGTTTGATGATGAGTCTACACGAACAGTTGGAAGAGTATCTGAAAAAAGAATGGACACTTCATCCCAGAAACAACAAGCTTAATAGAATGGTATAAATGCTTGAGTGTCTATCTCCATCCCGCTGACTTTCTTGGAGACAAAACTTTCGTTCAACAGAATAGCAAGACTTACAGTTCATTGCCTTACTTGTGACTAAATAGATACCATTAGATAAATGAATACCTTAGAACATGAACAACTCTTAACATAGCTAGTACACAGTAAACACTGTGTTGGAAAACCTAAAGACATTTAAGGTTATGCAATCAACACGGACGAGGACGACATCCTCGGTTACGAAACCGTTTTGTGGTCGTTTACCGTCTCAACAACCACATGTGGCCTATTTTCATTCATATATATTTGCTCCTTTCGAAGACGATTACATAGTCTTTGTGAAAAGAAATGTTGTATAGTCTCAGTTCAGCCATGATAATACAGGGGGCGGATTCTATGATGTGTAGATGAAATTGTATATTTTATTTTCATGAAGGAAATCTGGTATTCACGGTTAGTGTCATGATTTGAACGTGGTTTCTCTAGACATAATGCAAACATATAGTTTTTTTTTCCAACCATCATAAGTATATAATTTTCTTTTGCTCAAACTCGTAGATTCTAACCATTGCAAATTGACGCTTCTCTTGACCATGAGAAGTCAGGTTTTACTGCATGTTTTCAACGAAGCATATACGCAAATGTTTAACCTCTGTTTGGCATTTGTTAGTTGTACTTGAAGAGAAAGGGACTGACCCAAATTGTAAAACTTCGTTGCTGAATATTTTAAATTTCCCGGGGTTTATTTTTGACTAATGTTCAATTAGAAACATATGTTTTGGTTACTTGTTACGATACGAATTGTCTTAAAACGCTCTCTCTCTCTCTCTCTCTCTCTCTCTCTCTCTCTCTCTCTCTCTCTCTCTCAAGGCTATCTTAGAGTATGCTTTTTTCATGTCGTCGTCTCAACTCTGATAATTCCTTCCTATTCGCGCTTAAAGCAGTAACATCGGCAATGGAATATCTGCGCCTCAATGTAAGATTGGCAAGGGTGCAGCAGAGGATGAGGTAAAAGAAAGCATAAACAAAAGAAGTAAAAATATGGCAGAAAGAGAGCACCACCAACAACAGACAAAACAAGAACTGGTCCCTCAAGCTGAGAACTGGAGACAGACAATGATGAATCTAGTTTAAGGCTCTAAGTTTCCATCAATTCTAATGGAATGAAATTGCGTGGAGACGTAGATGTGGTACTTATGGAGTACGACCTGGAAGATGTGGACACTAAACAATAACAGAGTTTGTCAAAACATACCTTCCTCAGGGAAAAAGCCAACGACAGTTTCCAGGGCCACTCAGTTGCATAACAGTAGGTTACGTTTAACGTATGAGTGGGTGCTAGTCAGTCAGAAGTTTTATTGGTTAGTAAATTCAATTTTCACATTGCACTAGATGTCATAGAACTGTTTCGAAAACCATATGTTATTAACTCAGTATTAAATTTATGTTGACTCCAGACTACAACATTATTGTTATTCCCTTGCATCTTTAACATGGAATTCTCACTGCCCCATATTAGCACAGTTTCAAAAAAGAGCACGTAAAAATTCCCATTGCACCGAACACACATTTATGTTTTCTTGGTTGTCTCATTAACACTACCTACGTGTAATAAACGTGTAAAGATGCTTGATAGCGTGTTGCTAATAAGCATGGCTAACAATACAATTAGGTTTGATTTCGCATTAATACATAAGTCGTTCTTACAGCTATTTGTATTTAGATACGTTTTGTTCTGTCATGTGATGACATCTGTAATATTAGATGTGTAATACAATAATACGTTAATATAATTAACACCTAAAGTTGTCCACAAAATTAAAACCAAAATCAAGCCTTTTACCAAAATATAATGTCTTCTGCTTCACCCAAAAGCTAAGCAAATCAAAACAAGGAAAGCGTATAGTATGGCTTTTTCAAACGTAAGAAGTGCCATTATTGTGATTGCAGATACATTGTTATCCATGTTTTTCTCCATGTTCAAAACTCTCACTTATAGAAGTGTATTTTTACGAAGTAGTATGTCTTCCAGAACAGGAGCAGTGGTGGCGGATTTCTGGACCCCCATTTCGCAGGTTAAAGAAAGAAACAAAAAAAAAAAACGTTCACACAAACATACAGTCATTTGTCACTTGAAATTTGACCACCGTTTTATTCTTGCGCACGTTTATTGTGTGTGAAGTATTATGCACAATTTGAGTAAATATACAGACCTTTGTTAGCATTCTTTGAGGAGAGTCAGGGTCCTTTTGAAATTTTGGATAATCACCCCCCACAACTTGACCTGGTCCGGCCCTGTCATCCATGGCGTTATAGTGAGATCATGGTCTGTTGCAGCAGGTTTAAAAACGGATTTCAACTGTTAGGTATTGTTAAGGATATTTTGCAAGTAACATTTGATTACAACTGTTGAATTCTTGTTACATTAAAATAACACTAGCAGAAGTTTGTATCTGTATTTTTTTTAAAAAAAAATAACATGTCAGGGTAAAATTTGGAAGCTAACATTCAATGTTGTATCTGAAGAGTAACATAGATAATAGTGAAATTGTCTTGAAAAACGAATCGAGTGGTGTTTTGAAAACGGAACTAAGGTATTTCTCACTATAGGACTTCTTTTGTAATTTTGCCCTTGTCATTTAAGTGGATTTCTGTGTTTAATTTACTTTTGACGTTGATCATTGTCCCGGTCACGGAAAAACGGATATTACAAGTTAATAGATGGCTTTAAGATAACCACTTTTAGCTTTTCTCATTAGACCTTTTAGATATGATATGTTGGAAGACGTAAACCAATAGACCAATCAGGAATCTCGACCCTTTATTATTCCGTTTGAGAACCTCTTTAGTCGATAGTACTTTGTTAGTACGAAAATGCATTTGCCAAATCAAACTGTCTTTTATATAAATCAAACGCTACTTTATGTCGATATACACAACAATATCATCACTTATGTTCGATCGTCAAGTCGATTATTTGGCACATCGCTTCCTTTTTGCCTCTTTCAGTCAAGGTACCCAGTTCACTGTCCGCATGGAGAATAATATACAAGACCAAATTCTTGTGTAGAGATTGTCGATTCGGCCAATAACTGAACTCCAAATATAAAGGAATTATCAACTATACTAATTAATATAGAAAGAATGGATAAAACAAACAAGAGTGTTCTACATTTGGTATTCAAAGAATGTCGCAGTGACTGGCTGGTTGGTTTGTATTAACCGCATATTTAACAAATTATTGACTACCTTATATATGTCGGCATAATGGGAGTAACAGTTTCCTCTCAAAACAATCTGTGGCGGCCGACCCGGCTTGGCATGACGGATATCAAACGTTTCGAGACACACGGTTCCATGTTGACAGATAAGCAATAACAAAAGATAGAAAAACTGAACACAAGTGTCAAAATTTCAGAACCAATTCAACTTCTATAAGATGTTGTTTTCTTTCTACAATTTGCCAGAAAAATGTACAATAAATTGTACATTTTTCTGGCAAATTGTAGAAAGAAAACAACATCTTATAGAAGTCTAGGAGGTCTAAAATTCTGTCATTCAGTACTTCTATATGCCGTTATAGTTCTCGTAGCTTTGTTTGTTTAAACAATGGCACAGTAACTTCGCATACTTAGGTGCTTTCCGTTGTCTTACCTTTGCACTCTGACTAGAATTCTTCCTCTGAAACTCTTGATACTGTGTCCAGACATACCTCGTGTTTTGCACGTGAAACAGTCGTGAACATGGTGGAATGAGCGAAATTGTTTAATTAAAACAACGAATGCACTCTTCTTGCTGCTACGGACAAGAAAGGTTGTAATAACAAAGTCAATAGAGAAATGAGAAACGCTAGGATCGAACAAACTGAACCAAGAACCAACATTTGATGATGAGAAATATAAAATAGAGAACAAACTAAAATGGTTAAACGAGAAAAGTACTCTGAACGTGTGGTTCGTACACAAGTATCATGACTGGCCTATTCATAACAAACGATCAAGGAAGCACCATCTGCAAATCAAGAACCTAAAGACAACTCACGCCAAACTTGCCAAGTACATGATAAAAACTAGTAAATCTTCCCCAATAATTATAGAAGACAGATTGAACAAGTATAATCCGACAAGCAGAACAAACAATGCTATATATTTCATCACAAGCAGGTTACGTGTCCTCATTTATGTTGGAGAGACACGGCAGAATCGTACAATGACACGGTTGTGAAATGAATGGCTCTTATTCTCAACTGGACTTGAAAAGATAAGGAAAATATAAACATCCTGGATCCACACAAAAAAAACCAATTAGACCCAAATTGTTAAAGCAGAGGGACTCAAAGAAAACAACTTTATCGATGTTATTATTAGTATTACTATTATTATTATTATTATTAGTAGTAGTAGTAGTAGTAGTAGTAGTAGTAGTAGTAGTAGTAGTAGTAATAGTAGTAAATGTAGCAGTTAAAGTAGTATTATAAAAGCTAAATAAATACGATTACATATTGAAATTATAACTAAAAAAATAACACATCCCGGAAAGTTTGTAATGGATTACCCTGTGCCTATAATTGATGTCAAAAAGTGTAATGTTATACTTAGAGTTCTTTAACAGGTCGTTAATGGTTAATCTTAAAGACGAAATAAAATATTAGATAAGCAATCGTATTTCTCCGTTAATCGTTGTCTTTAGTATTGTTTTCAGTAGACTGTAAAACTGGTAATTAAGTACCAACTTGTTGTGTATACTTAATTTATATAATGTACTTAACATGTGTCCATGCTTTCAAAATGTAAATACAATATTTACATAACACATTTGTGTCCACGATTCCTTTTGCAAACATGTTGTTACAAGCATTTAAATTCAATATCAGTTTTTGTTACTATTAGAGTGGAATTTTCCGTTGGAATGATTAACATAAATGTACGTTGTTGATCTGAAAATCTAAAAATATGCACAAATTCGGTTAACAAATAGTTCGTTCCTGTTTTATATCAGTCTCTGGGAATCCATGGATACAAATTTATAATTGTGTTGTTATTTCGGAGTATTCATTTATTTAAAACATTCACTGCACATTATAGAGTAATCATTAATTTGGAATTAATACATTACTTTGAATTTGTATTCACTCATTTAAATATATCCAGGATTACAACAATGTGTTGTGTCGCGACATTCAAGATTATTGAAATTGATTCAGTACATTCTATATTTTGAACGTGTGATATGAAATTTAGGATTATTGGAATTTAATTCACAAACCTGTATATGTGTCTTACATTTTTACTTTGTATTGTAGAGAAATAAATTGCTTGTTGATTTAGATTAATTGTTGTTTTCCTCATTATGTTAAATATTTTGAAACCTAGGTTGGCAACCGTGGATTAAAATAAGTAAATAATTACTAATTAAATCCTGTCTATTATTGGGACAAAATTCAGCAACAACGGCCAAAACCTGTAAAATGATAATACAGTCAGCAAGTCATTTTGCAAGTTGTGTTTACCGTTGACTTTTGTCATCCAAACACTTTGTAGATATACATTTATTTTGACTTTGTAGATATACATTTATTTTGTGTATAGTATTTCCTTTGTGGATGTCAAAGTGTTTCGTCCTCTGATAAACGTTTGTTTAGCTCGAAACTTTCAGAAACTTGTCAGTATGTTTCTGGATATAGTAGCTGAACGGCACTGCTGTGATGTATTACATATTAATATTCAAGAATACAAAACTCGTTTACCAGACACGGCCATTGCAGTTACGATGGCCAATAGTTTCAGATAAATAGTATGCTTCTAAAACAGGCTAGACATTAACAAAACACATTTGTGATAGTATTTGCTTAGCCTTCACATTAAGAAATTCATGAGGCTTTGGCCTCTTCTGTTAAATCGTTTAAACGCATCGTTTTCATTACAATTCAAGATACCAATCCAACCGAAATTACACCGGTAGACCTTAGGGACACAACACACTTATTTGATTCATTTATTGAAACTGTGTATGTATAATCATATTGTACATAACAATGAAAGAAAAACGATAAACGTCTTTACATGTGTAATAGGCAAGAAAGCATCCAATCAAGAGCTAATTTGTTTTTACAGTATATCCAGCATGATCTAACACTCAGATCCTCTATACTCTGGCTGTTTGCCAAGTGTAAGACCTTGTGCAAACGTTTCAGAATAGCCGTAGAAATTATTGATTTTACATCAGCATATTTACTTTACATAACTGCTATAATATATACATGCAACAGCAAATAGTATGCGTGATATTGCAATACAAAATTGTGTTTCCAGTTTATGTCATTAGTTTTTAAAATATGCAAATTCTGTCGATTTTAGAATACATATTGTATGCAACACAACAAAAGGTGTTAATAAACGTTCTGAGACACGTTTCGGATAATGCAATTCGCGCAAAGGCGTTTGTGTTATGTCATCAATGATAAAGATCATTTCAAAGACTTTTTGTGGATGGGTTAGGGTATTATATTATCCAAACATTAATCACATAACTCGTAAAAAGAAAACTTGTGAGCTGTCAGTATAAAAGAAAAGAAAAATTCACAAGAAGAAATAACTAATGAGTTAATGTCAGCTGTTTAGAATTTCGCCCTGTCCCAATAATTAAATAAATCAAGGCATGAACTTTCTTTCGACCCCCCCCCCCCCCACTCCCCGGTACGTAAATGATACGAAAACCTTACTTGAGTCTTGCTATCACATCTAATATTTTGTATCATTTACAGCAAACATCAAACATAACTTCCAAAACTTAGTCGTATTTGGATATTTTGAATAAGTATTTGGGAATGGTTCAAATTATTCGCATGTAAATAAAGTACTAACCGCGCAAGCTTCTGTCAAACAAATATGTAGAAAGTTTTGCTTACTTTTATATACGTACAATTGCGGGTATAGTACATCTGACACGACTAAAAGAATCAACTATTATGAATAATTACAATATCAATACCTGTCCCAGACATAACGGATTTTCTGAACTGATCGCTGCCAAATTCGTCTCTTTAATTTAGTGCGGTTTCTTTGTACATAAAGGACAGAACTACAATCAGTAATAAGTGCCTTTCCAATTAGTCTGACTTGTCACTATTGACACGTGTACCATCGTTTGCCGGCTTATATAATGATCATATTAATATAATACGTACCGTCGGCGTCTTAGGTATAAAATGGTCTTATTAACCTGATACGTTACGTCGTCCTCATATAGTTTATATAATTGTCCTATTTGTAACGCCTACGTAATGCGTTACGTACGTTACAAAATAGTCCTATGTAATTAATACGTTAGATCTTCGTCATATAGTTTATATAATTGACCTATTTATATAATGCATTAAGTAGGCCTTATGTACGTTACAAAATGGTCCTATTTAGATAAAAGATTATGTAGGGGTTATAAAGTTTTAACCTACCTGCGAAGTTGGGCCTCAATCTTATATCGTAACCTTGAAGAAGTCTGTCGATAGCAGCCGAGGCATTTTCAAATCTTGAAGGATATTCTTCCGCTCTGCAAAAACAAAACATAACACAAAGCGAGGAAAATGTATCGTAGAATTTCTAACAAACAAATGTCCAGCAAATAATAACATTCCAATAGCTTGTCCGTCTGAAATCTTGTTTTGCTTTAACAGGATATTGTTTTTCGTTATTATGGACCAGGTATATAAAGTGACTTAGGATTTGGACGGTGAAAACAACAACGTTGACTTTATAAATTGCAAGTTGTTTTTTAGTTTTTGCACCGAATGTTTTATTATGAAGCACATACAATATGAACATTTTTGATAATCACGGCATTTCAATATCAATATCTTGTAATAAACGAATGACAAAATTCTGTAGTTATAACATAAGCACGATGTATTTCCGCCTCGTTAATATAAATGCAAAACTGTAATCATTAATTCAGGAAAATGTCTTTTTTCTTGCACCAGACAAGTGCTGAAATATGCCCACCTTCATTGTTGTTAAATCCAGAACGTTCTCACGTAGTTTAATTTTGGTTTTTTTATGATTTATCTCTATCTGCATATTAAATTTTATTGTTCTATCTGAATATGAAAAACGCAAGCAAAATTTTGGTTATTGTTCAAAGGAATGTTCCTCATATAATCTCTCTCTCTCTCTCTCTCTCTCTCTCTCTCTCTCTCTCTCTCTCTCTCTTGTCACCTAATTGCAGAAGGATATCACAGAACAAGCGGCGATCACAAAGCATATGAGATACATACACATCTTATGGACGATCCAGGATATGAGATAAAAATGCATGATATGGCCAATCAAGGATATGAGATAAAAATACAGGCATGCCCGATCAAGGATATGTTATTAATTGTGCTTACAGTAGTTGACTGGGTTGCAAAATATCCGTTGAAAAAATTAATGCAAAACAACTTTTCATGTTTCAAAGCCTTAGTCTAACGATGTCAACATCTAAACCTATCCTTCGTTTCCAGAACTGTATATTACACGCATAAAAATCAATATCGTCTATTACAAAAGGTTGAAGAACATGGTCTAGCAGTATTAGACTAATGCGATACAAACCAATACAATATTATTGCAAAATGTATCATTGAAGTTAACTGCAAATTACATGCTTGAAAACAACGTACTCACGTTTAGGTGGATGGCTGGGAGGCATGTCTGTATTTAAATGGGATGCAGATGTCTAGGTATGTGTTCTTGAGAACCAGTCTTTGTATGTATATAAGTTAAATTGTCCCAAGTCAGCTGATAGATTTTGGAGGAGTAGTATTTGAAAACAAAATTTGCTAAGGAGCAATGCGATATCTATATGAAACTACTAAAGACATTTCTACATATAGACTATTCAAAATAATCTAATTTTTTTAAACAATAAACATGAATGGAAAGGGACATAATCACCAAATATGCCACGTGACGTTAGACTTGGGGAGCAAACGATTTTTTATGTTTCTAAAAGATTTCAAGGAAATAATATGTTGTGACCTTGTTTGGATTTGAGTTAACTGTTTTCATAATGTCAACATTCTATAAATCTTCAATCAGGTACGTCGTGTGTTCAAATAAGTTAGAAATAATAAACATCTATGCATCCACCTACCTCAGAAGAGCGAGCAGCATGGTAACAATTGGCCACACGTGATAAACCGGTGCCATGAGCGGCTATCAAGACATTGGGTAGGTACAGATTTCCTCTCATGTAGAAGAACACTAACAAGAAAAAAATCCTCTCTACTTGTCAATTATTGCCACTGAATCTCGATATCATCGCTGAGCATGCGTGCCGTAGCTGCAAACAAAACAACAATCCTGAAGTAAAGAGCCTAGAGAACTGTTGTGAGCGGAATCAATTCAATCTCGTACTCATATACCAGTTTGGCAATCAATAGCGGTGTTCGCTGAATTTATCGTCAGTTATAGCTCCTCTTTCTCATATCGTTTTATGGGATTGTACCAACAACGGAATTCCAATAAATTATTCCTCATGCCGAATTGCCTTTTTATAGCAACAAAGTTATGGCATGAAGGAAATACTTCAATGATTGCGAAAGAAGCATAAGGTTGAAGAGAAGAAAGTTGGCATATATTTTCATTTCATACTATAATTTACATTAGTTTGGGAAATTTGACAACAAATCTTGCAGTATTTTCCCTTAATTTTGAGCAAGAATTAAGTGATGTTTGAAAATGTGATTTCGTCCAATACATTAGTTATATTTGTTATAGATTTACAAAATTTAAACAAAGTTAAAAGTGTGTTCAATTTGATTTATCTATATTTTTTATTTTTTTATTTTTTTTTACTTTTGTATTTTGTTTTCATTTTTTTATTTATTTTTTTTTGCAGTTCAGCTGAGGAATTATTATTTAAATGTGTCCTCGTAATGATTAATCCCTGGAACTGAATATTAACCACCATTTAAAAACTATATTTGAAACTTCTTTATATTTAAATCTATGAAAATTATTTGATGAAAATTTACAAAGGATTAAGATAGGAAAGAATGTTATACTTGTTGTCTAAACCTTAAGGGATTAAAGTTTAAAAGAATCCAAACAAACTTGTACAAGCTTTCGTACTGACAAAAGAACAAAATCTTTATAGATTGATGGATACATATGTCGCATCACACATGAGAAAACAATATAAAGACATCTACACTTGCTACTGTACATTTATTTTGTTTAGCTAGATTATACAGCCTACGAGTTATCTAATTATCGATGGATATATCATATAATTGTTTGAAATAACATGTTCGTAAACACTTAATACAATCCTGAACTTTTGCTTGATTTTTCCAAAGAAAGACCGATTAGCAAATATACTATTGGGTTTGATAGCTACCGCTTCACTATTGTTTTCTTCTGTTCGAAAACAAATCAAATCAAAGGGTAATGGCTTCATGTTTAGGCAGCTGATTGCAATCATTTTGTACTTAGTTTGACAATTAATCTCTGTCTTTGTTAGTAAATGATGTATGAAGAAAAGATTGTCTATTGGCTACTCGAGTGGGATTATATATTGGTTACTCCATTGGTACTGTGCCGTTGGTACTCCAGTGGGATTATGTACTGCGATCTTCAGTGATTGTGTATTGGTTAATCCAGATGGCTTGTGTATTGGGTCTTCCAGATGTATTGTGTATTGGCTACTCATTAGAGACCCTGAACAACTGCGTTTGTAAATTGTAGAAGATACTCTGATCCAGGTAAATAGTAGAATGATGTGATTAATATAATCTTTCCATAGATAAAAGCATTGGCTTAATAACATTTGGAAATCACTGACAGGGAAAATAAACACCTTAGAAATACTAATCACCTAAATGTAAAAGCTTGTCAACATCCAAGACCCTGTTTTGACACGACATGGCACTTAGGGACTTGTACTCCATGTATCTTAGCAAGTCGTTGCCGATGATTCAGTGCAATTTTCTCACTTTAAGATGCCTTAACAAAGAGTAGTCTTACGCGCATATTAAATGACGAGCTCATTGTTGTTTCATTCATCTTTACATTTTAGCGGACATAAATTAAACAAACTTGATGATGAAGTCCTGGTTCAATCAGCATGCATGCTTGTCGTACATTTAGTCCCTATTCGATCACCTTTACCGCGCTTTGAATTTAGTGAAGATACGATTTTAGTATCATTTGTTCTGTCTTAACAAACGACTTTGTTGTTTCCTTCCACCATTTCTCGTATAAGAGCAGAACTTTATTTTGTCTGTGATAGAACAAGAAATGTCATATCTCACTGACGCTATTAGTGTAACACTCAAGTTTTAAGCTAACTAATATTCAGAATTGTAAATACGTTTAGTTATCGATTTCTTTCTGAAACAAAAGAAAAAAATAGGTATGGCCTGCAGCATAGACTGTTCTCACTGTTTTATACTTACGCCAATGAAACATTTGATGGTATTGTTATTATTATTGGATCTGTCACAATTATGCTGACTGATGTTGGCCATTCCAGCCAAGACAGAATATCCCTAGATGTTCTAAATAGATTCCATATTCAAAAAGGCAGATGTCGGGAAAATTGATTGCACTCAAACGTGATAGGAAATATTTCACCAGTTTGACACAGAATGGACACAGGTCTACGAATACAAAGAACGCAGTTTTTTTCATTATCAGTAGAGTGGTATAATGTGAACAGCTCTGGTCCAGAGCAAAATTAGATGAAACTGAAACATGTTCCTGTTTTTCGTTACAATCAGAAGCACGCCATCAGAATATAGAATGTTCCGAATGAATTCCAAATAGTTTTTCTTACAATCAGATACAATATTTATATTAAAAGATACGTACAGTATAACAATACAGTGTGCAGAGCAAAAGCAGATGGCTTTATAGCCATTCTCTTGCAAACTATCTAACAGGAGTAAGAACATGTCAGTGGACAGAGTGTTGTCATACATCCAGCAATCTATTTCGAAATGACATTTGACTTTACAATGAGACTGTTCAATAATCGGGGTATAGGCGTAATATGGATAACTTTCCATTACAACAATCGATTTTAAACATTTAAGCACTTTGACAAAAGAAAGCTGTGAGAAAACAATTTTAAGAATATTAGTTCAAATCAATAGTGTTATAGTCGTTTATAGATATTTCTCTACAGTTTAGTATGCACAAATTGACAAACCCATGCAAGTAAGTTCTGGTTCTAAAACACCAATCAGTCTTGAAATGTTTTGTGCAAACATATGATGGTACACTTGTTAGTCATTGTAAAGTTCTTATTCAATGATTGGTGCACTTTTACGAATGTAACCGACATCACTATAGACCCATCTGTGGATCGCAATATGTATATATTTCCTAAATATTGTACATGTATAAAATGGAATATATCATACTAAATAGTTATATGAGAACCAGTTAGCATGAATTGGATGAAGGATATTGAGCTGTGTCTGAGATTATGCTTACGCTATTATATTAGTCGTCATCAATATCGTCATTATTATTATTCCAGAGTTAACCTAACCCCAGTTCCCGATAATATGTCCATTAAAAGTTATTCTTACTTGTATGATAATGAAAGCAATGTTATTCAACTATCATTTTCCAAGAAGGAATCGTCCCTTGTTGGTAACAAATGAGGAATTATTTCGTGCCAGTTAAGAGCTTGATCTGCCTTCTAAGATAAAATATGAAAATTCCAATGCGCAAAGTTCGACAACGCGACCTTGAAACTGGCTGGAACTCAGGATAGCGCTATTACTTTAAGTGGTTACAAACGTCAAGCTATCACAATGACAACTGGAAGTAAAAAAAAAAAAACAATCGCATTACCATGTCACCTAAAAACTACGTACCTACGACCTACTTCGTCTTTCACCGAATACATTTATTTATAATGGGATTCACACACCTTCTAATCAACCGACGGATATGTTGTTTCATCTATCGATGGATAACTAAAGATCGTGGACACACACATTTATGCGAAGCCTGGCAAACAACATGATGTCATCTATCAGATTTAAAAACCCGTTTGGACCAAACACAGTAGAACCGAAAGAACCAAAAGGCAGGTTCACAGATTTCAACATATAGGAGGTCCCTGTAAATCATTCACATTTCGCGTCAGAAAATAGAAAAGAGATGTTGGCAGATTATGGAATCAGAGAATTTAGACACTTTAATGCGGAAATGGAAGTTACAAATGTCTTTGGTAAGTTCTTGGTGGTGTAGTACTAAAAGTAATTATAGAAAGGAGAGTTGGATAAGTTACCGAGACTTGATGCATTGTTAAGAAAAAAACTATGTAGCGTATCCCGTTCCCATAGCATGATATAGGACAACTAAGATTATCCGTATATGCCGATTAATGTTTTCCTCAAATGAAAACAAGGGTCAACTCTGAATCCAGCTCAAGATGTCTATTAATGATGATACGCTGAACAATGTCATCTCTCGAAGAGAGCGTAAGTTTACAGAATACAGAGTACTTATTTACATTCTCTATATGCTTTTCTCTCTTGTGCAGGCTACTCTTGATAACCTATCTAGATATTTCTTTGTTGAAGACATTTTGCTCGAGTTTAATTGCTATGATATAGCCAATGATGTGTCAAAGTGCCTATAAAATCCACTATACGATGTTTTTTGTGAGTAGAACGAACTGTCATTAAGCTGAATAGCAAGGCAAAAAAACTATTTCGCTTTGCTGAATATATTTAACCTTGAAGTTTGTTTTGATGGTTGTGGCTATTTCGCACGTGTGACAATGCATTAGTATTACTAAAATTCAGGGTCGTTAGTCTGGTAGTCTAATGTTAGTATGATCGACTGTGGTTGATTATGTAGTCTGATGTTGTTAGTAAGATGGAGGATGGTTGGTCCAGTATGTCCGATGTTGTTAGTAAGATGGAGTGTGATTGGTCCAGTACTTCGATGTTACTAATAGTCCAGTAGTCCGATGTTGTTAGTAAGATGCAGAGTGGTTGGTCTGGTTGTTACTAGTAGTTTAAGTCTGAATTTGTTAGTAGACTAGAGGATGGTTGGTTCAGTATTCAGATGTTATTAGTAAGATAGGATGGGCTAGCTGTCCCAGTAGTTAGTAGTAAGGAGGCGGCGGGCTGGTGTATTCGAGAGCGTTCCGAAATGTCCTGCCTTGCGAGATTACCCTCTCATGTTATCTTATGTTAAATGTAGTGTGGCGAGCGAAGGCGTTTGACGTCTTTATTTCTGTTTGAACATTTGTTATGTAATATTCCATTACGCGTTTTCTTTCTCTTGCTGGGAGTCGCATCATCCAACCAGATGTGTGAACAGCTTGATACAGAAAACATATTATCATATTTTATTGCTTTCTAATAATGATTAAGAGTCATGAATCGAGTTTCTGGATTAATCTTGTGTATCAATCATTTTAATTCCACTTCATTAGCACGGCGTCTGATATTTACAGGAAACAAACACTTTCCAAGATATGTGTTACGTAATTACTCGGAAACCAGAGATACTATCCACAGTTTTGCAAATTAAAGGTGATTATTTGTTTGATTGTGTAATTTATTGCTGGTAAAATGCTACTTAACCGAATAATTGATGAGTCAGTACGTAGACAGATAATGTGTTTTGGTGATATTGGTAATGCGTCTCGAATAGTTACAAGGCCAATAACTAATGCGCATTGGTTTTTTGCAGTTATTCCCTCGTGACGTTTTATCTGGGGGAATAGATTGGGGTAAAGGGGTGTACAATAATAAAAACGTCTGAAAAACATGGTGTCAGCATTAATCGCTTGAATGATCTTTCAGGCATCCAGCTTATTGTTGGCATGGTGGACATTTCCAAGTACAGAAATCGTGACCGTTCTCAACATCAACTACTAAGACTACGCTCGATTCAATACATGTTTTCTTTAGTCTTCACTACCGCGTTCTTCAAATATGCACAGGGGCAGGCCTTTGGTTATTGTGGAAGCTGATGTTACTCGTTGTCAGCCGTCACTATGTAGACATATTTAAGGTGATTGGTATTACTGAGTTTCACCCTCAGCACAATGAGTAATTCTACTGATGTGGCATACAATCGGCACAATAAATGTGCATTCATCTTTTGTAATACACCGGCTATCTGAAAATACTAAATATTCACATTAGTCGCTAAAAGGTCAGTTTGTCAAACGCCGTGGGCTGAAGGTGATTCGTGCAGATAGTTGGGTTTGTGCAGTTCCAGATAGGAGAAATAGATCGGTTCAAGAAAAGTCTGCACGTCATTTTAAGTTTTCTAAGCCACCAACACGAGGCGAAAATTGGTTTCTTTGCATATCTTCGTCATAAAACGTGCTTTCAACTACAGGTTTGCTATTTTCGTGAGAAGACCGCATTTTGTACAATTAATACAATCTTTGCTTGAGGGGGATTATGGTTCCCATTAGAAACGCAAGCTAAAGATTTGAATTTATTTTCGGAGCAATGATAGATCTAGACTACAAAATCTAGATAAAATCCTCCAAGCTGGTTGGTAGTCGATTTGATAACAATCGTAATCCTCAAAATATCCGCCCACGCTTGACTACCGTTGTTATATTTTCAGTGCATTTACATGTTTTGAAGCTAGGTAGACAACCATTGTAGGGAATAGTACACAAGCAAATCAAAATACTACAATAACGAAACAGAATGAAGATAAAAGTTTTTAAATTGCAAATGACCATTCCTTCCCCTTATATGGTACAGTGGAATTGTTTACGTCTTCACCTACAAACACTTTGCAATTTCCCATCGAACTCGGCGAAACCACTTAGTCCTTGTCAATCTATGCAGATGACGTTGTCATCATTTAGCAAAAGTACTATGTCTTAATTCGTATAACATGACTAGGAGGAAGTTGTGGCGTGATTGGAATAACCTTGGTACAAGACGTGTTATAAGTGGCTTGAATCCACAATGTAAAGGAGCTATAGATCGTGATTTATTACATTCTGCAATGAATTGTCCCAACGGTGAACAATTTATTCACCTAATATTGGCTTATACTGGAAAACCAGACCTTTAAATTGCGAGTGATATCCTTTTGGAGCCGCCAAATATGCAAAAATGCCCTATAATTCGGTACTGTCGAAGTATTTGTCAATGTGAAGATTGCTAAGCACTTATTTTCTTGGTTTGAATTGAATTTGTAGCCATCAGGCATCTTGCTTGTTAGTATCTAATAAGAATCCATTTTAATGTAGACTAAAGGTCGTTTCGGACATGTCCAATTTTTCACATAATTAGGCGTTTAAAATTAACATCTTATATTAGGTTTCACCTTTGTGATATAGGTCAAATGAGTTTGCCATCGAAATATAAATGTGCAATATTATCATTCGGTAGTTATCTAAAGGCTCAGTCGTCTGCCTATTATATGGAGAAAGAAAGTATTTCCCACCAACATAACATAATTGCTTCTGCGCTATTTAATATTATTTCATTTTCACATTTAATCGTAATAAGGATAAAGTTGTCGTAGACCTGAATAGAAGTTAGCCTTGAAAGTATATTTATTTATTTTATTCTTCCCATAATTTAGACGTGTATCTGTCATTTCATACTATAAACCAGTTAAATAAGCGCAATATTATTTCCATATAAAATAAGAGAATGTGATTGTCTGACTATCTCATATATCAGGGATTCATAATTCAATAAAATAACAGTAGTATTTTCTCTTGTAAAACAAATGCTTGTTACAAGTCGTCCAACGTTGTTCTAAATTTATATCGATTGGGATTGCACTGAGGTTTGACACAGCTATTCTGAGCTGACCATCAAAGCTGGATCTTTCTTTATACAGTGAGTATATTTAGTCAAGTTATTATAATTATCTAGTATGTAGCTAAGATGGATTAGTGATGGGAGAATTTAGAGACATATTTACTTCAAAACCATGTTCAAAATTGAATCAGAGAACTCAGTGACATGAGTAATCATTCAGGAATTTTCAAGCATATTTTTGATTTACGCTATTAAGATAACAAAGCGAAACAGCATTGACAATATTGCGATAATGTATTATATTGAGCGTACATTATTACAATTTGTACAAGTGAAACTGTTATTACATTACGTTTTAGCTACCTTCGTTGTTCTTTTCGCTACATGCAATGTCACATTGGGATTAGGCGAGCCAATATAGAACAAAACAACGAACAACCATTGTATGAAAAAAGGGTTTGCAATATCATGAGTATGATATGTCATTCTTGCTTTTTTGTTCGATAGCTCATATGAGAACTGGAGAAATTATAATAAATTTTCCATAAGGTTACCGTCACAATAATAGACAATTCATAAGGTACCATTTACAGCATATATCAAGGCTGTGAGCACACAGTGCAGGTTTGGTATGTTGATGAATATACTAAGTTCGTCGGGATACAACACCGATTATTTCCCAATTCTGAGTATGTGTAGATTAATGAGTTTTGTGTGGAATATGCCGAAAAAGGCAACGAATATGTTTGTGTCTGAAGCTTTGGAATGTGCCGGAAACGTCGCGTACATAACAACGAAAGGAAACAGACAACTATATGAATGTGATAAACAAAGGATCGATAGAAAATACACCTATAATGAACAAAATAAAGAAATACGTTCATTTGCACTTTACAATCGTACTTTGCATTTTATTTGATTATAAACAATTCTTCCTATTTTCATTGTTACCCAGGGTTTTTAAATAACAAATACCGTACACACACACAATATATATATATATATATATATATATATATATATATATATATATATATATATATATATATATATATCATGTACAGCAAATATAAAGTATGTGAGCACACAGTGCACATGAGGCAGAAATATTCTCTATAGCATATTCAGCTAACTTTACATCAAATGCTACGATAAGTAACATAAATGACTAGAAAAAGTATGTACCTTTAGAAAATAATGTTAAATTTAATAAAGTAAATAAGAATATGCTGAAGTGTTTATATTTTTATAAAATCATATTTTCACTTAAAATAAAATGAAAGACTTTTTAGTTTTCTAAATATTGTGCAGATATAACCAACGAGCAGAAACATGTGCAATGGAAGATAAAAAACATATGTGGCAAATTTAACTCGAAACTAGACAAACCTTATTAAGTAGCAAATAAACATTTAATCAAGCACAATAACAATACGGAGATATTGTTAGTGACATTCAACAAGGTAGAGAATTTTAATAGGATATTGTGGAGGGATCAATTAACGGGTTAAATGACGTTTAAAATCCAAACAACATCCATCTGCCTACATTGAGACCTTAACAAGATTTGAAAATTCGACCACGCTATCCAATATAAAAAACTTTAAAATAATTAATTAAATTTCATTTTCAGTCAGCTTGAAGTAAACTCAATGAGGCATGTCAATTTGCTTCCGTCGCTGTGCGCATGACATTCATGAATGAATCAAGACAAGCCAGTTCAGAACTATATGGTATGCTATTCACGCCATAATATATCGATTTTAAATTTTATTTTAAAAATGAGATCAAATTATTCAAAATGTTCTAGGGTAAGATTTTACATTAAAGTCGTCTCTGTAAATCAAAATAATTGCACTCTATCAAGTTTTGACCTTCAGGAAATTAAGACTTCCACGAGAAATTCTTACCCGTCTCGTGATGCGGAAAAAGCTTCTGACTGTACAAAGGTAAGTTATTTAAATATTTTAAGTTCTATTATATACTTTTATCAGCAATTTACACGCACACAAAAAAAAAACAACACAGATTTAAAAGATACACAATCTTGACATAGTACAAACATTAAGTGTTAAGACAAAACATACACAAGACAGTCATCGTACATATACATGACATTCATACTATATGTACACTACCATCAGCCTGCATTTACAATAAATTCATCACACATTTACAAGTAATTCATCATATATATATATACGTCATTCATCATACAATTACAAGACATTTATCGAACATTTACAAGACATTCATAGTACATTTACAAGACATTCATCGAACATTTACAAGACATACATCACACATTTAGAAAGAAGACGTTTATCATACATTTGCAAGACATATATCACACATTTACAAGACAGTCATCATACATTTACAAAGTTATCCGTCATAAATTTACAAGACATTCATCGAACATTTACAAGACATTCATTATACATTTACAAGACATTAATCGAACATTTACAATGCGTTCATCGAACATTTACAAGACATGCATCACACATTTACAAGACAGTCATCATACATTTACAAGACAGTCATCATACATTTACAAAGATATCCGTCATACATTTACAAGACATGCATCACACATTTACAAGACAGTCATCATACATTTACAAAGATATCCGTCATACATTTACTAGACATTCATCGAACATTTACAAAACGTTCATCATACATTTACAAAGATATCCGTCATACATTTACAAGACATGTATCACACATTTAAGAGACATCCATCTTACATATACAATATATTCATCATCATTCATTTACAAGACGTTCGTCAACCATTTAAGAGGCTCGCATCACATATTTACAACACGTTCAACATACATTTACAAGACATTCATTATCATACATATAAAAGGCATTCATCGTGATACATTTACAAGACATTCATCGAACATTTACAAGACCTTCGTCGTACATTTACAAGATATTCATCGAACATTTACATCTCCCAGATACATTTATCAACATTTTACACGCACACACAAAACCAAACAAACACAAATTTGAATGATACACAATGTTGACATAGTAAAACCATTAAATGTTATGACAACACATTTACAAGACGTTCGTCGAACATTTACAAGAGATACATCACATATTTACAATACGTTCATCATACATTTACAAGACATTCATTATCATACATTTCCAAGACATTAAGCATTCATTTACAAGACATTCATTAAACATTTACAAGACATTTATCGAACATTTACAAGACATTCATCGAACATTTACAAGACATTCATTATACATTTATAAGACATTAATCGAACATTTACAAGACATTCATTATACATTTATAAGACATTTATCGAACATTTACAAGACTTTCATCGAACATTTACAAGACATTCATCGTACAGCTACAAGATATTCATCGAACATTTACAAGACTTTCATCGAACATTTACAAGACATTCATCTTAAATTTACTAGACAATCATTGTACATTTACAAGACATTCATCGTATATTTACAAGACATTCATCGAACAATTACAATACATTTATCATGCATTTACAAGACATTCATCGAAAATTTACAAGACATACATCACACATTTACTAGACGTGCATTATACATTTACGTCTATTATACATTTACAAGACATTCATCGAGCATTTGTAAGACGTTCATCAAACATCTATAAGACGTTCATTGAACATTTACAAGACGTGCATCATACATTTGTAATACATTCATCGAACAGTTGCAGGACATTCATCATACATACACAATACATTCATCGAACAGTTGCAAGACGTTCATCACACATTTACAAGACAATCATCTTACATGTACAAGACATGCATCACACATTTACAAGACGTTCATCGTACATTTACAAGACATTCATCATACATTTACAAGACATGCTTCTTACATTTACAAAACATGCTTCTTACATGTACAAGATATGCTTCTTACATGTACAAGACATGCATCGAACATTTACAAGACATTCATCGAACATTTACAAGACATGCATCACACATTTACAAGACATTCATCGAACATTTACAAGACATGCATAATACATTTACAAATATATCTGTCATACATTTACAAGACATTCATCGAACATTTACAAGACATGCATCGAACATTTACAAGACATGCATCGAACATTTACAAGACATGCATCGAACATTTACAAGACATGCATCGAACATTTACAAGACATGCATCACACATTTACAAGACAGTCATCATACAATTACAAGACATGCATCGAACATTTACAAGACATGCATCACACATTTACAAGACATTCATCGAACATTTACAAGACATGCATAATACATTTACAAATATATCTGTCATACATTTACAAGACATTCATCGAACATTTACAAGACATGCATCGAACATTTACAAGACATGCATCGAACATTTACAAGACATGCATCGAACATTTACAAGACATGCATCGAACATTTACAAGACATGCATCGAACATTTACAAGACATGCATCGAACATTTACAAGACATGCATCGAACATTTACAACACATGCATAATACATTTACAAATATATCTGTCATACATTTACAAGACATTCATCGTACATTTACAAGGAATTCCTCATACATTTACAAGACGTTCATCGTACATTTACAAGACGTTCATCGTACATATACAGGACATGCATCGTAAATTTACAAGACATTCATCGTACATTTACAGGACATTCAAAATATATGGACACGATCTTCAGCATACATGTACAAGACAGTAATCGTATATTTAAAAACATTCGGCATACATTTACAAGATTCATCATACATTTAGAAGACAATCATTGTATATTTACAAGAGATTCATAATACGTTTACAAAACATTCATCGTACATTTGCAAGACATTGATATATTTTGTAATCCTCTATTAATATTAAATTTGCAGCTGTCATTATATTATTATATCCAAGTCCCTGTACAAGTCTATACCGATTGTTTTCAAGACACATGTTCATCTATTTGTTTGTTGTTCCTACATGAGTACAACAATTGTAAATATGATTCTTAAACCAGTCAAAGGTCTCCGCTGAGACGCCTGGCAATTTATATAACTAGGTTGACCATTGGTTAAGAAGGGTTACGGTAAAAGTGTCAATGATCCTTTGTCTACAATATTGATATGAAACATCAGTATATCTATTGAGACCATCAATTGTTTCCGTCTTTATTGTTACTTACCTTTTTTCCATACTGCACAGGGACAAAACTGATGGTCAGATCAATGGTTCCGAACAGAATTTGTTCGCTGTCACATGCATTTGGGATAGTTATCGATTTGGATTTAATTGTAGAAGGTTTTTTTCTTAGGGTTCTTTGTAGATTTAACTCGGTTAACGCAATATAACATATATAATACATCATAAGTAAATGTATAGCATTTAATCATATCATACTGACAACTTGAAAGAAACTTAATACCGAAGAACGCGTCAAAAAAAGCTTCTGTTAAACCATGTAGATGTGAATCCAACTCTCTTCTATCAATCCATAATAGTTACAAATAATGTGCAGACAAAATGTGCGTACAGACGTGAGCCAAATACGAGCATCCTCTTTGAAGGACACCAAAGCGCAAATCAGGAACGTAACGCAATCCATATAGGCAAGTTATGTAGTCAACAACGAAACTTTACCAGTTTCATTTCGTGAAACGAAACTACAGTAATACCAAAACGAAATTACAGAGCTTAAGTTGATTGGTTTGCATCATAGACGCACAATGTTTTTGTTTCGTTGGCAGCAACCTAATTTAAAGTTCATTACAAGAGAATTTACTGGTATTGTTGGGAAATAAGAAAAAGTAGGATAATCTAACGACACAAATGGCAGCATACACAGCCAGGCATTACGTGTCCACGAGTTTAGTTTCTCGTCGTTGACAGAAGAGAGATTGATTTATGTATTGCACATTTATAGTTTATGTGTCTGTTTTTAGTGCAGAGGAATATCTTAACGAAAGACAACAGCATCGGTACCTGCAAGCCTTGTTTCTCGTATTGTGTTTATATGGAGGGTCTCAAATGGTAATAATATAACATTGAATTTATGAAACTCGTTGAAAATTCTCCAGCTTTTGCTCGCCAAGGATCGCATGAGCTGAACAGTATTCAACAAGTTTCATAAATTCAATATTATATCATTACACATTTGAGATTCGCTGCATCACATAGTTTTGTTAGATAGAACGTAGAACGAATAAGTTCGTTCATTCTGACAGTCGGTGAACATTTAATTTGCTGTGCCTAAAATGTTGTCCCAAACAAAGGTAAACTAGTAAATGTAGCTGGTACAACTATGAATCAATGACTAAGCTTCCGTCCTAATAAAGATAACACTTTATAACGGCAAAGTCATTTTCAAAACAGAATGAGTAATGCGATGTGATACGGTACACAGTAGACCTAGAGTACATGTTTTCCCAAGAATGTACCTTTCAGAACAAAACATTACATTGTTGCGATTTTCATGTGAAATATGACTACTAGATGCAGAAAGTCCCACATTTACTGCAATGCATTTGTGACTAGATACTTGCAGTATTTGACTGGAACAATAGACTGCACAGAAGAAAATAACAAATTTCTTTTTTAATTGGCGTTTGCATCCCAAAAAACACTGCGTCAAGATGATGTGGTTGGATAATGTTCTGTCGGTTAAAGAGACACATTTATGTCCGAAATCTTCTTCGAACAGAGATGAGTTTTTTTAAATTTTCTTCTGTAAATTGACATTTAAACCACGCTTATATATACGATGAATTATATATCTTTGTTCCAGATATACCGCCCCTCCTCCACCCTGCCATCAAATAAGCAATTGCTTTGGTTTTACTTCTCCTTGTTGCTCTTGTTTTGCTGCTTTACGCCATTTTATCATCACGATACTGTTATACATGACATAGCAAACCCCTCTGGGGATAAAATATCCATAGTCAGACAGTCGACATATTTTTTCCTCTATTTCCTTTCGCGAGACGAGTTCAAAAATGGCCTCCAAAACTGTTCATTCAACACAAAACATTCCAGAAGGTTGGGTTAATAATGTTTTCCCACGATTAATCATCCATAAGTTAATTTCACTTCAACATTGGCCTTATTTCCAAGACAAAAATTTTCAAAGAATCCGTGAACTTCAAAGTTTAGCACATGGTTGTCCACTAGGGTTCAATTTTAGAGGATATTTTATACGGGGGGGGGGGAGTAACTTTTTCAAAATTGGAACTGATGCAATGAAACGATTTCTTATGATAAATATTAATTATTTAGTGTCAATTGCATATAACATCCATATATTAAATGTGATAATGCCTCATTACTCTATTACGTTTTATGCTGGGGTTATTTCTTTGCTCACGCGTATAAACTGTGTACTTTGGATGCAACAGTAACACGACATCCATCATTAACATATTTTTATTCATGCGCCACATGTAAAACGTTGGACGTGAAGAGTTCTTTTTACTTTAAAGGAAAATATTGGGTGGGAAAATTAAACTACGTTGGGGGTTTGAACCGAGACAAGGAAATCCCAGTCGCGTGGGTTACATTAAATGTCTTCCCACGCGGGCAGGTCTCGTGGGGAGACAACAAATGTTACCCCTTTGACTGAGATTTTCTTTTCTCGGTCCAAACCCAAACATAGATTCTATATGTACCCGTGCTTCGCGACGTCAGAAACATCCTAAACATATTCAGGAACGTCTTGTACAACGTCATGATGTAATTTTAGGTTTCTGCATTTGTATGGAAAATATGAATATTTTTTCGAATTCATTCTGCATGACATTTGTAAGTACATAATGCCTCCGAGTAAAGGAGTTTTCTCCCCATAACAACGCCGTTACCGTTTTATTATATACTCATTTTCCTATTCTACCTAAGGCCTAATTATCAAAAATACACTAAAATAGACCATATAAATGAATGTATCCTGTATTCCAAAATGATTACGCAACCGTTTCTCAACAATTCACAATACTAACAATAATGCGCACCTAGCACCACCCAGCGACCTATAAACTTCGTTACCGGCTCGACACTAGTTACAAAAGAATTGACATTTTGGCCTGCTTAAGATATTTAGAGTTATATTGTAAACGAATGTGCATTGCAACAACATTTCCATTTCGTCTGGAATGTGCAGAATTTGTTTTTATGTTGATCCAATTCAATTCTGCTTTTCTAATTACGATGGGCTGGATTATTGGGTCAGCTCAGTGCAGCGAGGTTAACAGGTTTCAGCTGGAAATGTGCTTGTAATTCCAATTCAGTTTCTGTGTCTATCAGTAACCTAATTATTATAGAATCATTTTGTTTTTCTACCTAAGGCTTAATAATAAAGAGAATGCTTAACTAGAAACAAAGTGATGTAATGTATTCTGTATTCCAAGATAAGTACACAACATTATTCATCAATACACTGCAACAGTACTAATACACACATATAATTGCCCAGTAAATGTTCAACTTCGTCGCGCGATTGAATATGGTTTCAATAAAACAATTCTCTCTATTCAAAACTGAAAGTTAGGATCATATTGTGAATAAATGCGCATTGGAACATCTTTTCCAATTGTTCTGTAATGGATGGAATGTGTTTAATCTGTCGATTCAACTTAATTCTGCTTTGTGATGGACTGGATTTATTATTTTGGTCAATTTCGTACAATGTATATATGTGATTTGAGTAGTGGAGTTATCTGCGATGAATGATTAAATCAACTGCACCTATGAATCTGTTATCTCAATGATTGTTTGGAATCATAATGTGATGTATGTATAGCGATGAAGCATTCTATTTATGTATGCATATCGATGCAGCATTCGATGTATGTATGCATAGCGAGGCATCATTCGATTTATGTATGAATATCAATGTAGAATTCGATTTATATTTTCATATTAATGTAGCATTCGATTTATCTATGCATACCAATGTAGCATTTCATTTATGTATGCTTAGCAATGTAGCTAATGATTCATGTTCCGTTTACATATATATATATGCAAAACTTGTATGATGTTGAAATATTAGGTCAGATTATACTGGTGATGGCTCTTCAAATGTATACACGTTATGAACAATATTGTATTGCACACATTGTAAAGACTGCATTATTGATGGCCTTTCAAATGTATAGACATTGTGAACAATATCGTATTATCAGCCTGAGGCCTGATTCGCAATACAGCTGCCATCAAACTGAAGCACGTTATGATAGAAGATGACTTCCAAAATCTATTTAGGCGATGACGTCGTAAACCTATTTAGGTGATGACCTCGTAAAGCTATTTAGGTGATGACCTCGTAAACCTATTTAGGTGATGACCTCGTAAAGCTATTTAGGTGATGACCTCGTAAACCTATTTAGGTGATGACCTCGTAAAGCTATTTAGGTGATGACCTCGTAAAGCTATTTAGGCGATGACGTCGTAAACCTATTTAGGTGATATGAAAAAGTGAAAGTCGTTAGAACGAGTTCATTAATCGCTTGAGCAAATTTCGAAAATGTTTAGATGAGTTTATCGCTTGTTTCAAAAATATAAACCTCATTTGAAACAGTTAGAGGTTCCGTCAGTGATCATGTTAATGTGTTTGTACGAATTTGCAAAACGTCTTAACGCGCATTGAACTGTAATGAACGACATTATATCTCATTTGAACGACTTTAAAAGCAGAGCAGCAATGGTTCTGTGCTTAAATTCTGCCCCATATCTAGTATAATCACCTCCATTCGTCTGAAATCAAATCCCTGCAACACCATAATTATCCAAGTATATGATCCAACTACAAAACATGACTACGAAGAAACAGAGGAGTTTTAGAACAAACTCTTTGGTATTCTTAACATGGTCAGTAAACAAACATGTTCCTCATCATCCAAGGAGACTGGAATGCCAAAGTTGACATAGATGCTCCAAAAGACTGGGGATGATCATTGTGGACCTTCTTGCAATGAGTTTACGAATGAAAGGAGGAGACGGCTGCTCGAGTTCGCAAGCTTCAACAACTTGATACTAGCCAACATCCTGTGCCAACATAAAGTTTCGCGATGCTGGACATGGCACACACCAAATGGAATCCATCATAACCAGACTGACTACATACTTATTCAAACGCATTACCGATCTGGCAACAATAGAGCAAAAATAAGGCCGTTCCCAGGTGCTGATGTTGGGAGTGATCCCGACCTCGTGATTATGAACTTCCGCGTACGGCTGAAGAACATTAACAAGCCAAAGAACATCAGGCTCAAAATTAACCTTGAGTAACTGAAGGACCCTAACATCTGCAAGTCATTCCAAACTACAAATTGAGGCAAATTTGCTACACTCCATGCGATGGATATTGATGTTAAAGTTAGGAAAAACACGTTAAAAACAGTCATGCCAACAGCTGCCAAGGACATCATTGGCCTCCATCGCCCAAAGAAAAATTCAAATGTTACAGAAGAGATTCTGAATTTGCGTGATGCCCGATGAGACAGGGGCAATTTAGTACACATAAATAAACAAGAATATCAGACGAACCCTGAAGAAAGCAAAAGAAGATTTAATTGGACAAAGGTGCACATAATCAGAGAGCAGTATGATAAAGAATAACAACAAACAGGCATTTCAAATTGTGAAAGACCTTACCAGACAGAAGCAACCAAGAGTCAGTACCATTCAAGACGGAAATGGTAAATACCTCACAGAAGCGAGTGGCATTGCAGAAAGAATGACTGAGTATTGTAAAGATCTCTACAACCATCAGTCAACAGGAGACAGTTGCTTCATGTTGCAAACTCCACAAATGATGATTACCCCATTCGCAACGAAGAGGTAGAGTCAGCCATAAGAGCACTGGATAATGGGAAGACAGCTGGAGTAGACAACATCCCACCTGCATTTAGCAAGAATGGGGGATCGGTGATAGATTTACTAACCAATATCTACAACAAGATATGGCAAACAGGTGAATGGCCAACACTGTGGACCCAGTCACTGATTATAACACTCACCCAAATTGGCAATATCCAAATGTGCCAAAATTACAGAACTATCAGGTTGATCAGCCATGCTAGTAAGGTGATGCTTAAGATCATCTTGAACAGACTGAAACCACAAGTGGAAGATATAATCTCTGAAGGATAGGCCGGGTTCTGGAGTGGATAAAGCACAACATAAGAAATATTCAATCTCAGGGCTGTGTGACAAGTAATCGCAACATCAACAAGGCACCTATCATGTGTTCATAGATTTCAAAAAGGCCTTTGACAGAGTATGACATGAAGCATTGTGGGCTACAATGAAGAAATACCACATGGGTCAAACGTTGACCAATACCATCAAGCACCAATAGGCCAACGCTACCAGTGCTACCCAAGGTTAGTGGGGAACTGGATCCAAACAACATTCGGAGTACATCAAGGCTATCTCCAGTCACCGACACTTTTCAACATCTACGTAGAGCACAAATGAAGCCCTGGAATACCCCTGTGGAAAGATAGCTTTGGAGGGCGTAACATTACCAACCTCCTATTTGCAGACGACATAATGCTATTAATGGGCTGGCAGGCAGTGAAGACAAGCTTGACACTTTAGAAAAGAATCTGGATGAATTATCTTCCAGATTTGACATGGAGTTAAGCGCTGAGAATACAAAGTTTATGACAACATGTGGCCAACATATCTCAACCAAATTTAAAGTTATAGGACAGGAACTGGAAACAGTGCGCCAGTTCAGATATCTTGGTCCCATGATCACTGAAGAGGGATCAAGAGCAAACATTTTGTCACCGGCAGCACCAACAGCGGCAGCTATGTCAAAGCTAAGACCCATCTGGAGGACAAGAATAACTGTCTTAAAACAACAAAAATCAGACTATTGAGAGCACTAGTCATCTCGTGGGTTTTTCTGTATTCATGTGAGGCATTGCAGCAGAATTACGACGAAGAATCCATGCATTTGAAATGAGATGCTACAGAACCATCCATTGGCATCTCTTACATGGACCACATCACAAATGAAGTTTATAACACCATCAGACACGAAGTAGGTAATTCGAAGTCCTCCTTACGTCCGTTGAAAAGAGAAAGCTGAAATGGTATGGCCATGTCACTAGAGTCTATCTACAACATTAATGCAGGGCAGTGTCCAGGGTGGCAGAATGAAAGATAGACAGTGAAGAAAGTGGACTGACAACATCACGTAATAAACCAAGAAACGTTTTGCGGAGACACCGGCATTGCCACATTATTAAGATAAGTTGAGTGAACAAGTCAGTCGTTCAGCATCACAGTGCCTCGACTGCCACACTAGGTCAAGAGACTCCTGATGATGAAATCTCTCTTAAACTATTTAAAACTTTTGAAGGCGTCGAGAATATTAATCTCATTTGAACGAACATTTTGCATCAATGAATCTCTAACTAATCTGAACGAATGTCAAATTAGATTGACGAGATTCTAACTCATGTGTGCGACGTTCAATCACATTTTGACAACAGTATCATTGATAAAACATTTAAAGTGATTAGTTCAAAGAAAATGTATAAACTTCTTCCAACCAGTTTGTAACTCGTTCAGATAAATAAAAAGTTTGTTCATAATCTGTTTGGATCTTGTACGAGTTCTAAACTCGTTAAGGTGAGATTGGATGTTTTAAACGATTGCATAACTGTAGTAAACGATTTTTAAAATCACTTAAACTAACTTCAATGTCATTCAAACATCGTTAGGCTGCAGTTCATTGGTCTTTTATCGCTAATGCTAAGTATAATTAGCATGATATGTAATTAGGGCAGACAAAAGGCAAGGCATCATAGGTCTTAAAATAAGAAGCGAAATCAACCGTGTTAGTAAAATCAATAAAAATATTAATTATGATAAATACTAATGAATCATATATGGTGAACTTACAGTATTCGGAATTAAATTCCCAATAAAACTAAGTGTTCTATGACAAGTCCAAAAGTATAGAATATTCTGAAATACATCCAAGAATATTGAATGTTCTATAAACCTGTAGTATTGATGTATAAAAATTGTATACTTAAGAATGCCATTGAACGAGTCCTATATAATCATAAAGCAATCTTTTAATCGAAAGATTCAAGAGACCTTACTAACTCCGATGAATAATTTAAATATATAATTTCTTTAAAATTTTATGTAAATGTGATTCCACTGACTGACAAAAATTGCAATGAATATGTTTGTTTTTCAGAATATTATATGCAATCATAAGACAATATAATTGCCTGGAAGTCATTATCTCTTCACATTCTTAAATAAGTTATCTTTTAGAACATCGTTTTAAAATATAAAAAAAATGGTTAGAACTTGAATTCAAGTATCAGTTAAAAAAGAACTTGTTTATAACTTACAAAACCAAAATAAGGTATTCAGTAAGGAAAAACCAAGATACGGAGTTGATTTACAGGTAAACAGATGTTTTAAAATTATATCAGCCAGGTATGCAACATTTCTAACCACGATTACAGAAAACGGTCAAGCACGCAATACAAATTAAATCTGCATTACACGTAAATATGAATATCTTATACCACTATCATTTTTCTACCATTGTAAATGTCAGTATAAAAATGATTCCACAAAACTAGTTCTGATTAATTATAATTATTCCAGTTAAGAATATAAAGTGAATAACAATATATTTACCTCATCGCCACACATCTATTAGCTTTAAATTAAGAAACAAAATACAAAATCGCGTAATGCCCATTGAAAACATCTACTTACAATATAAATCATTCTCAGATATTTTACCTAATTATTCCTTTTGGAAAATTGATCATTCGTTGTATATGAATTTGGAACATATATTATTGCTAGATAATTATCATGCATTTGAAAATGGACCGAAACTGTCTTGTGACTGATTTTGAAGAGCTTAACTCATTGCCACAAAAGCTATGCTAACTCATATACAATACTGGAATTTTGTAAAATGTTTAATTTTTCCACAGGTGAAATATATTATGATTGCCTTTGACATTTGCCGAATTTGAATTCCGAGATCCCATGCAAATTTCATGTGATTGCATCCTTATTGGTCGCAGCCATTGATGGCATATATCATTTCATTTCTTTCCCTTGATGCTTTAGTTATATTGAATACGAGTCGCAGCTCAGAAATATTGAAATGTCAAGCAACTTCTAAGATGTTATGCTCGTCTAGAAATATGAGATTTAATTCAAATGCCAGCCCCGTCAAAATGTTTCGAGAACGCGGCTTCAACGTTATTAATTATTTTCTTGTAACCTGAACTGTGAAGGATGCATTCGGTCAATATCAATGACTTTCAACTTTCACTGAGATTTTGTACTCCACTATTATTTAATGATCATAATATAACAAGAAAGAAAGAAATAAAGAATAGAAATAAAGAAACAAACAAACAAACAAATAAACAATGAAAGGCACTGGTGCAAAATTCAATAATCTTAGAATGTACTAAAATGTACTCAGTGATGAAGATGAAATATGAAATACTCATATACACATTTTCAAAATGTCGAGTACATCCATTGTGTGTGTATGTTTGGTGTGAGTGTGTGTATGTATGTATATTGTGTGTGCTTTTATATTTCATTTAACAGTATATTATCAAGCTAATCATATATTAGTTATAGCCATATGTGTATACACATGTGCGAGATCAAACTTTGTTCACCCTTTTTAAACATTCACTGCATTTGTGTTTACTTTATGTGATAGTTGGACAAGTGTGTGTGTGTGTGTGTGTGTGTGTGTGTGTGCGCGCCGTGGTGCTATTGTATAATATTAACTGTTGAATATAACTTCATAGATAAAACAATTTTTTCAGTCATATCGCTGAGATGTCTGCAGTGAGACAGTTTATAGTGATGTCTAGCACTGGGGCATCATGCCACAGACATGTAACATGATGTCCTACCCAGTCACATTATCCTGACACCAGACAAACCAGTCTAACTTCTTAATGCTGAGAGCCAAGCGAGGCAGCTGTTAGTACCATTTTTGTAAGTCTTTGGTATGACTCGGCCTGTGGATCAAATCTATATCTTTATGAAGTCGTACTAAAGCATTACGAAGTATTGTCATAGCATTATAAAGTTATACTATAGCAATATGAAGTTAAGCTATAGCGTTATAAAGTTATGTTATACCAATATGAAGTTATACGATAGCATTAAGAAGTTATGTCATATCATTACGAAATTATATTAAAAAATTATGAAGTTATCCTATAGCTTTATGAGGTTATGCTATAGCATTATGAAGTTATACTATAACATTATGAAGTTATACGATAGCATTATGAAGTTATACTACAACATTATGAAGTTATACGATATCATTATGAAGTTATACTATAACATTATGAAGTTATACTATAGCTTTATGAAGTTATGCTAGAGCATTATGAAGTTATGTTATAGCATTATGAAGTTATGTAATAGCATTATGAAGTTATGTAATAGCATTATGAAGTTATGTTATAGCATTATGAAGTTATGTAATAGCATTATGAAGTTATGTAATAGCATTATGAAGTTATGTTATAGAATTATGAAGCTATGTTATAGCATTATGAAGTTATGTTATAGCATTATGAAGTTATGTTATAGCATTATGAAGTTATGTTATAGCATTATGAAGTTATGTTATAGAATTATGAAGTTATGTTATAGCATTATGAAGTTATACTATAGCATTATGAAGTTATGCTAGAGCATTATGAAGTTATGTTATAGCATTATGAAGTTATGTAATAGCATTATGAAGTTATGTAATAGCATTATGAAGTTATGTAATAGCATTATGAAGTTATGTTATAGAATTATGAAGTTATGTTATAGCATTATGAAGTTATGTTATAGCATTATGAAGTTATACTATAGCATTATGAAGTTATGTTATATCATTATGATGTTACAATATAGCGTTATGAAGTTACTCTATAGCATTAAGAAAATAAACTATAGCATAACGAAATTATACTACAGCATTACGAAGTTATAATATAGCTTTATGAAGTTATGCTATATCATTATAAAGTTATATGTCGGTGATGTACTGATTCGGTGGCCCGCTTAATTTGGTTTTAATGATTTAGATGTTGACCGCCCTCGATGTTATTGCCCTGTTCGAGTAAATAAAAATGATGAAACTTATAGGTGAAATATTTAGAGCTCTGAGCAGATATATAGAATAAATAAACACGAGCCCCGGTACAAGTAAACAAAGAATTTAATCAATTACATATAACAACTATGCGAGGTCATTACAATGTTAATATATCAGCTTTTAGAAAACAAAACTTTCCAGAATTACAATGGAAAGCAAAAAGGTATTTAAATAAAATAGTTGATCTGTTTATTGATAGATTTAGTTCATCAAAGGATCGAGTGAACAATCAAAGTCAACGTCTTGCACGATTGCATAACCTGGTTTATCGGTTCGCTTTGCTTCCACTGTATCTATAACCTGGTTTATCGGTTCGCTTTGCTTCCACTGTATTTATAACCTGGTTTATCGGTTCGTTTTGCTTCCACTGTATCTGCTCAGGCCCTTGAATCTCAGAATGCTACTTTCAACAGTCCGTGTCATGATACACTCAGGATACCTCTCAGAATGTATACGTCGCAGGATTACGTTACATAATTGTACGTCTCAATCACGTTTCAGGATTACACGTCTTGGGAGCTAGTTTCTCCATTGTGTTCAACGTCCATCCCAATCCGTTCGTCGCTTTCCTTCGACAACAGTTTTTACGAGAGAATTTCATGCAAATTCCCCCAGAGCCTACTCTGGTTTCTTTCGCAGAAAAGCTTAGACTGATTTAATGTTCGATTGGACGATATTAGAACCTAGGACATTTTGTGTGATGGACACGCCCATTAATTAGCGTAACCAATCAGTCAAATCTCTCTGCCGCCTATCTGGGAGGCACCAACATCGGGTTCAGCTGGACCTGGTAGTTTGATAGTTACAGAGTTTCTGCGAGTTTTCAATTGTGACAGCTTTACCATGAAAATAAATGTATCGTGCCGCTAATAGTCCATCTTGCTGCTGTCGAAACAAATGCTTAATTAAGATTAACATTCTCCCCTCAAAATGACATCCCGAACATGGCAGTATGACAATTGATTCGCGTCGGTTTTCCAGAAATTTAATTAATGGTTTTCTGGTCTCAACTAATGTATTCTTGTTATATCGCCAGAAATTTGCACCTTTACATTATACTATACCATTTAAAACAGAGTGCATATTTGTTATTGCTGATAGTACCTTCATAAAAACCAACAGTAAAGCTATACTTCCAAGTTTTCTGTATTTGATAAAGAAAGTCAAAACTTAAATCGATGTTGAGCTTTAACAGGATTCTAAATAAATTCGCGCTGTTACATAATAATAATAGTATCATCATCATCATCATCATCATCATCATCATCATCATCATCATCAAAAACACTAACAACAACAACAAAGAAAGCACCAATTCAAAGCCCTTAAAGAAAAAAAAAACTCTTGACATTGACAGCACATAATTGGTCTTTTTCTCTAATTCATTTTTGTTTTGTTGCTCGTGCATGTGACTGGTGGTTTTCGTGTATCAAGTGGATATAGGGTTATGGTCAGAAACAATGGAGGAGACACGAATGAGCCGATCGAGATACTATAAAGTTGTTTTCCGATAGTTTTAAGGGCTATATTCTAAAAGTGTCACATGTGGGTTGACGTCATTTGTTTTAATGACTTTAATATCGTTTGAGGTTTATAAGTTAAATTTATCTCTTAAATCAATCTTTTTTTAAAATTTGTTTTGTGAAATTTGATACAAATTACCTTATTCGACTTTCCGTGTATTTCAATCATATGATCCATTCATCCGGGCAAACGTATATATTTGTCCCATCAAACGACCGCGACGACATTGGTTTGCTCACACTGGATTTTACGATAGAGGTTTTAGGAAACGCTTGTCATCACCATGAGAGCACAGCCATGGTAGGCTAAAATTGTTTGAAATATACAATTTAGTTCAGGTTTTTTTAGTAGTAGTAGTTGTTGTTGTTGTTATTTTTATTGTAGTATGGCAATGGTAAAGTTTTTTGTGGTTGCCATGAAGAGTATACACATTCAAAGCAATGTTTTGATCAAATGCTCAAATAGGATTTTGATTTCCAAACATTTTGACTAACAGATGGGAGACAACTCGCAATTGACTTAACTATAGAGTCACATTTCTTAAGCTTCTTTCAACCATTTAAAGTTGTCTATTCATTCAATTAATATTTACCGTCCATAATGATAATTGTTTTTCTGTGTTGTTAAATAACGTTTTCTTAGACATTATTATTATTTCATCATATTAGTCACAGTCAAGTCAAGTGATATAAGTATTTATTATTTATTTAGAGTGGATACATACATAACATGAAACGATCTGCAATGAATATTCGAATGGGTCTTTGTAATCAAGAACATGAAATTGTATATAATATCCCAGAAAAAAAAACAACATAATACTAGAAATCGTAAATTGTCTTCAACTAAGTTGTCAATTTACATGTTCAAACTCGATATATGGCTTTGAGAATGTTCCTTGAAATAAATTGTTATGATGTATATCATTAAAAAGGTTATTAAACGTTTTATACAATGAGTTTTTTTTTAATCTACCTCACAAAAGGTCTCTTGGATAGTTAAGTGAGGTTACTTGTGTTTTAGCATTTCACGCAGATTACAAGATGAATAAAAATTATTATTGGAAACAGAGTAAGACATACTCCACTATATAATCAATAAATACGTTATCTGGTAGTGAAAGATACAATGGAACCAATAAGTCACTTAAGTGTTAAACAGTCAAGAAAGGTCTGCAATAAGAATGCCAGCCTGTGGAAGAATCCAGAATGCAATAGCTTTAGCACAGAATATATGCTATCATTATTGTTGTCCAAAGGAAAAAAGAAACAAAAAAATGTCTTTGGATTTACATATCAGATTTTGTGCTGACAAATCAAATTAGAATATGTCAGAAAAATGTCTCTTTACTTAACATAATTTATGTTTGGCATTTCAATACAGTCCGGTTAGTATAAAGTTGAAAACATAAATTTTATGCAAGTCGGGTTTTTGGTATTTATTTTGAAATCTGAAATGATACCTTTATGTCGCCTTGAAGCATATTCACTATTGACCAACGATTTGAAATCTTAAAAGTTTAACAAAACGCAACATTTGTATTTGGAAGGCGACCATAATCCCGCTTGTTCTTCGATTTGATTCAATCGCCTTTGATGAGTGTTCTGCAGCGGAACTAATAATACGGCATGTGATTACACCCTGTTATGTCTCTCACTTCTTCCAGTGGTCTAAGTTACATAGACCTTTGCCTAATACATATTGACGGATATATGATGACCATTGCGCTTGTGATAGAGAATGAAAATGATTGTTCTTAGAGCCATGGTTGATGGTTAATATAAATTATTCCTATTCTTGATAACAGTGTAAACAAAAACGGTAGTTATTAATATATCAGCTATTTTGGATGACCGCAATACCATTATCATTAACATCTACAGATAAGAGAAACAAATCAACGATATATGAATCAATTTCGTCAGATGCGATTAGCGATCTGATCACGTTTACCGGATAGATGTTATTGAAGATCAATATAATGTACGACACGGGTCCAATGCAGTAAGGAAACCACTAAGTTTTAACCCATCTTGTGTCAGTAGGAGAGAGGCGTTCGTGTCTTTTTCAACTTGGCAATAAGATAAATTAGTCTTTTTACAAGTACATTTTAAGCTATCAAAACGTAATATTCAGTTGTTATAGTCGTGTTAGAGTTACATACCGTTTGTTCTGCATACATTAAAATTTATTTTTAAACAAAGTTCCATAGATAGTTGAGCAGTGTTTGTTAATGATATTATATTTCACTTTGTAGCTTATGGAGCGGAAAATGTTAATTAATTTTTCAATTTATTTCACTTCATCTGTTTAAAGCTCGTACACAAATATATAATATCATTGGAATATACTAGGGAATTTTACTGAGCAATTACTCACCATAATTTAGCACCTAGTCAACGTTGAACGCCTGGCCTTGGTGAACAAGAATGCAGACTATATGCATATACCCAAATTAGTTATATCAAACACTGGGTTATCTCAGTATTCTGAATATGTTTACTGTTTATACGAGACGAATGAAAAAGCCAATATGAGACTTTCTATCTAAAATTTCAGCATTTATTGACATCAGCTGTTCCAATGTCCATTTCTTTATTATACATATATATTATTGTTTGGTATCTATGTTAGTTTTCGAAATCTGTATATGTGTCAGATTGGATTCTAAACAGCGACACAGTAACGAATATTACACCATTCCCTTAAATTGCCATAGAGGACAACATGACTTAACATCATTGCAATGCAGCATACCTTATTTAAGACTTAATAATTTTTTCAGTAAGACTCTTAATTCGGATCAAACGAATTGAAATTGAAATAATCAAATTAACAGAAAAATAGCCACTGAAAAATGAGATATTTCACAATATGAAAAGAAGTATAAGTTCATCGGAATCTGTTAAAACCCTTTCACACCTTTCGGCATTTGTTAGAACTAAATAAAATGTAAAATTTTCACAACATGAATCTTCATTCAGTTCAGTTTAAAACGAGGTCATGAGTGGAAAATTCATTCTTTGTTTTCTGCAAACTTTCATCTAACTATTTCTATGGAATCGACTCACAGAAAGAAAAGTATCCGTTGACTTCCAAGACTTCCAAAAGCTTATAATTTCTATCATTTAGCATCAGCATATATTTTGTATGTCAACGATGACTTTTGAATGAATGAATATAGATCTAGCAACAATTGAGCAATCTATCATTTAAGATTCTAAAACACAGCGACCTTGTAACCCTTGTATAAATTAAGGCCAAAAATAATCCAAAACTATTATTGTATTCTCCGGTATCAAACCGTGGATTAATTCAATATAAGTCATGCTACTATACGATGGTAGTACTGCCATCCAACATTTGGACAAACAATACTGTAAGAATGCAACTTTCTGTCGACCTATAAAGAGCACATTAATTTGGACATGATAACAATTAATTAGCTTTATGGGGACAGGTGCTTCTTAAATCGCTATAGTGCTATGGTTTCTAATGTCTGTGTTGAGAGAGGAAGTGCTTCTTAATTACGCCTCCGTTTTTTTTAACTGTCAGACAGACAAGAACGGGAAGGTAAACTTCGATCGTTATATCAGAACTGTTAGAGTTAAGTTTTTTCCAAAATCAGCTATTGGGAAATCTAGAAGTATTAGACTAATTGTGTGGGCCTCCTTCCGTAAACAGAATAACATTGTAATAAGCAACTGTGTGGGCCTTCTTCCATAAACGGTATGACATTGTCATTGACAATTGAGTTGGCTTCCTTCCATCAAATATATGACATTGGAATAGGCAATTGAGTTGGCTTCTTTCCATCAACTGTATGACTGTATGACATTGTAAAAGAAAACTGTGTGGAACTTCTCTTCTGTAATAAGCAACTGTTTGGAAATTCTTTCCGTAAGTAGTCTATCATCGTAATAGGCAATTGTGTGGGTTTCCATCCGTAAGCCGTATTGAATTGTAATAGGCAATTATGTGGGCTTTCCTTCCTTAAATTGTATTATATTGTAATAGGCAACTGTGTAGGTGTTCCTTACACAGGTATGAGACAAAGTCGATGTTCTTGCTAGTGTGATAGATATTCTTGGTAATTTTTTTATATATAAACCTTTATTCGTAACGTTCAGGCACTTAATCGTCACAATATATGAAATAAGTGCCTTTTCAAGATAGAAAGTAAATATTTGCGTCTTTGTAATAATAATAATAATAATAATAATAAGACAAAGAAGAATAAGAATGAGGACTTTGTATAGCGCCTAATCTTTAGAAGAACTAAGCGCTTTACAACACATATAACAATATGACTAAAGAACACAAAACAAAAACACCATGAAATTAGAAAACATAACAAATACTGAAAATACTGAAGACAGGAAATGTTATTAGGTCTTTAAGTTTGTTCTTGCTTTTTGTCATTGTGTCTAATTTCAATGGGCAATTAATTTCACATTGCTGTTTCTAGCTATGCAAAAGAACGTTGTCCATATGACTTTGTTTTCATTGTGGGAATTCTGAGCATATGATTGTCAGAAGAGGAGCGTAAGTATCTTGCTGATATCTACACATGGGTGAGGCTAAATATGTATGATGGACTGGAGTCCGTCAGTGAAACGTAAGACAGAGAACAAATGTTGTGTTCGATTCTGGATAGAATGGATCGATAGTGTAGGGTACAGAGCAACGGGGAGGTGTGCTCTGATCGTGGCACTCTAAAGATGATCCGAGCAGCTGTGTTTTGAACTTTTTGAAGTTTCTGGAGTAGATAATGAGACGAACCAGACAGAATTGAGTTACAATAGTCCAGTCTTGAAAGTACTAATGAACACACAAGTGTTTTAGTGGCATCAACTGGAAGAGATATTTGCGAATGGAGCTGATGTGTCTTAGCTCAAGATATGCAGCCTTGAATATGTTCATGACATGTTGGTGCAGTGTGAAAGTACAGTCCAAAGTAATACCTAGGTTAATGAGACAGAAGATAGTTTCTTTTTCTACGTTAATACCGGATATATTTCCCCATGTGGTACCAAAAACATGATTTTCTAAAGAGTGGCGAAACCACGAGTTCTTTATATGGTGGTACCACAAGATAAGATATATCCTGTATTAACGTCGGAACATAAAATTTTAATTTCATTTTATACAAAACGTGCTTCAGAATCTAAGTTTACAAGCTTAAGCTACTCGTTAGTACCATACGTTCTCCCCCCACCCCTTTAAAAAAAATTCAACTGAATTTCAAAGCCTGATCATATAAATATGCATGAATTTAAAAAGCGGTTTGATGTTTTTCACCTAATCTATCGCAGTAAAGTCCGATTCAGTAATTGAACACAGTGGGTTTGTCTTTGCTATCAGGTAATGGAAAATAACTTCAGAGGAACGCGAACGACGTCTCGTCCAATCCCGTTATAAAATATTAATTTCCATGTCTGAATTGTAAGGCAGCCTCTATGTATTTGTTTAGCTCACAAAGTAGTCGCTTTTGTTCTTGCAAGAGCAACTTTTGTAGGCACATACAATCAAGCGTCGCATAGCAACATGGCAAGTCTTATATTTTCACATGTGAAACTAGGAAGTTTCTTCACATGTGAATTTAGACGCACGAGAAATAATATGAAAATTATCTCGCCAATAAATCTTTTTTATTTCACACTGAATTAATTTATTAACAAAATTTATTTTATCAAGTCTCATAATGTTCAATGCCTTATTTCAATTATTTTATTTTCCCAGAAGCAATCTTTTCTGGGGGGTGGGCTTGGGGGTGGGGGTGGGGTCAATTCACAAACGTACGGGTAATTTTAATTGAAGATATATGAAACAAGCGTATGTCGCAAAAACATGCGAGTAGAAAAAGATGAACTTAGACAAAACGTACCTTAGTTATTATCACTGCATTCGTTGTCTTTCCTTGTGATAATGAAAGCCGTCACTGTCACAAAACGCTAACAAATATTGATGTGTGTAATTAAACATTTGATTTCTTGCAGCGTTCCAAACAAAAAAGTATTTGACAGAGCACATAAAATGTCCGCTTCTCTAGTAACTGCTGAAAAACAGGCTCAATCGGTATACAGCTTTTATCTAGAATCCGATTGCTATTCGTCACAAGTTACTTACAAACGTAGGACATATTCACTAATACATGCCTTATCACTTTCCTTCTTCGTAGTGCACTTGAAGTGGCTGATAGTTTATAATGTTGTAACATTTTGAATTATAGAACATGTTCGTTGCATGAAATATCCAATTATGAAAACAATTTGCATAAGTCATTTTTCCCTTATATTATAATTACACTGACTGGTGTGATATTATCTAGTTTTATTCCCTCTAAAATACATAATTACTTTATAAGCAAGTAGATGCTGAAGAACGAAAACAATTTCAAAGAACTGAAATGAACAAATTGACAAGATATTAAAATCCTATGTTAACAAACAAACAGTTATCTCATGCTGCGATGAATATAATGTTCTAAATTGTAACTTAGGTGGCTAATTCGATTTAACAGTTCACAGTAGGAAAATTATTATTTTCTCTTTCCTTCCTAGAAAACCGCGACCTATATATAGATAATACGAGATAAATGGCAGGACTAAAGCTTTTCAAACCCTAATAAATAGTACTTAATAAAATGACTGGACTACACAGCTTTCAAAATCCTAATAAACAGTACTCAGTAAAAAGGCTGGATCACACAGCCTTTAAAAATACTAATAATTAGTACTTACTAAAAGGTCTGGATCAGACAGCTTTTAAAATCCTAATAAATAGAACGTAATAAAATGGCTTGATCACACATCTTTACAGACCCGTTTTCAAATTCTGAATTGCTTACTATAGATATCAATCCCATCACGTTGTATTCAAGGATAGATTAATTTTGTTTGACCTAATCCTAGAATGGTGTATTCTATTCCATAATTATCTACATGGCTTTAATCTCTGGATGGTGCATTCTATGCCAGAATTATTTACATGGCTTTAATCTCTGGATGGTGTATTCTATGCCAGAATTATTTACATGGCTTTAATCTCTGGATGGTGCATTCTATGCCAGAATTATTTACATGGCTTTAATCACAGAATGGTGCATTCAATGCCAGACGTATTTACATGGCTTTTATCACAGAATTCAATGAAAGAATTATTTACATTTCCTTAATCACAGAATGGTGCATTCAATGCCAGAAGTATTTACATGGCTTTAATCACAGAATGGTGCATTCAATGCCAGAATTATTTACATGGCCTAATAATAATAATAATAATAATAATAATAATAATAATAATAATAATAATAATGATAATAATAATGACTTTATTTAAAGAGGGTAACACAATTAGTTAAGAACTAATCTACCTTGAGGCCCTCATACAAGTAATTTATTTAATTCAGCAGCATCTCAGAAGCCACTGGATATATTGGGTTTGGAAGATGGAAATACAGTGGGCATTTCTAATCTCAACTGGAATACTATTCCAGAGCAAAGTTCCAGAGTATTGGAAACTTTTCTTGAATAATTCCTTTTTTGGTTTGGGAATTTTATACTGTTTTGTAGATATTGATCGCAGTTGGGGTGTATTACCAGGTAGCCTATACTGGAATAGGGATTGTAAATATTCAGGAGCACTATTATTGGATATCCTGTACATTAATTTAGCTTTTCTTAAACATATTCGGTCTTTAATAGGTAATATTTTTAACTTAGCAGCTAAATTTTCCTTGCTTTCTTTCTGGTTTGATATTAGCTTAAATGCTCTTTTCTGAAGATTTTCCAACTTTGATGTTTTTTATCATTTGAATTACTAGTACCCCATACTGTATTACAGTAGTCTTAATACTGTTGTATGTAACTGTTATAAAATAATTTTCTGTGCCTTTCAGGGAGAAAATGTCTTATCCTACTGAGAAGCCATAAACTTGAATTGACCTTTTTACTGATATGTTTGATATGATCAGTCCATGATAGATTATTATCTACCAAAACACCAAGTAGTCTATCGTGACAGACCATTTGCAAATTTTTATCCTTCCATGTCAGACATAGTTCATTGCTATCAAGATTTTTCCTTTTTTTCCTTGTTGAGATAAGTAATATTTTAGTTTTACCAGTATTTACTACCATGCCATGGCATGTGCACCAGTTTTCTAGCTTGTTTAATGCATTTTGTAAAGAAATTTCGTGTTCATGCTTTGTGTTTTGGATGTCTGATAATGTTGTGTCATCTGCATAGAGATCTGTAGATGATATCGAGTCTCTTAGTAACAGTGGTAGGTCGTTAATAAATAAAATAAATAGTAATGGACCTAGAATTGAGCATTGTGGCACTCCATATCTAATTGTTTCAGGTTCGGACAGAACGTTATTTATATAAACATGTTGTGTTCTCTCACTTAGGTATGAAGTAAACCATCTAACTGTTTTTTCATCACATTGATAGATTTTTAGTTTCTTCAAAAGAATTTCATGATCCACCATGTCAAACGCTTTCCTGAAATCTACAAATACAGATCCTGTTATTTTACCTTGGTCAAGTGCTTGAAGCCATTTATCAGTTAAGGAGATCAAGGCAGTCTCACATGAATGTTTCTGTCTAAAGCCTGATTGATTAGGGTGTAACATCAAGTGTTTGGTTAAATATGACATGAATGAGTCATGGACATGTTTTTTAATCAATTTTGACAAGTTTGGTAGTATTGAGATTGGTCGGTAGTTATCAGCATCATTCTTAGATCCAGATTTGTAAATAGGAGTTACTTTTGCAGTTTTCCATATTTTGGGGACAGATGAGGTTGCAATACTTAAATTGATTATGAATGTTATGCTATCTAAAATAACAGAGGCAGAAGATTTAATGAGTCTTGGACCAATCTGATCAAGTCCTGTAGCTTTCTTGGTATCAAGTTCACTGAGACATTTTTTAACAAAGTTTTTTGATACTGGTGGGATAGAGCAACATACTTCCTTAGAGATTTTGCTGCTGCAGAACTTTTTCAGTTCACTAAAGTTGTTTTCTATCACTGGTTCTTTTAACTTTGTGGAGATACTGGTGAAAAAATCATTGAAAACATTTGCAATGTCAGTTTCATCAGTGACTATGGTGTCATTTACCAGAAGTGAGTTAATTTTACTTGTCTGATTGTTGTGTGTTCCTGCAGTGAGTTCATTGAAGACTTTCCAAATGGAGATTGTGTTGCTCTTTTTGTTTTCAAGCAATGACTGATAATACGACTTTTTAGCTATTTTAATCATACTTGTTATTTTATTTCTCCATACTTTATATTTTGCATGGTTTCCCCTAGCCTTGAATTGGTCTCGTGTTTTCATAGCATCTAGTATTTCAGTAGTAAGCCAATTAGGTTGGATTTCATTCTTTACTCGATGTACTTTCAGTGGTGCATGCTTAGAGACTACATCCATAAATAAGTCAGTCCACACTCTCAGAGCTTCATCTATGTCATCCAAATTTTGGATCATATTCCATGGAACTTTATATAGGTAATCAAGAAACTGTTCTTCACTAAAATATTTGAACGATCTGTAAGTGATCGTTTTGTGTGTTTTTCTTATTTCTCTGGCATTTAAACTTTCTTGTCAAAAAAGTAGGATAGTGGTCACTAAGACCAACATTTGGTGCATTAACACAAGCCACATTGTCAGAAGTAGTATAATGTATATAATCCCAGAATGTTGCATTCTATGCCAGAATTATTTACTTGGCTTTATTCTCTGAAAGTTGCATTCTATTCCATAATTATTGACATGGCCTTAATCCCAGAATGGTCCATTCTATGCCAGAAATATTTACATGGCTTTTATTCCAGAATGGTGCATTCTATGCCAGAAATATTTACATGGCTTTTATTCCAGAATGTGGCATTCTATGCCAGAAATATTTACATGGCTTTTATTCCAGAATGGTGCATTCTATGCCAGAAATATTTACATGGCTTTTATTCCAGAATGGGGCATTCTGTTCCATAATTATTGACATGGCCTTAATCCCAGAATGGTGCATTCTATGCCAAAAATATTTACATGGCTTTTATTCCAGAATGGGGCATTCTATGCCAGAAATATTTACATGGCTTTTATTCCAGAATGTGGCATTCTATGCCAGAAATATTTACATGGCTTTTATTCCAGAATGGTGCATTCTATGCCAGAAATATTTACATGGCTTTTATTCCAGAATGGGGCATTCTGTTCCATAATTATTGACATGGCCTTAATCCCAGAATGGTGCATTCTATGCCAGAAATATTTACATGGCTTTTATTCCAGAATGGGGCATTCTATGCCAGAAATATTTACATGGCTTTTATTCCAGAATGGGGCATTCTATGCCAGAAATATTTACATGGCTTTTATTCCAGAATGGGGCATTCTATGCCAGAAATATTTACATGGCTTTTATTCCAGAATGGGGCATTCTATGCCAGAAATATTTACATGGCTTTTATTCCAGAATGGTGCATTCTATGCCAGAAATATTTACATGGCTTTTTTCCAGAATGGGGCATTCTATGCCAGAAATATTTACATGGCTTTTATTCCAGAATGGGGCATTCTGTTCCATAATTATTTACATGGCTTAAATACCAGAATGGGGCATTCTGTTCCATAATTATTGACATGGCTTTTATTCCAGAATGGTGCATTCTATTCCATAATTATTTACATGGCTTAAATACCAGAATGGGGCATTCTGTTCCATAATTATTGACATGGCCTTAATCCCAGAATGGTGCATTCTATGCCAGAAATATTTACATGGCTTTTATTTAAGAATGGTGCATTCTATGCCAGAAATATTTACATGGCTTTTATTCCAGAATGTGGCATTCTATGCCAGAAATATTTACATGGCTTTTATTCCAGAATGGTGCATTCTATGCCAGAAATATTTACATGGCTTTTATTCCAGAATGGGGCATTCTGTTCCATAATTATTGACATGGCCTTAATCCCAGAATGGTGCATTCTATGCCAGAAATATTTACATGGCTTTTATTCCAGAATGGTGCATTCTATGCCAGAAATATTTACATGGCTTTTATTCCAGAATGTGGCATTCTATGCCAGAAATATTTACATGGCTTTTATTCCAGAATGGTGCATTCTATGCCAGAAATATTTACATGGCTTTTATTCCAGAATGGGGCATTCTGTTCCATAATTATTGACATGGCCTTAATCCCAGAATGGTGCATTCTATGCCAGAAATATTTACATGGCTTTTATTCCAGAATGGGGCATTCTATGCCAGAAATATTTACATGGCTTTTATTCCAGAATGGGGCATTCTATGCCAGAAATATTTACATGGCTTTTATTCCAGAATGGGGCATTCTATGCCAGAAATATTTACATGGCTTTTATTCCAGAATGGGGCATTCTATGCCAGAAATATTTACATGGCTTTTATTCCAGAATGGTGCATTCTATGCCAGAAATATTTACATGGCTTTTATTCCAGAATGGTGCATTCTATGCCAGAAATATTTACATGGCTTTTATTCCAGAATGGGGCATTCTATTCCATAATTATTTACATGGCTTAAATACCAGAATGGGGTATTCTGTTCCATAATTATTGACATGGCTTTTATTCCAGAATGGTGCATTCTATTCCATAATTATTTACATGGCTTAAATACCAGAATGGGGCATTCTGTTCCATAATTATTTACATGGCTTTTATTCCAGAATGGTGCATTCTATTCCATAATTATTTACATGGCTTAAATACCAGAATGGGGCATTCTGTTCCATAATTATTGACATGGCTTTTATTCCAGAATGGGGCATTCTGTTCCATAATTATTTACATGGCTTTTATTCCAGAATGGTGCATTCTGTTCCATAATTATTGAGATGGCTTTTCTGAATACATAATATGTGCAATGATATAAAAGAATTTTATACGCTAGATTTTACTATTGCCTTTCAATTCTAGTGCAAAGAGCACATTAACCTTGCTATATAAAGTTAAAATGTTTCTTACGAATGCTATTCAACCGTGAAATTCTCAGAAAATATCAGTATAATAGGATACATTACATGAATGTTCTTATTTGTTGGTTTTTCTTAATGATCATATGTACATGTGAATGTTGAACCTTACCTTGTCCAAAGTCACGTTAATGGTGTACTTTCATAGTGACGTTTACTTTATTTACAAAAAAACAAAAACAAATGCAATGCCAATTTTTCTCTACGATCACATAGTTAATATTCAGATTGGTATCATTGGAGGTAAATAAATTTATCTATATCTTATTATTTGACATCTGTTTTCCACTTGGAAACTTCTAAACTTATTGACAACTTTGAATTTTAATAAAAGAGACTGGCCTATGTCATAGTTCTTTTACTGTCTTAACTTTAAATATAATGTTACTTACTCGAAAAGTTACTCATTAATGTTTTAACATCTGGAACATATTCAGTTCTATTGTTGTGATCAGTTTTTAATTTGGTTGGTATTGTTTATTTATTTAAGTTGTTGACTGGAAATAAAAACAGGCTAAATAATATTCTTGAATGAAAACATTAATTTGGGATTATAGAGAATTCAGACAATAACATTTTGGATTATATTATTGTGATACATCAAAAGACTGTTAGCACATTACCACACTTTAGGCAATGGGCACATTAGCAACTTCAAGACTTCTGCCATATCAGCCTATTCAATATCGGAATATATTAGGAATACCACTAATTCAAGAGGAACTGCAGACATTTAAACTTGTCATATGACTTGTATCATTATGTTGGATTCAGTTTACAATAATGTAAGTTCTTTTAAAATTTTCGCTATGTATTGTAGGGATACATACATACATACGTACGTACGTACGTACGTACGTACATACATACATACATACATACATACATACATACATACATACATACATACATACATACATACATACATACATGTTGTGATTCAATGAAAGACTGTATGTACATCGCTGCTACACATGCCACCACAGTCACATTTCGAGCGTTAGAATTATTTATAATTATCAGGAGTATTTATTCAGAATATTAAATATTAGGACTTGTGTTAGAAATTCAAGGATTACTTGAGATTCATTTTACAATGCCCTAGGTTCTGATTATATTTTTCGCATTTTATTTAAGTGGAAAAAAATTTTTTGTTCCATTTTACATAAAACATTTTGGTTCTCGCTCTTTTCTAGTACGTACTTTAAGAACATAAAGACTCAATGATATAAAGGAATAATAAAGTTGGTATAGAACATTTGTTATAACGCGCCTAATATTAAACATGTAAAGACTTTCCTGTAGCAGACGTCAAACCTTTATGGCACAGAATAGTTGAATCCCTCAGCAATGACCTTTCTCACACCAATTTAATATTTTTGTACGACGTTTGACATGCGCTTCTATTTATTGTTATATTTCCTGACGTGTAGCCATTTATTGTGACTTGGGAAAATATGCCTCAATAAGGTACCATTTTTATTCTGGTTTGCTTTGGCATGAATAAAGTGTGCGTGCCTGACTTCTTTGAAAAAGTGTAGTTTGTATTAAATCTGATCCATATCAAAACTTTATGTTCACGATATTTGGAAATGATTGTTGCCACAAATGAATTTTTCTTACTAAATACTTACATCAAAACCTTCCAAATCATCTAAAAGATAATATTTAAAAAAAATTAAAAACATTCATATCTAGAAAGACGACTTCACAAAGTTATTTGTGTAATGTGGACAATATCATTTAAAATTGGATCATTTTTCACAGAATGTTTAGTTGCAACAAAACAACGTGTTCGAATGAAACAAATGTAGTGGTCTAATTAACAATTATATCCTTAATTTTGTTTCTAAAACGTTGGCACTGTACGTACAAATATATCCGAAACATTCTTTTAGAATTCTAAAAATATACAACTCGAAGATACTCTTGATTTTCAAATTTCTTATTCGACTTATAAATACATATATATATATGGCCCCCTACAAAATAAAAGTATTTCTGATTAATATACAGATACACAAATGTATTCATTTTATACACTATTATAAGATCGTACTTGTAATGACGTACACTGACATATACCATTGATATATGTATAGTTGCATCTATTCAACGTTAGTAGAATGATATTGATTGATATAATTTCTTCGCGATAGGGGAGACAGAATTGTTTTATCAGGTTCCGGCGTTCTTGTGAAACTCTAAACATTGTGTTTTTGTTTGAAATTCTATGTGATTGTGTTTTCTTGAATAAATATTGTTTAAGCAAACCAGTACAAAAACTATTTGAAGATGAAGAAAAAGAATATTCTACATTAGCTGAACATTAACTTTTATTCGTCTCTGGACGCATCTCTGTAAATCGTTAATTTTACTTTACTTTACTCTTTTGTTACTTTAGAAATGCCCAAAGGTGTGTTCGTTCAAACATAGCGACTCAACGTTGCTGAGGACCGTTGGAATATATATACATATATATATATATATATATATATATATATATATATATATATATATATATATATATATATATATATATATATATATATATATATATATATATATAATATATATATATATATATATATATATATATATATATATATATATATATATATATATATATATATATATATCCTTCCAATATATTTGTATTCATGAAAACCTGAAATTTCTATACCCAAAATATTTTACTTGATCAATTGCACACATTGTCTAATGTCACGTTTGTAACCTTGCAACAATGTAATTAGATGTACAACAAAAGATACAACAAGAATGGGATATTTCAATATACAGTTAATAAAACATTCTTCTTCTGTCAAGCTTAAATTAAGATAATAATTGAAAGGTTTTATGCAATGAACGAACTAACAGAAAGCTATATTGTTGCTTTGCCTGCTTAGTCCGATTATAGCACATAATCCAAAAACTTGAAATTGTGAACACACTGAATGACTTTCACAATCCCGTTATTCAAGAAATAGTTTGCTTTATCTATTTTTCTAAATATAGCTCCTTTACTCCTTTCAAATACAATGCTACGGTTGAAAATTACCTCATCTCATGAGAGAGTACTTGTGTTTGTACTAAGAAATCAATTGATCTTAACGTATTATGAGGTTGACCCCTACGTACGTCTGAAGCTAAGTTTCTATCAATTCGATCAGTCTATTCTGGACTTTTTTAAAAACTTATTTCCAGATTTTTCTACGTTTGAAGGAATTAACATCAACAACAATCAAAGTAAACTTTATGAAATCTATTGCCTCTTGAAGTGTCACTCTAAATTCTAACTGCTAACATATCTATATTGACCCAACAATATAAAGTGATGAATGTATTTGCGCAGACGATAGAAAATCGACGTCGGACTGAGGAAGGATGTCATGGAGCGAATTAGATCAATCTCTTTTAAGCAAAGTAGTGATGGTGTTGTTTTTGAGCATGCAGTTTTCTTTAAATCGTCTGCTTTCTATGTTTCCACCAATCAACCCGCCCTCCCCAATACATTTGCAGAGGAGAACGGAAAGAATAATTATTAGTTTTGCCGGATGCACTTCTTTTACTACATGAAAGAAGGATACACTGGTGCTATTATAACATAACTTTATCTTGTATCAATGTGCAAAAGTCACGCAAGCATTGTCAAGCAGTTATTCTATTCTTGCTGAATGTGGCTGTTACAGCTATTAGAGAAAACAGACATTAAGAAAAGCTTTAAAAGGAGAATTTTTTTACATTGCGGCAGTAAAATGCATTTACATTGACAATGTCCAAATTATTTTCCGTTGTTTTTGGCACCATAGCTGATAAAGAGTGCGAAGTGTCACCCTGTGTTTCATTTTCTAAAGATAATCTTACTTTGCAACTCTATCCGATCTGCCGCTGTTTAATTGGTTTAAACTAGAGTACGAATTTCATCCGTAGCGCAACTTCCTTTATTGCGAAAATCGTTTGTTATACGATTCCTCCGAACTATCTACAGTTTCAGATTGTGACGAATCACATACAGCTTCAAGTCAAATATTTGTTGCAAGTTTGTTAGTATTAGGCTTTGTCCCCGTCCAAATATGGCTGTCAATATACATTGTGGAGAGGGTTACAGCAACCATGACGTCATCCGGAAGTATCATGGATGTTACTTTACAGTCTTATGTGTATATGCAAATATATAATAAAAAAAAAACTATTTTGTGTCAATTTCCAAACGTTTTTTAACAATGAAGGTATGCTGCATCATTGCAATTAGGAATCGCTACGTTACAAAAGAAGGAATCAAGACATTGTTAGCAATGCTTTTGCAGAAAATGAAACAAAACTTATTAAAACTATAAGCAACATTTAGTTGTCTTTACGATTCAAGAAACTGGAAAACAATATGCAATGGCATACATACTAACTACGACACATTATAAAGCAACACGCACTACACGCATGTATTATGACACAAACACAACGCACCTTTTTACCTTATTCAATTACTTTCGGTTTAAAAATAATATTCCAATTGTTACGATTTTCGGCGTAAATTTTTAATATTCCAAATTGGGATTTGAAACAAATCACATTTAGATGCATCCATAACAATAACAAACATTTAGAACTAAAAAATAAAACCTTATTGGATCTTTGTTTTTCCAAAAAACAATAGGTATTACAAAAGGAAAGAACTCATAAACGTGAACTAAATAATGCAGTCCTTATCACAAATATGCATAAATATGGGTTTTTCTCGTCAAAACAAATACAAACACAATTCCACAACAACAGTACAAAACATGACTCGGGCAAGTCACTTCGCGAAAAAAAAACACAACAATAAAGGTAGGAAACCATTCTCAGGACATATTTTTAGTTTGGGCTGTTAGTACTACCATAAGTTCCTTGCAAAGAGAGAGCGATCCTTACCATTTGCTCTAAATGGTCTATCGGGCTTGCACTTTCGATGTAATATGATATAAATTAACTAACTTCTACTGTTTTTATTGAACAAAAGAACGATTAACCCGTTCAAATATTTGTACTAACCTTCACAACCCAAAAATAAATATATCAAAGAGGTGGACATGGAAATCCTTAACCTCAAATTTGTACAAAACACAAGAGTGCCACCTTAAGAGCCAATCCAACTCTATGTGTAGGGGAGGCTCGAAACTGTCAACATAACACAAAAAAATCATCTGACTATGTATTAGCCCCAAGCAAGTGAACATAACAGCCACTGGACAGAAACAGTTACAGCATAATGCATATGTATATAATACGGAATAAGAGGTGAGTATTGTGCATTGCAGTTATGCACAAGCAAATCTCTTCATATTAATTAATCACGTGCTGGCATTATCTAATAATATACATCATACGTGCCAACCATTACCTTTGAATGTCAACACAAGTAAAACAGTCAAATCGATAAAAACCAAATAGATATTGGTTATACAAACTGATGAAACTATTGTGTAAATCAAATGTGTTGATAAGATTTCTGGATGGACCGCTGTGGTGGCCTAGTGGTTAGATCGTCTGCTTTGGATGCGGAAGGTCGTGGGTTTGAAATCCGGCTGAGTTATGTCAAAGACGTATAAAAATGGTACTAATAGCTGCCTCTCAAGACGCTCAGCATTAAAATTTTAGTGTTAGGACTGGTTGGCCTGGTGTCAGGATAATGTGACTGGGTGGAACATGATGCTACATGTCTGCGGATGAAGCCCCAGTGCTAGACATCACTATAAACTGCCACACTAAAGACATCGTTGTGACATGACTGAAAAATTGTTAAAGCAACGCTAAAATTCCAAGTCACATACAAAATCACACAGATTTATGGATGACAGTTTTCAGGGTCTAGGATCATTCATTAGAGGACCCAGACTGTATCTTTGGCTGCATGAATACATATCATCCAACAATTAATTTTACGTTCACAGTTTCGAACAGAAACGATTATGTTTGAACGTAGATGTCGCTAAGAACGAATGTACCAATATGTTGAAAGTTCCTCCTGCCATCCTAAATCACGCAACCACCGAATACTGGTCTGTGAAGTGAAATGGTATAAATTAATCATTTCTTATAATAATTTCTTAAGCAGTTCTTTGACTGAATTACGTCAACAATGTATAACAGACCTAGTCCGAATGATATTATTAAGGATGGATTCCAAAAGTTATATCCCCTGCAGATTATTGATTTACTAAAAAAAAATAAGTTAGGAAAAAAAATTACAATATCTTTCCTATTAATGTCGAGTATAATTAAAATTAGTCGAATATTGGTGAGATTGTCAACAAATTTTGGAATCTTGCAATTATCTCAATGTAAATGTTACATCACTTCATAAAAGAAAGCTCGCAGTTACTGATAAAAGAACTAGGAAAACCCAAGAATTTCATTCTTAGTTAAAAACAATAAAGAAACTGTATGTGAATGTTCATCAATTATATAATAATATACCAAGTTTCTTTATTAATTAAATACTTATTGCAGTGCTACCAAAGAAGCATTTAGAATGTGTTATGATACTAACTGTGCAAATAGTAAATGTTTTTTTACTCGTAACGTGATAAGATATATGTATTGGAAAATCCGGTTAGAAATTATCTAAACGCATAACGAAACATAGATTTAACATATATAACTTAATCGATCCATATTTTTCTTATCTGGTATCTCCACACACTTGAAAGACTGCTTCCATAATTTACAATACTTTTCATTTAATGTAACTAATATTGCTAAATGCATGGATTCTCAATCTGGATACTGTATACCCAATATGAATATTTATTACCAATCTGGATACTGTGTATCCAATATTAATACTTATTACCAATCTGGATAATGTATATCCAATATGAATGCTTCTTACCAATCTGGATACTGTATACCCAATATGAATACTGTATATCCAATATGAATACGTATTACCAATCTGGATAATGTATGCCCAACAGAGTGACATTCTAACATTAAATATTACCTTAATTATTGATACTATATGGTATTTAGTCACTTCTGCTAATTATTGAAATGAGTCAGAAAGACACGCTCAGTGAATAGATTGATTGGGTCGAGTCCGCTTCCAAGTATTTTGAATGCAATGTTTTGAATCATCTTAATTCACAACGGCAACCTTTTACGATGCGTTTTTGTGTACTTTTGCAAACAAAGCTCAGCAAGTGGTTTGGTTGGGTTGAGACCTCTTAAAGTATTTTGCCTACAAGGTTTTATTTTTCGTTGGGAAACAGAACATTACATTATGAAGAGAATAACGAACAACTGTGTGCTACTTCTATTATTGTAGAGTCAACAGCGGCTACCACATCGGTATTGTAGAAAATCTGTAAAAAAAATCAAAATATGTTCGGGTCAAACTTAGTAATAAAAAGCAATGAATAACCGTGTGTCTGGATTAGTGAAGACAATCCATACGGTTATTATAATGAATTTTAAGGGTTGAACTGACGAAGTGATTTTTTAATTAGATATAAAGATTTGATGCAATGGACTTTTCTAAACAAATAAAATCTATGACTATATTTAAGAACACTTCAACATCAGTGTATGCCAAATCACCACAAAAAATTTCGATGTATTTGTTCATACTGACAACTTTCAAAAGATCATGTTGGAAGGGGAAAAACTACAATTAGATAAACTACTTATGCTTGGTTATTTTTGTTTTATGTAAAATGTTTATTACTAGTCACCTAAACGTCCATGCAAAGCAAACATGAAATGCTGATTATGAAACAAATTTATAATGTTCTATTTCCGGACGAAACATTGACATTATTTAACACGTTTTATCGGTTAGTAGGAAAGTTAATTCATCTTTCTGATCTTCAGTCATCAAACCAATACGTCGGTATTTTGGTACCGTATATGAGGAATTCCTCAAAATTTGTATTGTGATATTGACTATAGAGCTAATCTAAGCTATAAGAATCGAAGAAAGTGCAACACAACGGTGACTAGACAATGAGTATTCATAAGGAAATGTCATCTGTATCCAAAAAAGCAAATTGGGGGACCTAATGTTTTAAAAATGAGACTAGAAAAGAAATAAATAAGGAAACTAACTGATAATGTTCTATTTGCAGGCACAATATTGTAATTATTAAACGAGTTTGATCAGCAAGAAATATCAGTCATACAGCTGTGTAATCTTCAATCATGAAACAAAAAATAGGATATTTAGTTACCGTATGTGAACTGTTCTTCACAGAACATAGAATGATATTGACCTCAGCTATAGATGTGAACATAAAAGGATATAGCAATTACCTAAACCAGGATTATTCATGAAGAAATTGGTCTGTATACAAAAATCAAAATGATGACATAATGCTTTGAAGACAATAATCCCATTCGAAGAGAGCAGGTATGCATTGATAGCTTCCTGCTTCACTGGATACAATACACTTTTTATTTGTAGCTAAACAGAGTTTATTTATATCACGCACAAGTCGTCTTGAAGTGAGAGAGAGAGAGAGAGAGAGAGAGAGAGAGAGAGCACATGTGCGACACTTGACGTTTCCCTCTCTGCAGTTAGTTGTTGATGGAATGTGAACAGATAACCGGTTAATTTGGATGCTGTGTTTTACCAGCAACGCACTTGACAGAACACTATCTCATTTACGAATTAGCTCAGCTGCACAAGTGCTCGAGGCGAGCTTGATGTGAAGAAAAAAAAATCTAAAGGAAAAAAATCATAGAGTGAGAAAAATACCTTAGATTACCGCCATGAACCATTCAGACATAAGACCCTCTTTATCATATTGTATCAATAGAGAAAGTACATAACTTCCAAATACTTGGTTCCACCCATGACCCTCGATTTCAATCTGCTATTTCCGCATTTAAACGCACATGGCTATTCTATATGGCTTGTTTTACTCCTGAGATATGTTTCTATTCATGAAGCCATCGTTGACTTTTCTACGTTGTACCAAACGGACGTTACGGCTTCCGAAACGTGCGAATTTTGCGAATTGTTCATTTTGGGATAAGTGCCAGCTCATGTGACAACCAGTGAAAGGAGCTACGTTTACCGTGTTTTCGACTCTACGATACATGAAGTCTTTAATTACAGAAAAGTGGTAAATGCAAATGTAACTTTTTACTTGATATTAACTCGATTCAACTTTAGGAATCATGTTCCAAGAATTAGACATGTTCTACTTCGATGCACATATCGTAAACAATCAGTTCAAAACAGTTAAACTATTAGGCACACACGTCAACGCCGAAATATGTTTGGCTCAAAAGGTTATTCATGGTACATGTAGCTCTTTAATGTAAATTTCCGAATTCATGTTTTGACTGCAAGAATCCTATCACTATCCTTACATTAAAAAGTGTACTGTCTAAAGTGTTCGGATTATGTTTACTTTCTGTACATTTCTGTATATTATCAATCTCATGGTGTACAAATCTGTCCTCCCTAACAAGCTCACACTGGGACACAGAATGATCGTTTTCATTTACAACTGTTCTAGCCATGTCTCTATCAAACTCTCCAATTAACTCAAAATTTAGTAAATTAAATGCTGCTTCATCATCATTCTCCTTATATTGATGTCAGTTTTCTTTTATCCACAGAATTGCAGTGTTTGATTTTTCCCAGAGAGAGACAGAGAAACAGAGAGAGACAGAGAGAGACAGTGAGAGAGAGAGAGAGAGAGAGAGAGAGAGAGAGAGAGAGAGAGAGAGAGAGAGAGAGAGACAGACAGACAGACATGAAATGGCAACGTTGGCAGAGATAACAGCAGATGACACTGGATGGAGCTCCATAATTGTTATTTTCTGGATTTAGTATTGTTGTGGTTTTTTGTATAAAAATGTTAATTTATATTTTAAGAAAATATTTTACATGAAAATCGTTCGTTATTTTGTTTTTTCAAATGTGATATTCCAAGAAATTAATAACCGTGTATAGAGAGGATAATGGCTATACAAACATGATCATTAGGAATATTCATAAGCCATGGGCAAATCACAATTTGATATACAAATACTATTGGTATATCATGTTGCTTTATACCAACACTTATATATATGTGTGTGTGTGTGTGTGTATGTGTGTGTGTGTGTGTGTGTGTGTAATCTAGTAATAAATGATAATTTTCTTGATCACAGATTATAAAGCACCTTCGTGGTATCCTGTTGCTTGATGCAAAATTGCATCTTTTCTAAGCAGTTCTCATACAATTGGAAATTCTTAGACAAGAATGCTAATTTTGTAGTGAAACTTGAAAATCTGGTACCGTATCTGAATACCACTTTAAATGCAAAACGACTTAACGTAGACATGATCTTGCCAAGCTTCACGAAGATATCTGAATGATTTGTAATGCTAATGTTCTGCACAGTACTTTCAATGTAAAGAAGGACATTGACATTAAAATTTGGCAAAGGACGGAAACAGATATTATCTGCAAAGTTATTCATCCTACATCTTAAATTCAGATTGTGTGTATGCAAACATACTGATATTCACTAAAATTAGGACTTATCAATAATTTAACAAGACATACTAATATTCACTAAAATTAGAACATGTCAATAATTTACCATAACATACTGATATTCACTAAAATTAGAACATATCAATAATTTACCAAGACATACTGATATTTACCAAAATAAGGACTTATCAATAATTTACCATAACATACTGATATTCACTAAAATTTGGACTTATCAATAATTTACCAAGACATACTGATATTCACTAAAATTAAAACATATCAATAATTTACCAAGACATACTGATATTCACTAAAATTAGAACATATCAATAATTTACCATAACATACTGATATTCACTCAAATTAAGGCATATCAACATATACCCAAACATCTAATATTCAAAACGATGCATTTAAAGGAAATTTGAGAATCTTTCTTCTATATTAAAGATGGTATTAAATGTCACTTTTCCTTTTAAAATGGAATATGCTCGCCGAAAAAATAGTTCTGAAGGCAAAAAGCATGGCCTAGTGTATTTTATTGCAAAGTCCAACATAATTGAAACTAATGATAGTTGAGAAGGATCATTAATAGAACAGACTATACGTTATAATGCACATTTAAATGCTTGGTTTCCATTTGATAGCTTTCATATCTTGTTAATATCCTCAGGAAATCAGGAGTTTTAACAATTTAAAATTATTAAATGACTTATAAACGCAATATCGCTTGAGCTACATCATTTCCTCTATAAGTAAACAGTCACAAAGATAGGTATACAATCGAGATTTAATATCTGAACTCTGAACGTGTTCACTGTTGCCATTTTTGGTGGCACAATTTCATTAACAGCAATTCCGTCTGAGGCCATACAATCGCAACGTCCATTGATATGAATATATCGAGGTGCCCCTAAGGGATATTACCGACAAGATTTATTTATTCCTAGTCATTGGTTGTAGTAATTGTATATCTACTGCTATAATTGGACCTTATTCATTTTTAAGTGTATATCTGTATAATAACCAGAGCTTACAACTGAAATTATTGTTTCGAATGTTTCGGTCTTCTCATTTTGTTAAAAAAATATTAAATAGATATATTTTCTCTAGGTCATATAAATTTCTATATTCTTTTCAAACATATCTCACGTTGGACCAGGACATAAATGTTGAGTATTATGAGGCAAATAAAACAATTTATTGTGTCATGAGAGAATATTGTACAAATCTTAATCGGAATACAATAAATTAATTCCATATGCATAGACCAGAAAGTTTTATCAATTTAATAGCTTTTAATTCTTCTTAAAATATATGTTGTTTTAAAATGTTTCTTTTTCCACTAGAGGGCATAATTAGAGGATGTCTTAATGTATAATCTGATTACAGGCAACATCTGAGGTTCGCCGAGACCTCACTATGAACATGGACAGACATCAACAAGCGTCATTTCAAAAGTAAGATTCCACGAAAGAAATTTACTCCTCCGTGGGATATGATTGGTGGTTTTCACCAGTCATTATTATCATACGCAGTGGTTGACAAATGAAGATTGACAGTTTATTGAACACCACTGAATCTTATTTACCTGTAGATGTTTTGTGTGTGTGTGTGTGTGTGTGTGTGTGTGTGTGTGTGTGTGTGTGTTTTGACGCCACTTTCACCACATTAAAGGATATACATGGCGGCTGATATATATGGAGGAGGCAGAACTCAAACGCGGTAGGAAATGCCGACATACGGGAACCTATTGACAACATATATCTCATATACACGTTTTGTCGAACAGAGGTCAGTGTTGAGTGATCTGTAACGGAAAGCTCCTTAGACCACTCGGCATCGCCCCACCTGTAAATTACATAGTTTACAATTCCATGCACTATGCCATTAATAGGTACATGTTTTGTTTATCACATATTGTTTGATAAAAGTAGATATAAAATAATCCAGCTGTGTGACCCAGCCACATCTTATGAAAATTAAGTGTTAATTAATGTTTACAAACTGATCTGAACATCAATGGATGCCATGCATCGGCTAGTCCACCTTTGTTTTCATTAAACAGCGGACTTTTTATTATTACAAGTGTAGAAAAGGTGTCCACTATTTTTTCGTTCTAATCTTTATGGACACCAGAATTTGTATTTTAACATAACCCGGATCATAGATCTATAGCTAAACCGACTTGATTCCGATATTCGCCTTGTAAATCAGTCTGCACGTTCATTCGAAATTTTTGTCAAACTCTATATATAATGACAGCTATTGTAGATTAATATGCATTAGACAGGATGAGTTGGGAAACAATGTTATGTAAAACATAAATTCAATCTCAACATAGTTCAATATTCAATATAATTTTGAGGGATGCAGTTCAAAACTGTTTTCGTTGAAATAACGCTAATTGTACTCAGTATATCATACAACAGATAACCCTATGGAAAGTGGAGAAAAGACTTTTATCTACGTTTTGTTTATTGAGCAATACATCTTTAAATTATATACTTACAGCATCCAAATGTGTCCTGAAATATTAAAAATCGGAACTGTATATGTGAATAACGATTACCTCAATCAGAGAATCTAAATTATAGTGACGTGGAATATGGAAAAGAGACCATGATGTTATGTTCATTTTTGTTATTCTCAATACGTTTATATTTTGTTTGTAGTTGCTCTAACTTTTTGTTAGTTGCAGACATTAGCCAAAAGTGTAGATACAATGTTTTTGAAATTGGAACCGTGCGTCAAGGGAAAACTGAGGAAATATAATTATTATATTATCTGAAATCGATGCATTGCGAGAAATGCCAAAATGGTATTATCAATGCCTTGAGCAAAATGTTCAATAATAATCAGCACTTAGGTCTATTAGTTGTATCGGTTGTATTTGCCCAACACAACACCCCCTATAATAGTCCTATCGGTTGTGTTTGCCCAACACAACACCCCCATTTACGGTATTATCGGTTGTGTTTGCCCAACACAACACCCCCTATAACAGTCCTATCGGTTGTGTTTGCCCAACACAACACCCCCTACAACACTTATCGGTTGTGTTTGCCCAACACAACACCCCCATAACAGTCTTACTGGTTGTGTTTGCCCAACCCCATAACAGTATTATCGGTTCTTTTTGCCCAGACCCCCATGACAGTCGTATTGGTTGTGTTTGCCCAGACTCCATAACAGTCTTATCGGTTGTGTTTGCCCAACACAACACCCCCTATAACATTCCTATCGGTTGTGTTTGCCCAACACAACACCCCCCATAACAGTCTTATCGGTTGTGTTTCCCCAACACACACACACACACCCTTTTACAGTCTCATTGGTTGTTTCACTGACACAGTATGGTTGCAATAATTTCTCTTTCGCCATGTGTAGTACTTCTACACTGGCCAAGGTTCTAATTTTATTCGATCTCTTCCTGCCTGAGCCTTTGATTAGTCAAATAAAGCAATGCTGGACTCTGCCGTCACCCCACTATTTGTCAATATTTAATTGTAGTCTTTTTAATATATCTCCATAGGACAAAGAATTTAATGTTCTACAAGTACTGTAAGGTCTAAGTCCTTTCCAAAAGTATACTATTCTCATATCTGAATTTTAAATATTAAGACTCTCTGGTATTAACATAAGTAAAATAAAAGAATAAATAAAACAAAGATACAACGAAGGTTGTGGGAAAATGAAAATATTCATAGAATGCTCAGACCTTAAATACACGACAAGACATATTCATTCTTTGTATAATTACTGACTGCCTTTCTGTTTCAATAAATCAGAAGTAGGCAATTTCATTGAGTGCACCTCTCAAGAATGTAACGTAATATGATTTAAATCAAGCAGCCTTAATTCTAGGTTGCACATTCAATTTCATTTTATGAAAAGTAGATTCTCTTGGTGCCTGAACATGAACAATTCCTCATTCTTCAGACGCAACTAAGTGGTGCGAATTGATGATAACATAATTTATCACATATTAGTTCTAGTTATCCTGAAGTATGTGCAGTTTCAAATTTTGATTTTACCACACGTTAAAATATCACTTTGCGTGATTCTGATTGGTCCAAACAAGATCATGAAATTATTGTGTGATTCTGATTGGTCCAAATAAGCCCATGAAATTATTGTGTGATTCTGATTGGTCCAAATAAGCCCATGAAATTATTGTGCAGTATCCTCTTAAATAGTTGGCTGGGATCGTGGGATAACGTTTTCAAACCCGCCTTCTGGAATGTTTCTTTTTATTGTACATTTTTGGCGGCCATTTTTAACTCGACTCTTGAGGAATAATTATCTCGGCTGTCTGAATAAGTATATGTTACCCCCACAGGGATTTGTTATGTCATGTATAACAATATCATAATGAGAACAATGGCGTAAAACTACAAGACACGCAGAACAAAAGAACAAAAATTAAGGGTAGTGCTTATTTGATGGCGGGGAAGGGAGCGGTATATCTGTAATACAAATATAGAATCCATCGTATGTACAAGCATTGTTTAAATGTTAACTTACAGAAGTAAATAAATTCTCCTCTGTTGATAGAAGAATTTAAACATGAATGGGTGTCCTCTCTGACAGAACTTTATCCATCCACAGCATCTTTACGCAGTATATATGGAATGCAAATCCGACTCAAAAAGAAACTTGTTTACGTCTTCTGTAGAGTCAATTGTTCCATAAAACAAATGCAAATATCCGGTCCCAAATGCATTGTGGTAAATTTGAGAATTTCTGCATCCAGTAATGATATTTCATATAAAAATCGTACCAATGTAATATTTTGCTCTGAAATAGACTTTTTAGGATAAAGATATACTCTAGGCCTACTGTTTACCGTATCAAGCAATGTGGCATCACAGGACATTGAATGTGTGTCTGTGATTAAGATATTTAACGTGGTTTTAACAATTTTTCAGCCATAACGGTACGATGTCTGCGGTGTGGCTGTTTATAATGATGTCTAGCACTTCGGCATCATGCCGCAGACATGTAGCATTATGTCTCAACCAGTCACATTATCCAGGCCGACCAGTCCTAACATTAACCTCTTAGATGCTGAGCACCTAGCGAGGCATATGTTTGTACCATTTTTGTACGTCTTTGGTACGACTAAACCGGGGTTCGTACTCACGACCGCCCGCATCGCATTGATCATTCTGTTTTGAAGAAATGATTTTGTCCTTATAAAATATTCTGTTTATTCGGATGGAAGCTTTTTTTTCTTTGATTTATAGTTTGTAAAACTGTACAATGAACTTTTACTAATTCAACTTTGTTTGGGACTATTGGGACTATATTATATGCACAGCAAATGAAAGGTGCGCCGTCTGTCATAATGAACAAAAACATCCGAACTTCTTACTTTCTAAAAATTTCTGCTAAAATAGAAACGGTAATAAAAATAATCTCAAACGGGTAATGATTTAATATTAAAGCTCGCAATAGCTATACATTATTCAACTCGTTTCATAAATTCAATACTTAATTCACTACTCATTGTAGATTATCTATTTATGTTTGAACAGCCGTTGCGTTAAGTTATAGCCATCTTTTTCATAAAGCTTCTGCGTCATGAAAGGTCGTTAACATCCGCTGTAAACAAAAAATGTCACGTATCATTCTGAACTCGATTGGACTGGCTTCACTTCTGTATTCTTTACTGGATTAGATTGGTCTTAAACGCCATATCAACACATGAAAAGTTATTTGGTTCTTAGGCAATTAGGAAATCGTAAATTATGCATGGCCTGGCCTCGGCATGATTCGAAATCTCACACTGTTTGTAGGTAGTTCGGAACACTAAACACTTACTCCAAAGTACATATTTTATCATACGCTAAACTCTTCTTAGGAACGGTTTTGCTGAAGAATCAGTTCAATTTATTCCGTATAAATTAACTCTTGGCCAATATGTATATTGTACAAGTGATAATAAGCATTTAAGCATTTTTAAACCTGATTTAGGTAAAATAAAGTTCCATACAAATAGTATCCACCAATATTTTTAACATCACCGTAAGTAAGATGTCAAACCAATAGGTGTACGAGAGTATGATGTCTGATGACAACTGACCACTATCTGTGTATGATATCTGATGCTAACTGACCATTATCTGTGTATGATATCTGATGATAACTGACCACTATCTGTGTATGATATCTGATGCTAACTGACCATTATCTGTGTATGATGTCTGATGATAACTGACCATTATCTGTGTATGATGTCTGATGACAACTGACCATTATCTGTGTATGATGTCTGATGACAACTGACCATTATATGTGTATGATGTCTGATGATAGCTGACTATTATCTGTGGTTACTAAGATACTTTATAGCAAGGACTTTGATCCCTCCAAAATAAAACAATTTTTGAGTAGAAAACTCTAATACTATTTTAAACTTTTTAGCTACTGTGTCTAAATCATAGAACTTCCAAGTGAAATAGGCTTCTTTCTGGGTGAAATAGACTTTTGAGTGAAAACTATGTCGGCAGTAAAACTGAATTGATTTTAATCATTACTTTTCAACATGCAGATTGCTGAGCTATTGTCGTCGTTCTTTGTTTTGTGGATCAGATATAACAATGCAGTCTTCGACGGTTTTTAACAAAGTCGTCATTAACATTCGAATAGTGTACACAGAAGGTGCCCAGTTAATATACGTGTATTCAACTGTATCGAATATGATAGCTGTATTAATATCGTCTGAAGCGAAACGTCTCACAAAGAAGTTGAATCGTGGCATCTTCGTCTGTTATTTCTTTGCTAATTAATTTCCTCCATCCATGCAAAAACAAAATTAAATTTAAGCCCGCGTCAATCACTCACGTTTTTCCAGCTCCACATTAGTTAAACGTACTGCAATTCCTATAATTGTAGCAGACAGTATTTGAACAGACAAATTTGAATACGTTACTCAGATTTGTATTGTCAATAAAATGCCACAAGCTTAAATTTTATAACTGGATGAGCAACATGTCAAGTTAATAAGTTAATATCTCAAGCTGGAAACAATTTATAACTCTAAGACGGTATAAGTACATTTGGTATGAAGTTGTAATAATTACAATATAGCCAATTTTGGTACCTAAAAATATTTTAACTTGCATAATGGATTCCATAAATTTTCTATAATTAACACATTCATTTTGAATTATTAGCTTTCTATTCCTGTGGAATTGCAAACACAAACCTCGACCACTTGGAGAAAACTAAGCGAACTGTTAGGTGAAAAATCTTAGAATAAGATGTTCGTACGCGCCTTCAAGTTTGCATTGGTCACGATTGAGGATGTCGTGCTAAAGAAAGTAGAACATCTCACGCGGTTCTAGTGAATACAGTGGAGACACGGCAGTTTGTCCGATGTGATAACACAAGCTTATTTGTGTAAAAAACAACAACATTCGAGATATTGGCTTTAGAATGAATGAGATTAAAATGAATTCATTTGATTAGCTACGCATCCAGTCCATCAATCATAATTTGTTTTAAGATTTCTTATTGTCCATGCATATCAAAACCCCTAGTTCTAGAAATTATTATCAGTAATCTCTAAAGATTATTTAACTGTCTGGTTGGTGCACGATTTAGATAAAATAGCAATTTCTATTCATAAGACTAATACCGTTATATTAGCCTATACGTGGGATCCAACTGCACACTGCATCGGCCCAGATATGTCGTTGCTTAATGCGCAGGCAGATATAGATATATGCAGTTTGTTAGAAGTAATCGGTAGAAAAGGCATCGTAGACTCTGATCTGCCACCGTATTATGCAATGACTGGTGTAGATCTATATTGGATGCAATTGGAGCCCGACAAACCAGGTAATAAGATGACAACATGATCATATTTATCACTCAGTTAAATGTGTGTCCACCTTTTGATGATACCTTAATAAGTTGTCAAAGATGGAATTCATAGCAGTGCAATCAGACACATAAAAAACAACCAATTAAACTTAATGAATTAGCCAATCAGGCACAATGAACCAATAAAACAGACAAACGGAATTAGCCAATCAAACACAATGAACCAACCAGTTAGATACAATGCAACAACCATGCAGCCACAACGTATCAACCAATTAGAAACACAAAATCAACCAATCACACATAATCAACCAATAATACGTAATGATTCAACCAATTAGACACACTGAATTAAACAATTAGACACAATGAACCATCTAAGCAGACACAAAGAATCAACCAATCAGAAAGAGAGAATCAACCAATCACACTGAGTCAACCAATCAAATACACTGAATCAACCATTACAAAACATTGAATCAACCAGACATGAGTCGGCCAATCAGACACAATTAATCAACCAATCATACAAACTGAATCAAACACAAAAAATCAGCCAATATGACAAAACGAATCAACCAGTCAGATATAACCGATATCTCCTATTCATCTTTTGAGCAATCTATCATGTAAAGTTTTTATCTTGTCAATCAGCTAAAATACGGAGTCGTTTGATTCCCATGTCATATTTTTTCTTATGATGTATAAAGACGTAATATGTTATATATGTCTTATTATTAGAAATAACTGAAAGCAAATCAAAACATATTGATTTAAAAACTTAAGGGATGTCATCGCTAATAAAACATGGTGAAACAATGAAGCCGTATTACAAGCATCATTTTAGCTAAAATGGATGAACACTACAGAGACTGTAATTACATCAAAAGGAACTCTCAATGCATGTTAGCTAGTTTTCAGAGACCAGGAACATGTGCACATAGTTTCCCTTATTTCCTATAGATTTGTAAGACCTTGTGCTGTGCTAATGACAGTCTGAACGAAGAAAACCAAACATAAAGAAGAAAACAATTAACGGAAAAAGACACGTCAGACGCACATTATACCAACAAAAGGAGAAATCAGCTGCAGATATTACCAGTAACAAATTACACCCACAGATTCCGATACTGTGGTTTTTGAATCTATAGCTTTTGAACATACTTGAATACAGCGTTCATTACTAATCGATGCTAGCAGCGGGATCTTTAGTTCCATATCAAGAGTAGACACATCATCATAATCCGTAGAAAATGAGTAATTTTCCGGAATCCGTTAAACAAACAATAAGTGCTGCATTGTACTTTTAAGCTCAGCTCGGATTGTCTGTCCGCGACACTGCGACAATACACTATTTTCCTATTTTAGTGAGACTGTACTAATACACGGCAGTGAATTTCCAAGAAACCACCTAAAACAAATACATTGCATTGAAATTTCATTGCTTTTGCAGTGACACTCCATATAGTCTAGCTGTTTATTTCAGTCAAACATTATACATTGCAACATATAGAATTTTCCTGTTTAGGACCATGATGCTGTTATTATTTCAGTCAAACATTATGCAATGTGTATATCTATAGCATGTACATAACATTTTGTTAGCAATTGTAGCTTGGAATTATCACTTTATATTTATAACCTATCACATGGCCACTTTTTGTAAATGATTATACATTATATTTTAAGATATCGATCATCTGTAAATTAGGAAAATTTGTTTACTTATATTTGAGTTACAAGCAGAGCATACCTTTTGAATTTAGAAGATTCTATATATCGAACCCCTTTACAATTTATGGATATATTGCGAAATATGTCAGGTGCGATATGTTGTGATATAAGGTCGTCGTAATACATACTATATAGGAAGTGAATAATTTCCTATTTCTATTTTAATTTAAGTCTGCAGAAGTATTTTCTGTTGTGTTTAGATTGAATTTGAGAAGACTCATTTGTTTCATTTTTTATTGCAATTAATAATTACCCACGTGAACGGGCTGAACCAGGTTGAGTGTAGCGGACGGATCTCAAACCCTAGGACAGCGAGGAGCTTGTCTATCTTTGTATGGAAAGCCACCTTTGGCAGACTGAACTGAAGACATCAACTGAGTAATCCAACGGCCACGAAGGCGAATCTGCAACGCTTCGTAGAGAGCCCAAGGCATGACAAGGCGCTGAAGATGTGACGAATCTTCGTACAACTGAGTTCCAACTACCAAGGCCGAGTGAGGCTGTAACTGTGCATAGACTGTTTCACTTTAAATCTCATTCACGCACAGGTCATGTTGTGCATTTATCATTCATCACTATCATCACACTCATCGTTCCTTACCTGCACCTACCAAAGTCGTACAGCGATGGGCGTCTGGCGACGCAATAGGTGGGGATGACCACTCGAAGTTGTAGTCAGAAACCTGCACGCAGGCGGCCCTTGGACAAGTGGTCGCTCTGTTCCGTACCCAGGGCAGTGGTACAGTTCGGCAGCATCCGGGGCGACTGAGCAGACCTTTTCAGGACAGCATTGCTTACTCTGCATATATATGCGCCTAGAAAACGTGGCCTAAAAAGAGCCTGCCCTTCAAAATCTATCCAGCTTTCCCAGGCTGGCAAGATCATCCATATATGCGGTCGAAAGTATCAAAGAAAGCAGTTTTCTTATTGGAGCATGGAACATCCGTATTCTCAGGGACAAAGAGAACATAGCAAGACTCCACATATGTGTGTGTGTGTGTGTGTGTGTGTGTGTGTGTGTGTACGTGTACGTGTACGTGTGTGTGTGTACGTGTACGTGTGGGCGCGTGTGTATGTGTGCGTACGTGTCTGTATGTGTGCGTACGTGTTTAACAACAGTGCAAATCTGGCGTGAAACCAACCCAATCTCTTTCGGAATCTACCAAGCACACAAAACCACCTGACACAAAAATCGATTATACAAATGAAATCAGAAATTATGTGTAGCATATAACAAAAATTGGACTCAAGTCATCTTTTATTTGAGAGATGGTGTTTCTTGCTTGTGCTGGAAAACATTCCTTTTGTTAAAGCGGGAAGAAACAAGTAGAATATATCCTTTGACGTATTTGGTTTATTTATATCAAAATACTTTAGCTGTTAATTCATCTTCCCAGAAGGTGATATAATGTATGGACTGGTAACCAGATATTCGTGCTCACGGTATGCTAATATCATGGATAGAAGTTTTATATGTGTTGAATCGTAAATCCACATACAGTCATACTAAATTTAAAATACAAAACCATCGTTTAAAATTACATTTCTACCTTGTCTGCCGCTAATAATTATGCAATCCTTTTGTATCCCATGCCCATGTTTATTGTGTTTTAATATGACATTTAAATTATCGTATCTTGATCGAGTTCAGTGAAATAAATCTGACAAAGTGTTAGCTTTCATCGAAAAATATGTCTGATTAGTTTTCCGAAGGAAAGATTGATGGGTTAAAATTTACATTTCTTCAGCGAACTAACGCGATTGTATTCTTTAAACGTTTATTCTCATCTACTCTTCGCGATATATATTTAGTCATTATATGCGCTCATTTGTCAAAGCGATTACATGTGGTGCACATGTAAAGGAGAAAGCAATATGAATGCTTGGACGGTTTCGTTCATACAATAGTTTAATTTAATTTTGAATATCGTCAGAAATGTAATAACAACTTGATGAATATTGTTCATATGATATTAAAATCATTTATAAATCAATGTAAACTCTAACATTGCCCTCTCTCTCTCTCTCTCTCTCTCTCTCTCTCTCTCTCTCTCTCTCTCTCTCTCTCTCTCTCTGATGTTTTGAGTACTGAGTTCTAATTTCATTACTCCCATAAAGGAAACTTATAAATTGTATCTTTAAAAAAATCAAACAATGAAAGCGCATAAAAGTAATTCATTTCCTCAGATTGACTGTTACTATTGTCAAACTGTGACATGTTTCTTCATAATATTGTTCTAAGATATGTCGAATACAAACTTGTTAACTAATGACCTGTCACAATAAACGTTTCAGGGACAGCATATGTCTCATCTTTATTATCATCATCATCATCATCATCATCATCATCATCATCATCATCAGTCTTTTGACCTAGTGTGGTCGTCGAAGAACTATGCTGCTGAACATGTGACGAGTTCCTTTCACTTGTCTCGATCATGTGCCAATACCTGTGTCTCAGCAAAACTTGTTCTGGCCCATTCTATGATGTTGTGAGTCAGTTTTGTCACTGTCTACCTCTCCTTCTGCCACCCTGGAGACCGCCCTGCAGAACTGTTGTTTATAGACTGTTGACTCTAGTGACATGGCCATACCATTTCAGCTTTCTCATTTTTACAGTGGTGAAGAGGTCTTCATAATGGCCTACTTTGTGCCTGATGGTGTTACACACTTCTTCATTGGTGATGTGGTCTGTGCAAGAGGTGCCAAGGATAGTTATGTAGCATCTCAATTGAAATGCCTAAGTGACTAGATTCTTCGTTGTAATTCTGCTGTATGGGTCCAGTCCTCACATGAATACAAAAAGATTGAGATGACTAGTGCTCTCAAAAGTCTGATTTTAGTTTTCAGACAGATATTCTTGTCTTTCAAGATGGGTCTTAGCTTTGACATAGCTGTCTCATCTTAATGATTGATAACCCCTCTGGACAAGTGAACAATACGTGTAGTAACATTGATGATTTGAAAGTTTATGTACTATTGCTACTGAGTAATCACTACATGAGCTGCTTCATGTTTGCCTTTGGTATGAAATAGAAGAAATTACCGTAGACAAAGGAGGCCATGTAATTAGCTACAAGTCTGTGCAAAGGCTCTATCGTTAGATTTAAGGTTCTGCCAAGAAAATCCTGTCGTTAGGTATACGACTATGCTAAGAAGGCCTTGTCATTAGCTATAAGGTTTTTTCAAGAAGACTGTCGTTAGGTATAATGCTATGCCAAGAAGGCCCTGTTATTAGGTATTATACTATATCAAGAGGGCCCTGTCATTAGGTATAAGGCTATACCGGGAAGGCCCCGTAATTACGTATAAGGCTATGCCAAGAAGGCCCGATCATTAGGCATAGACTATACCAAGGAGGCCCTGTCATTAGTTATACGGCTATGCCAAGAAGGCCCGGTCATTAGGCATAAGACTATATCAAGGAGGCCCTGTCATTAGTTATAAGGCTATGAAAAGAAGGCCCGGTCATTAGGCATAAGGCTATATGAAGAAGCCCCTGTCATTACATATTGGGTTATATGCAGGTACGTTGGACTTTCTTTAGCATCATTCTCGATTCAGATATATTGCATATGATGCAATAAATGGGGTACTTTGCATTGGATTTTATATGGTACAGCAAATGGAGTACTACACATTGGATTTTATATGGTACAGCAAATGGAGTACTACACATTGGATTTTATATGGTACAATAAATGGAGTACTACACATTGGATTGCATATAGTACAACAAATTTAGTACTACACGTTGGATTGCATATGGTACAACAAATGGAGTACTACACACTGGATTGCATATGGTACAACAAATGGAGTACTACACGTTGGATTGCATATGGTACAACAAATGGAGTATTACACATTGGATTGCATATGGTACAACAAATGGAGTACTACACATTGGATTGCATATGGTGCATCAAATGGAGTACTACACATTGGATTGCATATGGAACAACAAATGGAGTATTACACATTGGATTATATATGGGGCAACAAATGGAGTACTAGGTAGAGCATTTTATGTTGTGAAACAAATCAAGTACTCCACAGGGCAAGAGCTCTTACAGAGTTATCTAAAATTCATTGATATAAAATACGAACAAAAAGAAAGAGACTAATTAACATTTTCCATGATCCTGTAATTTCTTTTACGCTGTAAACCTTCTTGCATGAGCAAAAGTGCATGATTCTTCGAAACTCTTAAATAGAAAACCCTCAATAATTATCACTGTGATTCTAACTTTCGCTGTATCATCTAGTCATCGTTTCTTTGTACTGTGAAGGCACTGTTGTGACTAGTGTCATTCTTATCTAACGATAGTCTATTCAATGTTAAAAGTCCCAATGCATTGATCACGAAACATCTTCGTTGTTTGTGTACCCTTCTTGAATGATGTTTCCAAATACGAAGACTAGAATATATGTTTATTTACTCCTTTTTTTGATTTTAAAGTGTTGTATACTACTTTTATGTCCTTTTCCTTTTCGGTCTACACGTCTTCACTGCTATTATTCTTTTTTTCGGATTCCGTACCTTATTTACTTTTCTCTCTATTTTTTAATCTTTTCTTTTCCTTTCGTAATATTTTGTCTTCTCCTTTCTATTCGTTTTTGTTCTTATTACTTTTTGTCTAATTTCTTGCTTTGTTTTTTCCCCTTCATTTTTTCCTTTTTAAAGGTTGTGTACATAGTAAACATGTGTCGGAATGATGATAATTATTAGCAGTAAACCTCGAAAGAGTGAGGAAGTACGGAATACAATACATTGTTTGAATTTCATATTTTTGTCGAACTAGCAATGTTTGGGCAAGAAGGTCTTGCTTTTATATCCTAAAATAAAACATCCCAAAACCAAACATCAATCTCATTGACAATCACGCGGTAGTATCGTAATTTGTATCCGTTGTATTCACGTTGCATCACAAAACGTGTGTACATCCATATACGCCATATTTATTCGCTATCCACGCAAACGGACACCTAACAACATTATTCTTCCGGCATAATTGGGAAGGCACGTATCATTGTGTGTCTAATGATATCCTGTATATTATATTCTGTTGCGCATATCAACCGCACTACACGAGTTCGTTCCTTTGGCATATTTTCTTCAATAAGCCAATGACATTTCAATGATCTTTATTATTTTTTCATAAACAAATAGATCAAAATGTATGCTTTAATTATATATATATATATATATATATATATATATATATATATATATATATATATATATATATATATATATATATATATATATATATATATATATATATATATATATATGAAATGCACCACTGATGATCCAGTTTTAGAAATCTGGCCGCAAATTAACTCATGCCAACAATTCCTATTCTCCTGCTATTCAGATAATCGTTGCCAGCAATACTCGTATCGCCACAACTGACTCTTGCCGTGAATGTCTCCATTGGAGTGATGCTGAAGCAATTGCTTTCATGTCACAATTCCGGAGACTAGAGAGAAAATTAAAACTAACATTCTGCCCACAGTTCAATGAATGAAGATGACAAATTCATTAGAGGTAAAACGACTTTTACCCATAGTTCAATATTGCTTTATTGCAACGATGTTAACTAATGATGTAATTCTACGACACAAACACACACACACACACACACGCATACACACACACACGCATACACACACACACACACACACAAGCACACATAAACATTCTGACACACGCTCCTATCCTCTGATGAAATATTATTGATGCCTCGTCCACGTCCTGTAGTAATTCGACGAATACATAATGATCAATAGCCATTGGCACAACTCACTGTTTGTAGCGTGCTAATTTGATACGAGATAAAAATTGTGACTATCATGCGAATAAGCCACAAATCTCGTATAATCTCGCGTCAAGGTAATTGAGACTCTATAAGCCTTAATTAAAATGTATTGTCACTGTTGGAGATATAATGTACTGGAATGTACTGGTTATATCACCGTGGAATAAATACACTCTTTAGCTATGTATTTAATTGATGAGCGAAATTCTAGACAACGTAAATGGTCTATACACAGGTAAGTACTAAAATAAATATTAATGATCCCATAATTCAAAACTGTATATCATCAAATTATATTTTAATTCTTAATTACCGCACGAGGGGAAGGGTAACATCACAGTAATTAAAACAATCAATAAATATATTAGGAGACAGGCAAGCTCGCGTGCACATTTCCTTGACATGATGATTCATCATATCATAGGATTTAAGTTCATGCCCACTTTTGATGACTGTGCAAGCAGCGTGGTCCAGTGCTGAAGGTGTTGATATGTATTATTCACCAGTGGCCTGAAGTGTGATGATGTGATAACCGTCTTCCAATTAATCACAATAATAAAATCTTTGTCTGAATTTAATATAATTCCAAATTAATGCTTCTGTCTAAAACAATTTTTGAGCACTTTGAAATTCCAGAGAATAATACTTTGAAGTCATCAAGAACTGAATACCACAATACAGTGATTTTGTTTCTGGCGTTATATCAAGAATGAATAATTTTTCATGTAAATAAGAGTGTGTATATATATATATATATATATATATATATATATATATATATATATATATATATATATATATATATATATATATAAGAACTATGACACAAAAACAGAGCAAGGATGTAGGTCCATCATTTCTAGAATATTCTCAGTTCTAAATAGATAAAATATGTTAATAAAATTGTAATAAAGAACATGAGAGACATCAGGAACAGCAGGTTTTTCATAGAGAAATTTCAATATCCTAGACCCTTGCTCAAATAGACTTATTTACGTTTATTGATAACGATTCTAATATTTATTCCACACTCCCAAACATATGAACTATTTACTATTTGTTAACAAAATAAAAAGCAACGTCACTGGTCATAGTCATTTTGGACACAGTGTCCAAAATATAATTGTACATAACACAATTATGTATCATTGATCTACGTTTGATATCGATGTGAAGCACGATTCAAGGTGCGTTCCCATAACACGTATGCACAAGCGAAACCCATTCAAACTTGAAAGAATGTACATTGTCATTAACGCCTTAAAAGTAGATCACAATAACGTGATAGTGTTTAAGAGGTTCAAGAATATGTCATACAGGTAGTTCATCATTGCAAGCAACACTGTTGTTATAGGAGCCTATAAAGCAAGTCACAATGCCCTACTTTAAAGGATGTTTTTAGTATGCATCCATCGGTCCTTATTGTGATAGTACAAACAACAGCGTCTCAGAAACTGACCCTAAACGTACATATGTACATGATTGAACGAGTTTATCAAAACGGTCAAGAGAGTCTTTTTTTGAAACAGTGGTGTAGTACCACTCAGAATGCATAAACTAACCTAAGCATTAACAAATGTGTCGAGAAACGTAATCTAATTATGGTATTCTCGTGCAATACTTCTCAATATACAATTTAATTTAAAGTTATAATACTGCATATGCAAACTTGACCATTATCTTTATTAAAGTAAATTTGAAACTTTGTGTCGCAGTAAACGTGATATTAATTGAAGTGACTAGGTATTTCATATCGCTGGCAGGTTTATAAAACTTCATATGCAACAAAACAAAAATCTAGAACTGTTCTAAAACGTTCAGTTGCAACTCTTCAAGAAGTAATCAGTGATTCATGTTATAAAATATATTCTGTCTAGCACTTTCGCATCATTGCGATAGATCCTCTTCACGCAGGCGCATGATACAATAAAAATCTCTTTTTGTTTTAGCTAAAGACGTTCTTTTTGTCAAGTGGCTTTATTTCACTGTTCAGCACGGCGTCAATTCAAATTTAGAAAGATGATTCATTTTAAATAGTACACTCATTCTATTTTGCGTACTTTAGAATCAAACTGAGTTCTCCACCATGTTTCCACAAGTTTCCATATTAGCTGTGTATCACTTTACCAAAGTATTTCCAAGAGGGAATATTCTAGATTCGACAAGAGGTGTTCCTTTTGGTTTGATCAGCTGTTGTATGGTATAAATAGGAAGAGACATATGTCGCGTTTACATTTTTTTTTCTTCTAATGCACGGTTTCCAAAAATTACCACATCTTAGAAATTACTTTTAAGAAACTCAGAGTTGTTATATTCAATAGCACTTCATGCATTGTAGCTCTTTAAGCTTCACGACATGAACGTCATGCATTTATGTTGTAAATATCCCTTAATACTGTGACTTTAATTTCTCCGTAAAGTGTCTGTCGTCCATCATTTTAAACGGTGTTAAAATTTAAGGCTGGTCAGGTGCTATCAACAAATCAAAGCAAGATTCATCAAAACAACTTACTGTTCTTGTCGAAATGCTACCTTTCTCGGATGCTTTCCAAATCATGAATGATTTCAGATTTATATGAAATTCTGCCATTCCTAGGATTGACGCTAAATCGACTGCTTCATGAAAGGTACCATTATATGATGTTTAATATCTAGGTCTGGTCTTCGTCAATGTTACCTATATTTTCGTTGAATCATCGAAGCGCAATTTGTGATATTTTTATGAGAATTCTATACATTTGTGTATTTATCCAGAGCAAATGTTTGCTTGATTCCTTCCGCATACTGTTTTCACCGCTATGCTGTAAATTTTACCTGTTTTCGTTGAATCATCGAAGCGCAGCTTTAAATTTAATGAGAGTTTTATACTTTCGTGAATTTATCCAGAGCAAATCTTTGCTTGATTCCTTCAGCATGCTGTTTTTACCGCTATGCTGTCAAATTCAAGAAAAAAGATTGTACCACTATATGCTACAATCCAGGAAATGGCCGTATATTTGTCTGATACACAATAAGTGGCTGTGAGTGTCAGTTTTAAAGACAGCATCGATATGTACGACAGTCCAGGGACATTAGGATATTTTATTTTTGTTGATTAAAAATACTAGCGGTCCGCAAATGTTCTAGTATAGCATTGAGAGATTTAAAATTGCACAGCGCAATAAATAGTTTGCTACTATGAGAAACATTTCCTCCTCACAAAAAAGAAACTTGTGTTAAGACTGCTTAAGATCTCGATTATTGACATGTCCCTACTGATTAATCAATAGTAATATCAGATTGCGCATTTATCAGATTCAGCGGGCATTTAATATAAATAACTCAATATAAAACTTTGCCATTGCAAGTTCATTGAGGTCGATGTATCATTTGCGAATTACCTTTGCAACTGGTTCGAATATTTTTGGTGCTTGCCCAAAGGGCATCTGGTGTAACAACAACAGCACTAATATAGTCCTCTTTTGCAATAGATTATAGCTACCACTTTGTGATGTATTGCTTCCTTTCTGCACTTATTTGCCCCTTATCACCAATATAAGACACTGATTTCCATTTAATTAGGAACACAACACGTCATCTAACACACATTATTTGCTTATGTTAATCGAAGCTCTCGAGTATTAATTACTATTAATTAGAAATCTCTCATCAGTTTCACTGTCTACTTTAGCAGAATGTGTGGGAACAAATATTAATTTTGAAATATTGTATTTAAAAAATCACAATATGTCATTGGAAAAATATTTGTTTGCACTCTTCTTATAAATTATATTTATAGTTTGTACTTGAATAAGAAACATAGATGGCAAATACAATACTACAACAAAGAAGCGTATTACATGTAAAATTATTACAACTGTGCAAATGTACCAGAAGTTGAAATTGATATGCAGATTTAAGAAAGAATCTTACATATATAATTACGTCATCATCAAACTTACGTAGTGTTGAATATTGGCTTAGAAGCAGATAATTTTACGCCCCACTCCTCCATTTGCCCACACCCCATTCTCTTCATTTGCCCAAACCCCATTCCCTCCATTTTCCCTTCCCCCCCCCCTCTGCAAAAGTTAATTATGGAGCCCACTCCCCCAGAAACGTTGTTAGGTGGGAATTATGTCCCCTTCCTGCCTGAGCCCCCACCCTCCATGAAAAGGATAGTTGTAACCTGCATATTGTGTCTACTCATTGATGACAAGAAGCATACTGTCTATTAAATTGAGAGACAAGAATATTGTTGTCATACACACGTTAGATTTCAGAGAACATGGCATAATTCCGATAAGTAGAATTGACGTAGACCGTACCTTATTACAAATCAGGTACTTTTTACTGACCAGTGTCCAGTGCAATTAAAAACGAGGAACTTTGTACTGATCATCAGCCAATCCAATTAAAAACTAGGTAGATTTTACTGACCAGTGGTCAATGCAAGTAAAAAGCAAGAACATTTTACTGACCAATGGCCAAATTAATCACAAGCCAGGTACTTTTTATTGATCAGTTACCAATACAGTTGAAAACAGGTACGTTACACTGACCAGTGGATAATGAAATTCAATATCACAAAAGCAACCTATTGTTGGAATCACTGCTGTGAAAATTTAAAAGAATGAAAGATTTCAGATTCTTTTAATTTAAATTTAATCATTTGACAATCTGTGATATGTCTCATTATTTTAAATATTATAGAATCTTTCTTTCTTCTTTATGCTATGCTAAAATCGTCTCTTGACTGAACTCGTCCATCAAAGACGAACTGAATGGAAAGCCATCATATTTTGTGCCATTGACAACTCATTTGTTAGGAACATCGTCGTGCGCAAGAATGACCTAGCTCCATTAAGTTACACTTTTCCTTCTTTCGACGTTTTCATTAAGTTCAAAGGGATTTAATGCGATCACTGAATGTAAATTTTCCAAACTCTGTCAAAAAGGCAAATTATTTAATGGGGTAGGCTCATTTCATCTGAGCGATATTAAATCTTATACCGCCTTGGGTGATCAACAGTTATTTATAGTCTTTTGCTACAGATTAAATTAAAAGTACATAATATAAAGATTAAAGTCATTCAAGCTCAAAGATTTCATTGTTTATTTCAAACCTTCTTTCTGTCATATGTGATTGCTTTCACAAACGTGTTTAGTTTGATCAAGTCACGAGTTCTTGGCATGTCGATATCATCATTCGATTCAATCCCTCTTTTTACAATGGCCTTCGACATATGTATTTATACATTTCAAGAATGATTGACTGATTATCTAAAAAGACGATATCTTTTCGATGCACTTTTAGATTTATGATGTTTATTTTGTCAGATATGCCGCATTCTAATTACTTTCAAGATGAAGATTATTTGCTTTGTATCAGGGAAATATTTACATAACATGAAACATTTTCTATTGATTGCAAATATTCATTCATACATCCTCAAATTGGTATCGAAGACACATACTTTAATTCATTTTCCAATACCACAGCCAATACAATTTGTAGGGCCATCTTCCCGTCAGTTGATAAAGTCATTAATTTATATTAGGAGCAAAAGGCCGGGAATTTTCGTGCCTACGATCTAGGCTAAAATGTAAAATATATTTTCCAGACATGTATAAGCACGTTATTAGCATGGTTTCCATAACCTTTGTCTACCACTAGGATTGAAAAGATCAAAGCTCCTTTTTAAATTGATCACTGAATTCGTTATCTTTTTGTACTATGCAAAATAAGTTTACTTCGTTTGATGATTATATTCAAGTCGTGTGTGTCTGTGTCTATGTATGTGTGTGTGTGTGATTTGAAATTTTAACATGGCTTTGACAATTTTTCATTTCACCCAATTTAATCAGAAATGTATGATTTATTTGCATTTTGAGAATTTACCTCTCTCTCTCTCTCTCTCTCTCTCTCTCTCTCTCTCTCTCTCTCTCTCTCTCTCTCAAAAACGCGCTAAGCATTTAATCTAAATTATGTTTTCGTCAGTTTAGTCAACAATGAATGCGGACTTAATTCATGTTATATTAGCCTGGATTATTTAAACCCTTTTTAATGAAACACAATCTCAAAGCTTATCAATAGTTTCCTACATTCGAATAATATGTATTAACTCCCCTCCCATAAAAAAAACTTTTATTACATAATCCGTACGATCTAAAAATGTTCGATAAGAACTCAAAGTCATATTTAATCATTTAATAGGTCATAAAAAACGAAGACTATGATTGTATTTTTTATTTTATTTATTTATTATTATTATTATTTTTATTTATTATGATTATTTATCTTTGGAGCGGTATTTTTCGTACTTAAAATGAACTATAAAAAGATCATCTAAAGAATAACAGTATATAAATATGACAAAAGCATTAATTTTCTTCCATTTGAATGACACTAATACTGTTATTAAAGCTGAAACCAATTTACTTGTTTAAACAATGCATCGAAAATATATTTCAAGACGCATGCTCACTATATAATGGGTAGGGGTGATTTTTTTATCGTATAATATGCGTTTGTATGACATGCGTTGCACGTGCGTTCGTATTGCTGACAGAAGCATTAAAGGTTGCAAAGACTTTATGCTGTTGTGAAATGGTTATGAAGCGTAACAGTACTGGGGTTTTCCATGTACATCTCAAGGTTTCCACATCGTGAATAACTGAAACTTGTTAAACAAATTACATGGTAAAATAGAAATACATGGTAAAATAGAAATACATGGTAAAATAGAATTACACGGTAAAATAGAAATTGAAATAGTTATGAAACAATAATTTTCTACTTAATTTCATGGGTTCATCACAACAAGAACATTGTGTCTTTCTTCTGCTGCCAAATACTTGGTAGAAATCAATCAAATGTTTAAGAACGAGATAGTATCAGTTAGTGCTTCGGGTGTATACGGATCAAATTTATCACGATATCTCCGGTACAATTAAAATCACAAGATGAAAATTGAAATAATTTTGTCGCATGGTTTTCATTAGAAGTGTCATAGCTCTGCAAAGGACGAGTGTTTCCTTCAGTGTACACAGCATATCGACATCAGCAATTAAAACTGCAGTAGTGACATAATATTGATTTATTCTCTCTCTCTCTCTCTCTCTCTCTCTCTCTCTCTCTCTCTCTCTCTCTCTCTCTCTCTCTCTCTCTCTCTGACGTTCGAACACCATATTCAAAAGAAAGTGTTTATTCCGCTCAGGTCATGTGACAAATGAAGAGTTCTTATGCTTGTGACTCATTGTTAATCGGGTGCTTGCTATTCCATAACAGTTTGTAATACCATCCCGTTAAAATGGTCCACTAACAAAATACAACAGAGGAAAATGTACTTATCTTCAAAGACCTAAAACTTATATTATATATATATACATACATACATACATACATACATACATACATACATACATACATACATACATACATACATACATACATACATACATACATACATACATACATGCATGCATGCATGCATGCATGCATGCATGCATGCATGCATGCATACATATATGCATATACATACGCATATATATATATATATATATATATATATATATATATATATATATATATATATATATATATATACATATATACATATATATATACATATATATACATATATATATATATATATATATATATATATATATATATATATATATATATACTGTTACGTATATGTGATATAAGTCATTTATATTTATTTTTATCGTTTGTTTGTTAGATTTAAATTTGGCATTTTAAGTTTTAAGATTCATTCATTGAAGGGGCGGTGACCTGTACTTTTACAGTGTAAACACCAGATGTTGACCTCATTTCTGACCTGGCTTCAGAGTTGTAAACAAGCTTTTAAAATGATTGGTTGGTTCCAAGGACATTGTGGAGTTTTAGATAAACATCTTTCTATTTTAGTTGGGTCATACGCTGGGTACGTGAGTTATTGAATGTAAAATTGTTCTGATAGTTTCTAGAAGATGACGTGACCATTTCCTGTTTACGTAAAAAACAGCTATGTAAATTATGTTTTGGAGCGAGCTATTCAGTAGAAGTTTGGGCTTTTAGAATACTTAATTGTGTGTGAGTTTTTTGTGAGTCATTTTTAATTACCGTGTACTGGAAATTGTGTCAACTCGTTTGGATCAAGAGGAATTATTTTGTTAGTTACCTAGAAAAGAATATGTGCTCATAGATTTTCATTAACAAGAACTGACGTCATCAAGAGACATCGTCTTCCATATTGGATACTTCGCTGGAATTCGAACTTAGAATTATTTGGACATTTTTATTACCAGGACTTTTACCATTTCTCTAGTGGAAAATATTTTGAATTATTTTTTTAATTAATTTTGGAATTGATTCTTTAAACCGTAAGATTATTTTTTCTTTTTCTGAAAATTATTTGTACTCAATAAATTGTTTATTAAGTTTTACAAGCTTGTTATTTTCACTCTTTCTATGTTACTGTTTATTCGAGCCTAAGCACGTAACAATATATATATATATATATATATATATATATATATATATATATATATATATATATATATATATATTCCTGAGCCTCCAGGCCACAAAAAGTGCGAGTTAGACATGAAGAGTAAATGTATACAAATTTATGAGTCCTATCGTGTTTTATACTTATTTAATCTAATCGTCTATACAGACTCTTTTTGTTAACATGTCCCCCTCCCATAAACAAAACCCCAGTTACATCGCGTGGCGTACGCACTTAAGTTTATCAAACCATCTGTAAAGCCTTAATTAACTTCATTAGCAAGCAAAACACGTACTGGCCCAATATTGAACATTATTTATTTGTTGGATGCTATATTAGTTTCCCTTTAAAAAGAATTGTCCATTAGTGTTTAAACTGACCGACTATTTTTGTAATTCCCACTCTTATCTTTAAACATCTTCCAAGAAGCGAACAAGTGATCATCAATCGGTATACTAAAAAAAAAAAAACATCTTTAAATGTGCATCCTACGTAACTCCATTATTTTTTTTCCCAGCTTAATCATAACATCGTCGGACTTTTCAACGCTTGCTAGAAAAACCTCAGACTTAAATAATAATTATTTTGAACTTTCACCGATACTGTGATTGTTACTACGTCGTAATAAATAACTTCACGACGTCACATTGAATAGATGACGTGTACACTAACATAAGCAGTAGTTTCAGCCAATTGAAACCGAATGATGTCTTACTTGTTCTAACTATACAGTTGCAAGTATAACAATCAAAGCTTAAAAATGAAGTTTGAATTACTGGAAACGTTGTCGAGTGTTATTTTCAGTTTATAAGAATACATTCTTTATTTATCTAACCCATATCAGGGTCACGAGGACGTTCTTGGGGTCGAGGTGGGTAGTAATGATTTTCTATGAGGGTTGAAAACTTATCAAAATGTGGAAACTTAGCTGTAAGGCTCAGAAACAAATATTATTATGATTGCGGCCAAACGAGTTTGAGAAACACTGATATAATAATGATCTCAACCTCCAAAGACGGAGCAACATGGGAGGTAGTGCTAATTATCACATGGTAGTTATAGATTACCTATAGTGTGTGAAATTACATATTGTTTATATTGTAGCATCTGCCCATATCGCTTTATGTCAATTTGATTGATCCAAAATAGCCTATGAAATTAGTGTGCATCATTCTTATTACTGATTGGCTGCGATCGAGGGGAAACCCTTTTCAAAAGTGTCTACTGGAATTTTTTGTTTTCAGTGAACATTTTGTCGGTCGTTTTTCATCTCGACTAGTGGATGTTAAGGACAAATTATCTCGGCTGTCTGCATTTGAACAATTCACCCCCATGTGGGATTGATATGTCATGAATAATAATAATAATACGATAAGAAAAATAGCGTAAAACTCAAAACATAAACAACACAAAGTAAAACTAAGGTATTGCTCTCTTCATATCGCGTGTGTTAGGTTGGGTTGAAGAAGAGCGTACACATCTAGCATGGAATCACCTTATATATAAGTGTGGTTTAAATGTTAGCATACAGGAGGAAATAAACTCACCACTATCCTACGACTGTATTACTCAGATATTTAATTATTTGACATGGATGGAACTTTAATATACAAATATGTCAAAATTGTTTACATTCCAATATTCACTTTATTATGCCTAATATTTCCTTAACGTCCACTAAAATTATGACCCGAGACAATTAATTAAACCTGACATCTTACGTAACGTTAACGACTATCACATCTAAAACATTACTCAGGCATATTTGTTTGTATGTAATAAGTTTCTATTATGCTCACTGTTCAATTGGATTTAGACAGATAACTCAAAGTTCACAAATCTGTTAAGTGTAAATCAAAGACTAAAAATATTTGGCAATATTATAGAGAGCTAATTTTAAAGATTATGTGATCTCGTAATTAGAACGTATTGACCAGTTCCCTTACAATCTACTAGTGATGTTATAGACTATATCTCGATATGTCACGTGTATACTTTCCTTTCACCCCTTCTTACAATTTATGGTTTGGACCTCTTCTACAACTTATGATTGGGAAAAGACGATGCAATGCATAAAAATGCAATTAGAAGAAGCCAGGCATGTAACTTGTATAAATATAAAATGTTAGCTTAAAACAATTATGGATGATCATACATGACATTTTTAAGGTAATCACTATGAATGAAGAATATACGTTAGTAACTGATGTAAAGAATTGTTCGAAATAACCCCGTTTCAATGGATGACTCATATTGATTTTGCAATCATAAACATTGATATTTGAGTATATCAATGCTTAATATTTAAGGATGAGTGGTGTGTGTATTTAGAGTTATATTAATTAAACCTAAGAGTGTACCAAATCCCTTTTCCCGATTTGCTGATAACAAAATGAATCCAATACTAGTTTTAATGCCATGGTGAAAGTGCATAAACCATTGTTATATGGCCAAAATAAAATACAATCAAGTCTCTGCTACATAGTGTAAACAATTATCTGTACAATTACAGTATACTCTATGCACAATTATCTGCATAATTCCAGTACGCTGTTTTGACAGATATCAGCATAATTCCAGTATGTTGTATAGAACATTCTTATCTGCATAATTCCAGTATGCTGTATAGAAAATTATCAGCATAATTCCAGTGTGCTGTATAGAAAATTATCAGCATAATTCCAGTGTGCTGTATAGAAAATTATCAGCATAATTTCAGTGTGCTGTATAGAAAATTATCAGCATAATTCCAGTATGCTGTACAGAAAATTATCTGCATAATTCCAGTGTGCTGTATAGACAGTTATCTGCATAATTCCAGCATGCTGTATAGAAAATTATCAGCATAATTCCAGTGTGCTGTATAGAAAATTATCAGCATAATTCCAGTGTGCTGTATAGAAAATTATCAGCATAATTCCAGTGTGCTGTATAGAACATTATCAGCATAATTCCAGTATGCTGTACAGAAAATTATCTGCATAATTCCAGTGTGCTGTATAGACAGTTATCTGCATAATTCCAGCATGCTGTATAAAAAATTATCTGCATAATTCCAGTATGCTGTATAGAAAATTATCTGCATAATTCCAGCATGCTGTATAGAAAATTATCAGCATAATTCCAGTGTGCTGTATAGAAAATTATCAGCATAATTCCAGTGTGCTGTATAGAAAATTATCAGCATAATTCCAGTGTGCTGTATAGAAAATTATCTGCATAATTCCAGCATGCTGTATAGAAAATTATCTGCATAATTCCAGCATGCTGTATAGAAAATTATCTGCATAATTCCAGTATGCTGTATAGAAAATTATCTACATAATTCCAGTATGCTGTATAAAAAATTATCTGCATAATTCCAGTATGCTGTATAGAAAATTATCTGCATAATTCCAGCATGCTGTATAGAAAATTATCTGCATAATTCCAGTATGCTGTATAGAAAATTATCTGCATAATTCCAGTATGCTGTATAGAAAATTATCTGCATAGTTCCAGTATGCTGTATAGAAAATTATCTGCATAATTCCAGTGTGCTGAATGGACGATTATCTGCATAGTTCCAGTATACTGTATAAACAATTATCTGCATAATTCCAGTGTGCTGAACGGACGATTATCTGCATAATTCCAGTATACTGTATAGACAATTATCTGCATAATTAAAGTATGCTGAATGGACGATTATCTATACAATGTGAGTATATTCTATATACAGTTATCTTTATATTTATAGTATACTTTATAGACAATTATCTGTATAATTACAGTATACTGTATAGACAATTATCAGTATAATGACAGTATACTGCATAAACAATTATCTGTAAAATTCCAGTATGTTGTATAGACAATTATCTGTATATATCCACCAAACTTACACAGAAAGAATCAAGAGATGTTGCAAACGTGCAAGAGTAACAAATGCTACCCTCGTAGACACCATTTACACTGACAGAAGCATATATAAAAAGAAAATTAATATTTTTGCTGACATGGTGTGAGTAATAAAATCTAGCTAAACGTCTGTGTTAATTACATATTGTGTTAATCTGAGTTTAATTTCAAAGAATAAAGAATCGTTGATATTTTGAAAATATGCATTATTTTTCTGGAGCAGATCACATATAATGCTTTGGTTCGGGTACAGAAATCATTATTTTAAAACATATGTAAATTATATAATGAATACACTTCTGTGATTGATGAAAAGTAATAGTCTCGTGGTATTAAAGTAATATAAAAATCATAGTCTAACAATTTCAAAATAATAGTCTGACAGTATTATAGTAATACTTGTACAGTGTCAAAACAAGTCTTACGATATTAAAGTATTTAGTCTTACTATACTAAAGTAAAACATTTACAATATCAGATATTCTTACCGTATTATAGCAATAACTGTACAGTATCAAAACAAATCTTACAATATTATAGTAGTACTTGTACAGTGTCAAAACAAGTCTTACGATATTAAAGTATATAGTCTTACTATACCAAAGTAAAACATTTACAGTATCAAATATTCTTACAGTATTATAGTAATACTTGTACAGTGTCAAAACAAGTCTTACAATATTATCGTAATACTTGTACAGGGTCAAAACAAGTCTTACAATATTAAATGAGATAGTTTTTCTATACTAAAGTAAAACAATTATCAACGTAATAGTAATACAGAATCAACGTAGTATTCTTAAAATATCAAAGTAATTGTCTTACAGTATCAAATTAATGATCTTACTGTTCTCAGGCAATATTCTTACAATATCAATGTAATAGTTATCTGGTATTAAAGTAATCGTACTTTAGAAAATGTACGGCAAAGTTACTGTCTTACGATATGAAAGTAATATTCTTATAATATCAAAGTAATAGTTATCTGGTATTAAAGTAATCGTACTTTAGAAAATGTACGGCAAAGTAACTTTCTTACGATATGAAAGTAATATTCTTATAATATAATGTCCATCATTGTACAATATCAGAGCAATTATATTACAGTATCCAAGTAATTGTCTTACAGTGTTAAAGTCATAGTCCTACAGTGCAAACGTAGTATTTCTACAGCGTCAAAATAATACTTGTACAATATCAAGACAGTCCTACAGTATCAATGTACCAATATCGCACTTTCAAAGTCATAGTAGTACACAATCAAGGTATTACTTTTGTAGTATGAACTTAAGTCCTACATTATCAAAGTACGGTAATATTATACCATTCAGTGTATTCAGTATGCATAATTCTGAAATATATTAACAATGAGATAAAATTGAAAGGTAATACAAATATTAGAACGACAAATGATTGTAAGAAAATACATTAAGTCAAACATATTGCATCGGTAATATCGAAAAGGAGGCAGAATATTAGAAATTGTTTGATAATGCAAACTGAACAGTAAAATGATGACATATGTCAATCGCCGTAAGAGGCGAGTCTTTTAATTTAATTTTTGTTGTTGCAACAAAAGAGAAAGTCAATATGCCCCCGACCACGTCGCGATTCCCTTCTGATTGCGCTGTAATTCTAATTGACATATATTACACCCGTAAAGGTCTAACTGATATATATATATATATATATATATATATATATATATATATATATATATATATATATATATATATATATATATATATATATCTTTATGCGCTTTACAACATCTATAATGATATGAATATGAAAACCAAAAGAAATACCATACAACTGGAAAATAAATGAACGCTGAAAATATGTAAGGTAGGAAACAGTTTTAGGTCTTTAAATTTGTTCTTGCAGTCGAAAAAAGGAATTTTTAAGAACACTCCTGAAAGGGATCACTGTGTCTTGTGACTAATTTCAATGGGCGATTCATTCCAAATTGCTGTCACCTGGGATGCAAAAGAAAATTGTCCATATGACTTCGTTTTTCAGAGCGGGAATAATGAGTAAACGATTGTCAGAAGAGGAGCGTAAGTATCTTGTTTGTGTGTACACATGGGTTAGGCCAGATAGGTATGTTAGACTGGAGTCATTCATTAAAACGTAGCACAGAGAACAAAGTTTGTGTTTGATTCTATATCGAATGGATAGCCAGTGTATGGCACAGAGCAGTGGAGAGATGTGCTCTGATCGTGGTACTCTAAAGATGATCCGGGCAGCTGTGTTTTGAACCTTTTGAAGTTTCTGGAGTAGACATTGAGACGAACCATACAGATTAGAGTCACAATGGTCCAGTCTCGAAAGTATTAATGAACACAAGTGTTTCAGTAATATCAACTGAAAGATATTTGCGAATTTCGCTGATACGTCTCGTCTCAAGATATGCATCCTTGCATATGTTCATGACATGTTGTTGCAGTGTGAGATTTCTTTCTAGAGTAACACCTAGGTTTTGTACTGACTGTGTGAATTTAATGTTGGGGTTACTGATATTTAGTGTTTGAGGTAAAGGATTTGAATGAAAAAGTATTTGTATTGTGATCAGAATGGCCTCAGTTTTAGCATCATTCATATGCAGCTTGTTACATGTCATCCATGATTTCACATCAAAGTTGCACCTCTCTATTCCTTGGATTGCAGCATCAACTTCAGTTGGGTGGCTAGACTTGTATATTTGGCTGTCATGAGTCAGTCAGTTGCAATTGTGTTGCCAAGCTCTAATGGTATGTACCTTGTCACTGAAGAAATTTGCAAATAGGTCAGGAAGGTCTACTGGAGAGAAGGTAGTTGGAAGTGGTGTACATTTGTTCATTGACATTAGTGTGTTAGTAATGTCGAAGATATCTTTGCAGCTGGAACTCTCCGTGATCTTAGTTCTCTAGTGGGATAATTTGGCTAAATGGACTATGTTTGTGACGTTCTTCTTAGCGGCTTCCTAGATTTGTTTACGAATAGTGACTCTGGTGGAAAGCCAAAGCCCCTACGCTTTACGGCGCTCTCTTTTAGCAGCGCAAACCTGGTCCCTAACAATGCTAGACCACAGATAACACTTTTGATTATATACTCTGTACTTGGTGGCTGGGGTAAGTTATTTTTTACAACAAAATCATGCAGTTATCGAATTGTTATGCTGTATTAGGTTAGCAAGTTGTTAGGTTTGCTTGGATGTCATGCATTTTTTTGTTTCTATTTATCATACGAAGGTTTCGCTTAGCAGCAAATAAAGGTGGAGGGTTAGAGACTGATACGTCCAGATGGCATATAATGTAGAGGCGATATCATGCAAGAATGTGGGATACAAAGGTGTACCGTAGAATAGTAGCATAAGGTCTATGAGGAATCCAGTCTAAAATGTGACCATGTTTATGGGTGCGTAGGTTAACTGACTGTTTAAGGTTGAAAACATGAATTAAATCTAGAAGTTTTGTTGTGTATTGGTTTCCTAGACAGTCAAAGGGAAAGAATATTCAGGTTGCCACCTATAGATTTTTCATAATCTAAGAGATCCGGAAACTCTTTCAAAAGAGATTCAGTCGGCATGTTTTTTTTCTACTAGGAGTATGGCGGTAGAAGAAGAAAATGGACTGACCTTTGTTCCAGTGTGAGTGTTGTTTGAACTAGTTCAAACGATGTGTGGCACAAAATGAAGGTTGTGTTTGTATTTATCATGGAATTCTTTGCAATGACGGTAAATCCACCTCCGAGAGAGTGACGGTGGAACGACTTGATGGAGTAACCGGTGATTGTTAGATCTGCGCACATGGGCTCATCGCCTGATGTTTTAGCCATGTTTCGGTCAGGAAGAAGACGTCATTATTCTGATCGTTGATAACATTAACTATTTATGTGCGCTTTTCCGGTGGTCTTTCTACTGGGTGTTTAATATTGTAATACTTGTGTAGTTGAATAGGCCGAAAAGGAGATAACTGGAATTCTTCTTCCTGTTATACGCCAGCTAGCTTTAAAACAATTTACATTTAAGTACTGATGAATGTAGTCCCAGTTCGTTTAGTCTAGAACACAATGCAGTATCTAGAGCTAAGGAGTGGTCATTTAATTATATTAATGAGGTTCCATCACAGCATAAACGGGTTGACTGGCGATCATATTTCAAGAACAAAGGACGTTGTAGAAGTGGAGCAAGACAGCTGTGAAAAAATCGTTGTTCTCGTTTCCGAAACAAGGAGATGAAGAAATACGTACGAACTGAACAGCCCATGCATGATGGACCACAATAATGTAGACGCCGATAGTCAACAGGTACATATATCATGAAAAACAGCACTAAAACGGAACAGCTGCTCAAGCCAGCTAAGCGATAGCGGTCTTTGTCCAGAAGTCTAAACAGATCTAAACAGCAATATATTCTAAACATGTGTATTCAATATTGTGATTGACTAAATAATCTGTACATTAAATATTGTGATTGACTAAATAAATTGTGCATTCAATATTGTCATTGGCTAAATAAACTGTGCATTAACTATTGTCATTGGCTAAATAAACTGCATGAAATATTGTCATTGGCTAAATAAACTGTGCATGAAATATTGTCATTGGCTAAATAAACTGTGCATGAAATATTGTCATTAGCTAAATAAACTGTGCATGAAATATTGTCATTGGCTAAATAAACTGTGTATGAAATATTGTCATTAGCTAAATAAACTGTGCATGAAATATTGTCATTGGCTAAATAAACTGTGTATGAAATATTGTCATTGGCTAAATAAACTGTGTATGAAATATTGTCATTGGCTAAATAAACTGCATGAAATATTGTCATTGGCTAAATAAACTGTGCATGAAATATTGTCATTGGCTAAATAAACTGTGCATGAAATGTGGTTATTGGCTATTAAATACTTTGATGAACTAGTGTGCATATAAATAAAAAGTTGTTCTAAAATATTTGTCAGACGCTGGTTAACATCCATCTATATCGAAATATTAAACGAGGAGAATTTCCTTATAATTGTATGTGCATGTAGAGATCTGTTAGAGAATATCATATACTATTATATATTTCAAAACAATATGTATTTATTGTGATATGTCTTTCAGGTAATTTTGACGAAATTGAAAAAGAGGACAGAGGTTTGCAATTTATTATTTTGTTCAGTGTCTCCTGTTCCCTGCCATAACTTTTCTTTAAGAGACGAACCATATGAATGTAATCATTACTGATCAAAAACAACCCAGTTATTATGGTATAATGGAAGTAATGTTTTACATTTATTTAACCATTTTAAAATACGGAACACAATTTCACAAGAGAGATTACGACGTTTGATTGGAATTCTGTCTTAAAATATATTAGCGACGATAGAGACACTTTCACTCACAAGTCAAAATGATCACATATTATTATTTTTAGCACCATTTTTTTTAACGCTTGTAAGGTTCGCAAAGATGAAATAACGCTTTGTGAAACAAGTTTCAACTTTTGTAATCGAAAGTAGCCAAAATGATTTAATTTAAGCCCAGCGGTAATATGTGCCCATTTGGCTTTGTGTGCAGTTACTAAAAGACTTTAAGCAATATCATAACTTACAATCACAAAGACAAGACCTGTGTACGTCTAAATGTGCCAAGCAATTACTTAAAACCGAGAATTACGAAGCTATATTAACCCCTATGAAATTCGATAATGTATTAAATAAGTATAAGTACTTAACGGTACTATTCAAAATGTTTGAGCTAACGGTCGTGAACAAGCTCAAATAGAATTGGATTCGTCGTAAACCTGATTTATTGTTCGATTGTGTGAATGCGTTTCAATAACTGCGCTTATGTAACGAATGTATTCTCATTCCTCTTGGTCCACGTAGATAGACTTTGAGTTTGTTCTTTAAGAGTTCTGCAAGAAATAAATGAATTCGTAATCGTTGCTACAGAGTGAGACAATTCAGGTTCCTAGTTAACTAAGTATTACACCTAAGACATAAACGTTATAGTATACACGTGTGCGTCGAAAACCTTAATCTCAAGCTGAAACAATGTGTCTTTAATAATAACTTGAATACAATGGACGAAAAGAAAAAGACAGTTATAAGGAACGTATAGAATTAATATACTGTCTTGCTTAATACCGATTGGTTATGCCATGTACTGTTTCTAGCAATTTTGGCTTTGTCCATTGGCTTAATCATAACATTGTATCTAGCCTACATTGGTTGTTTCAAATGTATACATTGTCGAACGTTGGGGCCTTGTTCAAAGAAACGATTCAGATGGTTAAATTCCATTCAACGAGAACGTTCTGTCCTTATTGATGCTGTACATTTCATGGCATCTTTCAAGACCAATTACCGACCTTATGTTTCATAGTCAATACAATATCGTTATATTCAATTTCAATCTTAATAGCTATTGCAATATCTGGTACATGTTAATCATAATACGTAAGGTGAATACTATTTTTAGTTGTAACAACAGTAACAAAGAAAAGATAAGAAGAAAATAAAACAAAAATCACTTTAATGCAGTCAGAAGGTACGTATATTATAGGGATAAAACAAATATTAATCAGGATCGATACAGGAATTGCGATATGTGTTGTATTTATACAGGAATTGTAAAATGTATCGCATTTATACAATTGTAATATGTATGCTTCAGGAATTATAGATTGTATTTCTATAGGACTTGTAATATGTGTTGTATTTATACAGGAATTGTAAAATGTATCGCATTTATACAATTGTATTATCTATGCTACAGGAATTATAGATTGTATTTCTATAGGACTTGTAATATGTGTTGCATTTTGACAGGAATAGTAATAGGCATTGCATAGCAGGTGAATCCGTTGTGGAAAAGAGCATCTAAACAAATATAATTCATAAGTTAAGCTTGTATTCTGCAGAAATTAGTTTACATCCCCGGTGCTAAGATAACGTATGAAATTCTTGATTTCCATTTAGATATGTATTCAGATCTTGCCAATGAAATCATCCCAACATACATTCTTCTAACCCAGAGCAATATCTAACTTACCTTTGCATTAAGGATGTATACATTGGTGTTCGTTAAATTAAAATACCCTTACGCATGTATAACTTTCCTCAACTACATTTTATTCGTATTATAAACGCGGATTGATAGCAAGTGTTGACGCAGTAATAGTTCCGTGACTGCTGGATGGTCGTTCTTGTTTCTGGCCTTTAGTGCCGAGTAAATCAGAAGCGAGATAAATTAAAACCTCCGTATGGAAATACTAAAGACTACTGTCAGGAAAGGTTTTATAAGTCCATTTGAAATATTTCTCATAGCACTACCAAGTATAATTTAAAGATATCACACAATGTCTGGAGATATATCTGTTTCATAATTACATATGTTAATGCACAATTTCTGGACATTTTTGACAGCAATAGTTATGATACACAGTTGCTGAATTCCAAATTATTAAGAACTCAATGCCTCATACAATTTTACTGAGATAGAAAGAATGATCGATTCTCTGGTCTTTTAAATATAATTGCTTCCCTATACTTTTGAAATTGGAAGTTAACTTGATTTAATGTAAGTCCATATCAATGATAGAAAAGATTTGACATTTTTATATTGTTCGGAAAAGTAGTAACTTGACGGACTTGAGCGAAAATATTTAACTTGGATGTCAGTCTATGTTTTACTGTATGTGAACGTCATCAAATCGAAATATGATATCGTTTAATTAAATTTGTTTTCTAACACCAGGGAATCAAGGTAGTTCATTCTTTACTGGAATTGAATGATACTGAAAATTAAACTCGCATCATAATTATTTCGCGAAGGCAAATGATTAAAACAATAACATCTTCAAGAAAAATCAAGAAATTGTTATTACAGTTATGTCAATGTAATTAACTACGCTAATTATTATACGATCCTTCCGACTTTTATATTTCAAAACGAATTGTATTTTCACTTGGCCAGTCAGACTTGAAGACATGCATTAGTGTCAAACGCCATATAGGTGTGTACTCCACCAGTTTAATTAACGTCTACCGCCCATTTAGCATGAGGTATTTTAACACCTACTATTTTTTTAAACATATCTTCACTTGATTAAAATTTACAAACACTTGATAATCCACTTTTAACACTGAAAGCAGTACATGCTGTGATTTACCCTAGAGAAACGGAATGTCATGTACCGCGTGGCGTGAACAAAATAACTGAATTTTAATAGTATAACCATCCACGGGTATAATTCAAACAGCTTGCATATTCTGGTATTGAATGTAACATTTTGAGGATGGATATTTTCCTTAATAATTAAGTCTGCCTTGTTCATCAATGTGTTTGAATCTAAAATATACTCGCTTTTAAGTCAGGTGTATGTTGTTTATCCAGGTAAGATATGTTAGGTAATTACCTAGCCCCCAGTATTAGGTACATCACGTCCTAATTATACTTTCCTAAGGTAACTCAGTTATAAAATGTTTAAATAGGTTTGCTTTCATACATATTATTTTTAGTCCTTGAGAAACATATAGACGTCTCTTGATAATCCAACCTTATTAAGTAAATTTATTACAGCTAAAGTTCTATTACAGCTTAACTTAGTATATATTGATCAAATACGTAAGACCTTGTCAGATTCTAGGACTATTAGACTACTTTTACATCCTACAACAAGCTTTCACAAATCAAAAAAAAAAAAAAAATAAAAAACCTGAGTTGTATTATTGTTGCTGTTGTTTTATATGTGTGAAAATATTAACATTCTAAGACAAATTATCATCACGTCTAACCTTTATGCCTTTCTGTACCAAATAAATGTTCCCTTCGTCATAAATGTATTTACTTCCATACGTCAGGGCAAAGTAGAACAGTTGATTAAACGATCTGGTAAATTTGTGTTATCTTTTGGATTATAAATCAAAAGTGATCAAGTTGAATCGAATAGAGTACAGTCTAACCTCGTACACTGAAATTGTATACTTCCTTTCTACGAAACAATCTTATTTATTAATTTAATTGTACTGACGTTCTGTCTGTCAGTATAAATCATTATCAGTATCGATTTATTTCATGTATGATTGATCCCTTATCCAGGAACTAGATCTCCGTGAATAATTGATTACAATCTTTGAGCATCAGAACTCTCTTGTATCGGACTTAGATGCGAGAATAAAATATCATAACAATGGACCTAATATATCACTTGCTAAAGCTGGGAATGTCGTTCCATGCAACATTACAAGTATCAAGGAAAATGGCTTCTAGTAGTATAGATATCTCTTTCTTAGGTTTCTTTTTTGCAAAACCAAAGCTACCATTTCTGTATGTAAATAAAGTTATATATATTTTTTTAAAGTTAGCAGTAGTAGTAGCAGCAGCAGTAGCAGACGTGGCAGTGGTATTAAGGCTGAGTCAGATCAAAGCATCTCAAGACAATTATGTATAGACTGGAAATATCTCTATTTTAATAAAAATTTGCAAACTGAGTCTCTTTGTCAGTATATTGATTGTTCCGGCTCTTCTTTTCGTAAGGATTACATTATTTTAAGCCTTTAGACAGTAACAAGAAAAAATACATTTGTCACTCTAAGTCTTCTTGAATCAATACGACTGTTTGTACTGTTTATGTGATAACGTTCTAGTACTCAGTTAATTAATATAAATATCAATTACTAAAATCCGATCTAGAAGAGGTAAATATTTTGTAATGTAAAAATCAAGGTATAAACTTGCAAAGTTAATTAATACATGTTGCAACCAATTAGAAGATCATCGTTTAATTAATTATTTATCATAAACATTGCAGAGTATGTTTTTAAAAAATATAATTACTTTATTCTACATTACCTTAAGCGTATTCGTGATTAAATTTTTCTTGTAAGTCAAATTATTCTCTCGTCTAACATCAAGGTTCTCGTACCGTGCCATGTTAGACAAAATTAGGATTTAGAAAACCTGTAAATGAAATATGTGTGGAAAATGATTTTGCCTGTTTATAATTCCGAATCGAATTTCAGCCCGAATGCAAAACACATTCAGATACTGCATGAGGTACCTTTCAATAATATCTAATCAAAAAGTGTCATATTTGCATGAAAACGATTTAACAAAAATTATTGCAATACAATTTAAGACAAATATTATTTTCCTGTGACGTTGTGGTATTTTTCTTTTTATGAATATAGTGCACTAAAATCTCTGTTTTTGGCAATAAATGAGGTAAAACTAATCCAAATAATAGATAGAAACTTTAGCCATGTTTTTCCATGATCGAATGCAAAATGCTTTTTTAAACTGTTCTTCTCGATGCATAGACTGAGGTAACTCGTTCCGTCATATGTTAGTTTAAACATCACTGCTCTGCTTTTGGCTAGAGTGCATTGCATGTTAGTGTTAGGAGTTCCTGATTAATCGATACTATCTCGTCAAGAAATCCTACACATTTCAGCGACTCACAACTTATGTAATTATGCATCTCAATCGTGACTGAGTAATTGCATTGCAGAAAACGATTTAGATGCGATTGACAGATCACTACTGTCGATGGAAAACAAAGATTCAGTTGAGATTGACAGATACCACCCCCACGTTTGCTTTCCTTTATTAGCAAGGGTTTGTCGTTCATTGGCTTGGTTTTTAAAAGGTAGCAGAGTATTTAGACGTAAACCCAATGCATTTTCATTCTATACGTGAAGATAAAGCACCAGCTTCCTAACAATCTTTTCTGGTCTTATTAGTTCATGATTCATTGCGTAATAAATATAAATCATCTAGCGATACTATTATCGATAACAAAGTGGACAATTTATTTGCAATTGTATGCGTACAAAACATTCATACGAGTAGAAATAAGGGTTTTCATAAGAGTTATTTATTTTATACGTTACTGATGTGCAATAGTCCTCCACTCCACCCCCTTATTTATACCGTCCATGTGTATAGAGTACGTGATACCTAAACATTCATAAGGGATATATCTAAATCTCTTGAAAATATAGCATAAATTATGCCATGATACATGTCTGAATCTGGATAAAGACAACGTAATACATTATGATATTATATGGCCTGTATGATATTAATCATGGATTACACAAATAGTGTATAGGGTCTCATGCTATACAAAACATGCATATGTTTAGAAAATAAATACTGGCACTAAATAATTTAATACCGTTTACATATTTTTGGCACTTATGAATTCAATATCTTTTACATCCTTTGAAAAGAACTAATAGAATATCTGACTTTTACATTATACAATTATTGTAAGATAAATGTATAACCACATAATCAACAAAAAGATATGTACATACATACATACATACATACATACATACATACATACATACATACATACAAACGTACGTACGTACTACAAAATTAACATTAATGCAGAATTCTGGATTGAGACAGAAAATGAAATTGGGCTGGATAAAAAAACAAATGAAACTGAAATTGCACCAAGTGACCTACAATATTTCTTCATAACGGTATGTTTACACTTCCCTTGTGACCTGTCTGAAGTGTTTATATAATTGATGTTACAAAGTTGCAATTTCTGGTCAACACATTACAGTAAACTAAATGTCTATGATTATGGGGCAGACATACGTAATGTATTAAGGGTTTGTTAATGATGTAGTTGTTTCTCCAACCAACTATAAGGTTCTGAGACTCGATTATTAATAATTAAATATGAAAATAAAGTCTATCTCTCTCTCTCTCTCTCTCTCTCTCTCTCTCTCTCTCTCTCTCTCTCTCTCTCTCTCTCTCTCTCTCTCTTTACCACTGTATCAACAAGATAAGAGCAGTAGTCCATTAACGACTAGAATATAGGATATTCGCTTATATAATACCACAACGTATCTGGACCTATGAATAATGATGGTAAATATTTAAGGTTTACTAGTGTACTAACACAACTTTATGGGATAAATTTAATCATCTTCGTTTATGGGATAAATTTAATCATTTAGATGTGATTTTCAAAGATATTATGTCAAATACCTCATCATCATTGAAAAAAATAAATAATGACTACAAAACATCGTTGTATTTTTTATCGCATAAACATTATCCTTGCCAATTTCGCGCTCGGTAATTTCCGTAAGACAAAGCGGAAGTGACGTGATGTAGGGAACGGTGCATTTCTACCTTCGTTGTTAGTTGCATTCAGTTGTTGGTATCATGCGTTATCTCACTAGTGACAGGCGAGATAGTCTGCACTGACCATTTGAGAGACGACGATTTCGATACCGTCTATATAATTAAAGAGTCGCTTGGTATTACAACCATCAGACGACTTCTGCCAAATGCAGTACCAAGCGTGTTTTCTCGCCAAATAACTGAGTCTCTGAACACGAGCTCACAGGTGCTCGACGCGAGCTTGATATTGAGGAAAAAACACAATAATCTGAAGGAAAGAAATCATACAGAGTGAAAAAATGCCTACTCCCACGACCCGTTCGGACATAGTACCATGTCTAGGATACTAAATGTCTATTTTGGTAAATTGTCAGTGTGAATATAGGCAGTGGATGACATTTTTCAGTTTCTTGAATTACTGGGGTAACAATGTTTTTTGTCAAACTATGTTGAAGAGATGATGGCAGTGCTGGAGGAAGTGGTCAGGAAGCCGGAGTCAGTTGATAGATAATAAATTCCGCCTTTTTGCAGCCATATATCTATTACAACTGAAAACAGAATACAAAATGTTTTTAACTTGAATACAGTTATGTTATTTCATGCATTCCGGTTTTCTGTTACTTATTTCATGTTTTCAAAGTCAAGTCCTTTAGCATAAAAATAGATTTTATATCAACGATTGTTAGGAAGCTAAATGAATCAAATGTGAACATGACCAGACAGCAATATGTTTTTAATGTAATAGTATAGAATCTATTCCGGAAATGCAATTACAGAGGATTCAGTTTTTTAAATCAGAATTTCCACGATAATTGACAAATGGTTTTAGCAGGATCTATTATCAAAATGGACGTTTTGGCTCAAAATTACACACTCAAGAAGTAAGGTGATAGAACTGATACATGTTGTCAATAAAGGAGGGATTTTACGAAAAGGAATTTTAAGCATAATTTTCACATGCATATAAAGCCATCACGTGTCCCAAAATTTGTCCTGATAATGGCACCCTAACTGCTGTACGAATATTTTGCCTATATGTGTTCTGTACTCGGACAGGATTTCCTTGCAATTTCCTTATTGCTCTCGGTAGGCACAGCATGTTGCTTCTAGGACATATTCATCCAAGAGAGCTGTATGAAATCTTGGATGATCAATAATACAAACCACTTAGATCTCCTCAGTTTTATCTTTTGCGTCTACATTTCTCGACTATTTCTTTGCTGGTGTAATTTCCAATATACATGGTATATACACTCCATCATTAATTAAATTTGTGGGTAAAATGTAAGAGAAGCTCTTGCCAGGTAACTTATGAAATCTATGATGCATGGTTAGACTTGTGTTCTACCTTTTGTACAACAATAATGAACATTTAATCAGCAATGTATTATTCTCAATATTTGTTTCTTGATAAATATGTATCCTTACCTCAACCGCTCGTATTATACACCTAGATCCACGGAGTAAATATATGGTTGCTAAACATCTGGATAGACCACGTCTATGATTACGTTTTCTTTTAAATAAAATTCTGTAATTGTAATATCTGTTTAGGCCAGTAAACAATCATACCCAAAGTGCATTCGGGGTCTGTATTTCATCACGGATTAAAAGAACAAACTTGAATCATAAAGTTAATAAAATATATATTTCTACAACTCTCACAGTCTAAGTCTGAAGCGTTTAACTTTTAACAGCACTAGTTACTGATAAACCAAGCCCACGTGAAAATCTGCTCTAAACACATCCATGTTTCGCCCAAATTCGTGCCTTTCTCTTTTCATTATGCAATCGAAATAACATTAACGTAATAATAATAATAATTGCCGTAATGATAATAGAAATTACCAGAATGCTCAGCCTCGGTATGCTAGTTGTTTTCTTTAGGGTCCTTGTCCACGTTCTCGTCTCGTTTTAGGCTTAAATTGGTACTAACTTCAGCGAGAAGAACCTTCTTAACGCTAACTTCTAGGAGTTTGCCTTAATCACAATAAAGAAACTCAGCATGCCAAATTTGCAGTAAATTTGCTACAATCATCACTAGATTCAGACATCATCACCACATACGCAAGACTTGACGGACTTCCCCATAGTACGCCACTGCCAAAAATTATATTATAACCTGAAGTATGCACACATTTCATTCTGTTACTTAAAATATGCTTTTTAATAAATATTTCTGAGTTATGTAGCGGCAAATAAATATTATGATGTATTATGTGTGTTACAATATAGTAGACCTTTACGTCAAACCCACCAAATGGAGAGAGACTGACAGAGAGAGAGAGAGACAGAGAGACGGAGAGAGAAAGTTATGGACGGTAGTAATATTAATTAATGCAGAATAATGAATTAGATCAATTTTAAATGTAATACAATATTTTAAAGACCTCTTTTCGGTTCGTCGTTTTGCTTATATTCTATTCCACGCTCATTTCCTTGCGCATGTACGTCAATGCATTGATGAGCGTTCAGCCAATGTATATGTTGGCCTAGTGCTCTACTTTCTTCATCTTTCATTAAAAATCATAAGTGTAACTTATATTGATTTAAACAATGTGAATAACAATGACAACTCAAAAATGAAAACAATAAACTTCTCAATATGAAAATACGATTGTGATCAGGCACAAACAGACAAAACTACATATGGTAGCGGACACACTTGGAGGGATGTGAGTTAATTCACCCAGACGTTGCACAGTTGCCTCTCGTCAATCTACCTCCAGTCCAATGGGAAATATATGCATATATCGGCAAGTCCCTTTAATGAAAAATTATAAATAATATAATTATCAAGAGAGGACCATGTCTAATGGCTGACAAGGTTAACATCATCTAAAAATAGACGATATTAGTTATATATCGATCAATTAAAGATGAGTTCACTTTATTAAAATGCAACGTCACTGATTTCAAACAATGAAAATAAAACTTTAGTCTCACATTATTGCTGGGGATGGTCATTTTTTGGTTTAATTTTATAACGGGATTCTAATCTACATGGTAAGAACAAATCTTACAAGATAAGATAAACAGAAGTGAGGGACAGAAAGTTCAGACTAAAATAGATGTAAATGAAAACTGCTGATTCAAGAATAAAAGGCTTTGCAACTATAGTAAATACGTACTCACAAGCATCTCTTTATTCGTCTCCTTTCAACTCCGTCAATGATGATGTCATCCTGTCTTTATTTAAGACAATTGAGCCCACATCTGATGAAAATATGGAATAATATTTCTATCAAAACTTTTATTTTGTTGACGTCCTATACTGATCTTAAGGTTGCAGCTACGGCCAAAACAAAGCCTCTCCTAAGGTTTCAGCTAATGTCAAAGCGTGGCATCTCTTAAGACAAAGTACAAGACATGATACAATGGTTTAAAACGAGTTTTCTCAACAAGAACTCGCATGATCTGGTCGATTAGGAACATCTGTAGTACTTAAATGTAAGAGGGTATGGTGTCACGACTAACTATGGTGACGAATTCCAGTATCAAGAGGTGCGTTCAACAAGACTCATTTAAGATTTCCTATCGTACAAAGATATCACAAAGTACACACCATCATCTACAGCGACCAACGAAGCTTTCCAAGAAATGGACACATCTATATTCCTCCTCGCTTAGATACAAATTGCGATCCTTTGTTAGTAATTGCCAAATGCATTACTTCTATACTAAATAGTCGTGGACCAAGTACGAAATCATCAATGCGGTATGTCACTGCTGCTTTATTTAAAGTTTTGAAAAGAACGATTCCTTTGAACCAGACACAGAAACAAATATTACGTCGAAATGGTGTCTTTTTCCCTAAATTGTGCTAAATAAAATACCGCTAACAATTAAACAGAATGTTCGTTTAACCATGCGGATTTCTATCATTGAAAACAGGACCGTTAATACAAGAGGCGCTTGCTTTGTTATAATTAATTGTTGGATCACTTTCCGGAGTGATGAAAATAAGAAATAATGATCTCCTTTACAGTAAGAACTTCGTTCTGATACTCTTGGATCTTGTTGGTGTCCGAAATTAACTTTATTTCCTGGCAAACAATTGATAGAACTCCATCGTTAATACGAGCAACAGATGCCCTGTTTACCTCCTTAAATTAGATGTCAAATTTACAATAAGATTGCAGGAGTTGATGGATCGAACAGAGTTGTAATGAAACATCTCGACGTTACGTACCATTATTGCAAATACTTGAAGCGTTTCACTAGAAAGCTTTAGAAGGAGACTGAGATAAAAACCAAAGATGGAAGCCACTCCAAAATGGATGACAGTCTTAGGTAAGAATGCCAGGAAAAGAATACTAGGAGAAAGATACTCAAACGCCAATTGCTATACCGAAGTCACCAACATCAACATCTGATTGTATCAAACTGTTTATATCCATACCCTTACTGGCAGGAACTGTCAGTATTGGAGGCAGAATAATAACGAATCTGCGCTTTGCTGATGACATCGATGGCCTTGCAGGAAATGAGGAGGAGCTAGCTCAGTTGGTGGAAAAACTGGACAGGACAGCTACTGCTTTTGGTATGGAAATCAGTGCAGAGAAGACCGAATTGATGACCAACAACACCAGTGGAATCAGCACTGACATCATGATTAGAGGCCAAAAACTGCAAACAGTTAATAGATTCAAGTACTTAGGAGCCATCGTGGCAGACGAGGGATCGAAACCAGAAATATTGTCCAGGATTGCGCTGACAATAACAGCAATGGCAAGACTTAAGACAGTTTGGAAAGACAGAAACACCTCAGTCAGCTCAAAAATCAGACTGATGCGCTCCTTGGTTGCATCTGTATTCCTATGTGCCTGTGATTCATGGACCCTCACAGCGGATCTCTAAAGGAGGATACAAGCTGTTGAAATGAGACGCTTTCGAGGGTTGCTTGGCATTACATATAGAGATCATGTCACGAATGAGGAAGTGGGAAACAGAATTAAGCAATCCATTTGGCCCTATGAAGAGCTATTGACCATTGTGAAAAAGCGCAAAATGAAATGGTATGGATATGTCACACGATCAACAGGGCTTGCTAAGACAATCATGCAAGGTACTGTGCAGGGAGGGCGAAGGAGAGGAAGACAGAAGAAAAGATGGGAGGATAACATCTCAGAGAGGACAGGACTGAAGCTGAGTGACACAGTGAGAGTATCAGAGAACAGATTGGAATGGAGGAAGCTGGTTTTCAGGTCATCAGTGGTGCCCCAACGGTCAGCAAGACTAATAGATAGATAGATAGATAGATAGATAGATAGATAGATAGATAGATGGATAGATGGATGGATGGATGGATGGATGGATGGATGGATGGATGGATGGATAGATAGATAGATAGATAGATAGATAGATAGATAGATAGATAGATAGATTACTTGCGAAGAGTACAATGAAGAAGGCTAAAAATACGCCATATAAGAACAAATCATCCATATTCAAGCGTCTCATTTTTCTAGTCGGATCCGTCAAGCCTTTAACTCGCAGAACATACCAATCGAGGAAATGATCATGGGTCATTGATAAACCTGTTGAGCAGCAACATCAACCCCATAACACGTTTATCCATCAGTTTCCACTATCCTACTCGTATGCTGGCTCGAAAGAAATTCAAGGGTTTTATGGTGAGACTAGCATCAAACTTAAAATATTCTGTCCACACGATTTTCAGCAATAGTTATAAGAATGATAGACGTCTGAGTTGCACAATTGCATTCGAAGAAACCTTTCCAGACGTAAAACTACTGCAGCATCAATTGATCATCAAATACAAGTAGATTTTGCTGATATCACTAATTTAGCTGATATCACTAATTAGACAGTTGTTTTCAAACAGAGCTGAAATAGCTCCTTTGACTTCTAATATAAGCTAAGAGTGAGTTTTAGCACTTACCTTAAAAGAAAGTGTACGACAATGACAAAGCCGCTGATTTTATTACGCAATAATTGAAGAAAACAGTTAGATTTTGCCAATGAAAATCCGGAAACGAAATCTAGTATTCTAAAATGTTTCTAAACATCAACGTAATACTACATCCAGTAGAAGCTTATAATAAGTCGATCCATGGTAGATCCATGGTAGACGTGATGCCTCAAATGAATTACCAAACTCAATGACAAACATCTTCCGTGCATATGACAAGAATGTGGACGTTTACTTAATGTATATAAGCTGGAAGCAACGAATGCTGAAGTGGTGAAGGAACCTGAATGGTTACGTTTTGAAAGACACCTTGTAAGTGCCCGAGTTACAGCGAGTGACTAAGAAAGAATAACGAGAGTATTCTTGATAAAAGAAAACTTAATATGGGAAGAGGAAGTGGCAAAGGTCATTAGAAATAATATCGAACCAGCTTCGGTTATTGAATTGCAGATTAAGAGTCCTCGACTAGAAGTAAACATCACGCCGCTAGACACAACTACGTTTACTTCCTAGAGCTCGTCTTTTTAATAGCAAGACTACCAACAATCATAGTAGGTATTGTTACTCATATTTGCATTGTTCGTGTGAAAGTTTTAATTTATTTTAATTTTATTATATGCTATTGATAATGTGACCTTGTATGTTTGATTTCACCTTGTCGAAATAAACTTTAGTTTCAATCTGACCTGAATTATTGAATTTAGTTTTGTAGTAAACATCTGTCTCAACATGAGTCTTCAATTTTGGTAATTCCCTACGAATTGTCTGGCCTACTACACATTTAATATTAGAATTTTAGCAACATATTTCTAATTATAACTATATAATTATTATATATAATATTAATATTAATAAGATCTATTAATTAATTAATCTAATTATAATTATAACTGTAACTATATCTTGTAAACATTATTAACCGTTAAGGTCATTTTCATTAGATAGCAGGTTTTCTTTAGAAAGAGTGTGTTGTTACCTGAGGTTAGGCGGAATATAAGCTAGTCTTGTCGGTAGAACAATTTTTCATTCATTTTTTAAAGATCTTGCCAGAATTGATTGTATTATGTCGTGTAATTTATTTCTTCAAATCATCTCAAGTGATCCTTCTTTTAAAATACAATGTATTCCTCAAAATAATATGTCTAGAAAAAGAGACTTGAATTGATACTGAGATTTTAAATGAGGATATAATAACTGGATTGAACCATTGTTATTCAACAAAACACTATTGACATTATAAGCTCATCAACACTTCTAGCGTTGGATTTAATTTGGATTTCCACTAATGTTTACTGAGATCTAAAATTCAAGGATTCTTTAGGATTTAATTGGCAATACAGCAAGTTTATGTTTTTTACAGAAATAAATTAATTTTTAAATTTACAAAGCTTGTTATTTCTCAGTCTTATCTATTACTTTTTTTAAGACCAGTTTCTTTTCTATTCTGAGTGAAAAGCAAAATCTTTCCTTCTATTCAAATACGTGAAACAGAATAAAGATTATATAAGTATTTTAGCGTGCAGGATTCAACTTTACTCTGCAAATTTACAGTTTCAGTGAGTTGATCATAAACTTTTAAAACAAGATGGAACACTAAGAAAATGATGGTTTCAATCCAGAAAAGCGGCCCTCACATACACTTAGCGTAAAATATTAGAATATGAAAAATAAGAAACACAACTACACGAATGTAGACCAAGAGGATGATGTTTTCCATCCGTAAGTCGTGGACTTGCGCAGTTTACCGTGCTAAACAAGCCCAATGTGAAAAAAGATGAAAACGATAGAATCATGATGTCACGAACAAGACAGACGTTTGGCCAACTGTTTTTCCTCGATACTTAGCTGAACGAATCACATTCATAACAAGAAAGCATTGTCATGATTGTCATTAATCTTTCTAGTCATTACATCACATGTTTCATGATGAATCAAAACAAAACCATTGGAGGGACGCAAGGATCCTCATCTCACATGTGAATTCCTGAGAGAAAAAAATGTATAATGACGTCAGTGACCATTTATACTTCCACTTAATTATTTGGATGCGACAGTGTTTGGAGACTATCCGCTCAGCGAATTAATGGACAGATCTTTTCAAGGAATATTTAAGAGTGTACTCGTCTCTCATCTTTACCTACGTAAATGAATACAAGGCAGTAAACTTCATTACCTTTCGACCCATGAAGAATTTATTTAAAAAGCTAATTGAGAAAACAAATAGTTCTGTCAAAAACGCATAAACGTAAAAATGAAAAGTCTTCTGTATGAGTAGATTAGTCAAAACTAATGTTTGCGTAACCTTTTACAGGCAGCAATCGTGTACATTTTTTGGATATCATCAGTAATACAATTGAGTTTAGTAATTTTCCTCTCTAATTATATCTGGAAGAAATAAAATAATTGCAAGATCATTTATACTTATCGGTGAAAAATGTCTGTCCTCTCTAAAAGTGTTTTGAATTATTGGGTTTCGTTGTTGTGTTTTCTAAGGTTATTTAATAAACATTGGTTTAGCTGTTCATTATTAAAATGCACATATTTAACAGTGAATAAACAGGAACAAACCAGCGATACCATTCATACAGGTAACATACAATGAGAGGTGAGTGAGAATGCAAGTATTGGTTTATTTTCTTGTAACGTCATTTATAAAGTGCCATTGACCTTGTCAGAGATCGTAAAATAATTAGAAATAGGCAAAATCTAGTTGATGATTTATTTTTTAAGCTGTTATTTAACTCAAGTTTGTTTACACATTCATTTTATCTGACGTTATCGGTAGGTCCGTCAGTCTTTAACAATTTACTCTTCGTTCAACTTTGACACGAGATTATGGTTACAGGCCTTATTCCACATTTTATGCTTTTAACATAACAAGTACTATAGAATTGCAAGCATGTTGCTATCATAGCTGTGAAGACGAAATTATTGCGTAAAAGTGTCAATACAACTTTAATTTCCAAATATTACCTCAAATCATTTTAGTCTTACGTATATTTGATTTAAGTCATTTATTTTTATTTTAATTGTTTGTTTGTCTGATTCAAATTTGACATTTTAAGTTTAAGATTCATTCATTGGGAGATGACCTGTACTCTACAAATAAACACCAGATGTTGACCTCATTTCTGACCTGGCTTCAGAGTTGTAAACAAGCTTTAAAAATGATTGGTTGATTCCAAGGACATTATGGAGCTTTGTTATATACATCTTTCTATTTTTAGTTCTTGAGAGTAAAAATAACTGATTCTCATCTGGGTCATACGGTGTGTACGAGATTTCTTGAACGTAAATTTGTTCTAAAGATTCTAGAAAATCATGTGACCCCTTCCTTGTTTACGTAAAAACAGGTATATAAATGATGTTATAGAGCGAACTTTTGAGTATAAGTTGGGCTGTTAGAATATTAAGTTGTATTGCTTTGAGTTATTTTAAATTACCTTGTACTGGAAATTATTTCAATTCGTTTGGGTCATGAGGACGTAAATTTGTTCTAAAGATTCTAGAAAATCATGTGACCCCTTCCTTGTTTACGTAAAAACAGGTATATGAATGGTGTTATAGAGCGAACTTTTGAGTATAAGTTGGGCTGTTAGAATATTAAGTTGTATTGCTTTGAGTTATTTTAAATTACCTTGTACTGGAAATTATTTCAATTCGTTTGGGTCAAGAGGATTTATTTTGTTATTTATCTGGAAAACAATTGTGCTCATTGAATTTCATAAGACCATAACTGATTTCATCACGTGACATTGTCTTATATCTTGGATGCTTCACTAAGATTCGAACTGGGAATTATTAGGACATTTTATTACCAGGACTAGTGGATTATATTTTCAATTATTTTTTAGATCAATTTTGGAATTGATTCTTAAAACCGTAAGTTTATTTTTTTTTCTTTTCTGGAAAACATTTGTGCTCAATAAATTGTTTATTAATTTTTTACAAGCTTGTTATTTTCACTCTTTCTATGTAACTGTTTTTTCGAGCCTAAACACGTAACATTAGTCATTGCGTAAGAGACAAGTGTCAATACAACATTAATTTATATATATTGCCTCAAGTTATTTAGTTATTGTGTAAATGACTAGTGTCAATACAACCTTAAATTTCATATATTTCCTCAAGTCATTTAGTTATTGCGTAAGAGACAACTGTCAATACAACTGTAATTTCCATATATTGCCTCAAGTCTATTTGTTCTTGAGTAAGAGACAAGTGTCAATACAACATTAATTTCCATATATTTCCTCAAGTCATTTAGTTATTGTGTACGAGACCAGTGTCAATACAACTGTAATTTATATATATTGCCTCAAGTCATTTAGTTATTGCGTAACAGACAGGTGTCAATACAACGTCGACTTTCCTTTGACGATTTGTGTAGACTCCCAAGCAAATCTGCATTCCTGTAAAAATCAACATTTGCCAATTTGAAGGCGGTTTGAAGGCTATGATTAAAAATCAAGATGTCGAAATTAGATTTTGTTTGCTTTCTTCACTACATGTGTTTAATAAATTATTCCGTGCAGAAGATCTACTTGCCGGAGAGAAACTTTTTTAAATTCTTGACCCATTTTCGCAGCTGTCAAAAATAGATGTGATGTTGAATGTCAACTTGGTCAATCATGCTTCTAAATAAATATATAAAAGTTATATCAGATGCAGGAAGATATTTACTTTAGATTCTATTAACGTTTTGTACCGTCTCTGATATGTGTTTGATTTTTCAATGCCAAACATCTGTTTCTCAAGTATTATCTTAGGTAACGCTAATCTGAAGTTCTATTTACCATAATACTGCCTTTATCTTGTAGAAATATGTGGTACTAGAATGATCAGTATGTGAAGCCACGCCATCTTTTCTTACAGAGAAAATTCCCATTCTTAACTTTTGTTAATAATCAGAATATAAACAACTTGACCTTTACCAATGGACAACTGAATGCTTGTTATATGTGTGTTTGGACTTTCATGAAACAAAATTGTAGTCCTTGTAAGAGACCACAGATGTCACACAGAAGGACAATCCTTTTTGTTTTTAAGGCGAAATCTCTTTCCCTACGTCTTTATATGAGTTGAAACGGAAAATTGCAAATTAGCAATAACCACAACATGTATGATGCTTAATTTAACTATTTCATTCTTGTAATGAAACTAATAAATGTTTTTGGCGATCTGACAGTATCACCTAATTACCTATAGCGAGAACGCAAGCAATATATTCAGACAATTAAAGATTTCTATCGGAGAAAAAAATAGATTGTGATAATAATAATAATTATAATAATAATAATAATAATAATAATAATAATAATGATAATAATAAATAACAACAATAATGATGATGATGATGATGATGATGATGATGATGATGATAAATATTAGAAATGCAAAAACTGCTTTTGTTTTAAATACGATTTCAAGCAAGCAATATATGATTCAATATTTATCAATATCTTCCCGTTGACCATGGGTGAAAGATGTATCAGTTACTTATACTTAATTTTCGCTGAAGACAAAATTATATATATATATATATATATATATATATATATATATATATATATGTGTGTGTGTGTGTGTGTGTGTGTGTGTGTGTGTGTGTGAACATTTAATAATATTCCCCCAAATTAATCTTTCCGTTGCAAAGTACCAGATGACCTACTCAGAGTATTGCTTTATTACGTACGCCTATCAATAATTGTCGACTCCTATTAATCATGTATAACCTAAGGACACCATTGTAATCAGATATACATAAGACTCCGGTGTATTAAGATAGACTTTAGGACATGTATATCATTCATATGTTTAGTGAGTAACCCAAGTCATCCCCGTATACAAAAAATATACAAAAGCAGCCTTATCACAACCGTGTCAACTATTTGATACTGAATCAAGTAAGCTTTTTGTTGGATTTTGTTTCTTCTTGCATTCGGAATGGTCATACACATTTCAAATCATGTATTAGATCAATACAAGAAGTCTTCATATCATTCCCTTAAAGTATGAATCCCTCCATTTATCATGACAGCTATTAAAGAAATATCAATAATTGCTAAAGACCAATCAATCTTAAAATTAGAAAGTGATTAGACGGTCGGCTCGTATGTGTCTATATCGAAATACAAAGAATAAAAATATATCTACATTGTGTATTGATTGTGGACCGTAGCTGTGAACGGGAACGAAAGCGCCTGTTGATGTAGCCTCACGAGGATCAGAGAGACATCCAAGAATTCAGCCTTAAAAGTAATTATGCTCAAAAGTACGATCGCCCGTGAGTTCATCCAGTAAGCAAGTGGTGTTAATATTTGGAACCGAGGGATATTCCAAAGAGTGTTGCTCGAGAGAACTAACTGTTAAGAGTGAAAACTTTGCGAGAGTGATGTTATCAATCGGACATTGTGTCATCACCCTGTGTCTGATCAGGTAAGAAATCACATTATTTATATATGTATCGTGTCCCTCAGAACGAGTGTGCTATTTTTATTATTTTTTTTTTTTTATTTCTTTTATTTGTAAAATAATGTGTCAACTGTATTAATGAAAAGGATTGTTAATCATTTGTATTTTTATATCTTTTCTGATGCATATTATTAAGGAACAGAATGTTTTTGGATTCAAATGGTTTAGGTTTGATTCAATGTTCCTGGTTTGGTCGCTTGCTTCTAGAATGAATATGAATATTCTATCATTATTTATAAACGTACATAATAAATAATCTTTGTAAAAGATGTTAAACTTCTGAGAAGTCACTTGTTACGTATGTAATATATACGATAATCAACAGTCCACACAGAGAAAGATATGTGGCGGAGAAATCAGGTGAATATAAAGTAACTAATGGAACAAAATAGTCCGTAATACTTTGTAAATGTACTTTAAACTAGAGCTTCTTTTGTTACACAAACAGTCTTTAATTCTCAGTAAATCTACGTCTACTGTTGAGTTACTTTTTACAAAATATCATTTAATTCTCTTTAATTATACGTCGACTATTGAGTTACCTTTACAACCTTTCTTTCATTATCTGTACATACACATACACTGAAGAGTTACTTTTACAAACGTCATCGATTCTCTGAAAACATGCCTAAATTCTAGAGTCACTTTTACAAACGTCATCGATTCTCTGAAAATACACGTAAACTGTAGAGTTACATTTTACAAAATTGCTTTTGCATCTCTGTAAATATAAACAGAGATACAAATAGATACGTTTGACAAAATAGTACTAAATTCTCTGTAACTATACATCAACTGTAGAGTTACTTTTTACATAAGTTTTTAATTCTCGGTAAATATATATCAACTTTAGAGTTACTTTTCCAAAATCGTCTTTGATTCTCTGTAAATGTACACAAAATGTAGAGTTACGTTTGACAAAATATTCCTTGATTCTCTGTGAATAAATACATTTGTATATTCATTTGGGAGATAATTAACCACGTCAAACAATATAAGCAGAGATATGCCAGTCAATCTAATCACAGTAATCGCTGTATGAAGTTCAAATCAGCGACCACCTTAGATATAAAAAATATGAATTAGAAATCAAACCATTTCTTCTGTCAATGAAGAGAGTAAGATTCAGTGTTAATTTATTCCCATTCCAAGTCGAAACTAATGATCGGTTCTGATGACCTGAGCGGAAATTATTATTTTGTTGTTGTTGTTGTTGTTGCTTAATTCGGTCCTTGTATCTAAAAAATAGAGTGAAAATTAGTTTTTATTCACTTCTGAGATGCATGTGAAAAGCAAAATATTCGTATAGTGTGCATTGCAGAAAATCTTGCATATTGAAAACATACATATCCTTATAAAACAAAAACTCAATGAAAATAAACTCAAATTTGGACCTTTTTGGCATTTTATGATTACAGTTTTACACAATATCATTCTACACAAATGTGGCGAGCTGATTATTTAGTCTGTTAAAAATGCTTTACGTTTCCAGTATCACACTCGGTTATCTAACTCATTGTCCTGCAATCCAGTCCTTGTGAATCTATTATGTGGTTTCAATAGGAAATTATTAATTTGTTACGTGGCAGTTGATGTGTCCAATCCAAGGACTGTACAAATTCAAAGAAAACAGTGAAAATCATGGTACCTCGCCTCTTGTATTGCGAATGGATTAGCTGCATACATGACACAATACTTTAAACTGCACTCTCATGACAGAAAACGTGCTGATTCAAGATGTCTTCTCATATAGTTGATGAATTATGATACGTTACGGCCGAATCTGTTGGGGGACCCCGAGTGACCGAGTGGCGCTGTCCGTTACGGATCACTGCTATCTCACCTCTGTCTGGTTGGGTTCGAGTCTCAGATTCGGCCAATGTGGGCATGTGATAAAACTTGGCAGTAGCTTCTCGTGGGTCGGTGGTTCTTTCCGGGGGTTGTCCGTGTTCTTCCTCCACCATTAATACTGGCCGCCATGTATAGCCTATCTTGTGCTGAAAAATGGCGTTCAACCATATATAAAAACGTATCTGTTGTCTCTTCTTCTATTTAGATTCGACAGACCTGCCTTGTTCATCCATTTTCTTAACCTCCAATTTCTACCGTGTCACTATTTTAATTTCTGACTTATTTGCTCTGGGTTTCTTGTGACCCTATTATTTACTCATGTGGCTTGCAATCTAGATGCAATCAGCTATGATAAACAAATCAAGATCTCTTTGGCAATACATGTAAGGCTTTTTTTTTTACTGTAAGTTGACATCCCATTTTTAGATTAGACGGATATGATCTTATATATTTATAATAAGGAATTATTGCACGAGGGTGGCTTTCCCCCTGATATAATTTCCCGACACTCTCCCTACACATTATGAATATGACCCCTCCCCCTCCGAAAAAAATGGAATGAATATTTATATGTATACAATCCGTAGACTGTTCGAAGGTATTGCCCTTTCAAGTCAATCTTTTTATCAAAGGATGAAATAATACAAGTTTGTTTTCTCGCAGCCGGAAGTTATTACGAAAAATTCAAATTTACATGTCAGACTGGTATTAAATTTTCATAGATCCTGTCTATACTTCTCGGCCAATTTCGGAATGGTCCTTATTTATCGTTTAACCGAATGATGAAGAGTAGTCTTGTTGAAATAACATCACGGCGCTGTACTACGCATATACTCAGGATGTTGATGACGTGGAACAGCCACGAGTATTATGACAAGAGAAGTCAAGAATGGTTGGATACACTTACCTTTAGAAACTATGCAACATTCAAGAACAGAATCCTCAAAACAGGAAACGAGATGCATAAAAGAAAAATATGACCCGGGTGAAAAAGATATCCGATCATATCAGCATCTAAAAGAAAGTTGCGGTCCTGTAATAAATCAGTCGTAAAATATTCTCTCTTGCAATGCCAGTTAAAACACAGGTTTGGAGACTTGGGCTCGATTTCTGGACCACTAGCACTTTTTGTAACCACACCCTAAAATATACCTGGTACTCCACGCAACCTATTATCTAATTCAAGGTTAATGTTTAAGTTTATAAAAGACAAATTTTTAAAAATTTCTTTTTCAAAAACACCTTTATTCAAGAGAATTAGGGGAATACAAAAGGTGTTCCTCAATAATATAGGTATATATTCCTCAAGATGAAGTGAAATTGACGCTGTCTAAATAATGTCATGTGAATGGTTTCTGGTTACTAGAATCGTCTTGTAATTTACTTGCAAATAATATGTAATATAGACCACACTAGCAGACAAGTCGTTCTATTTGTTCCTTTGTTCCACTGGAAGCTCACCAATGTATTGTTGTTTGATAACATTATCTATATTGATGCAATTGAGTAGGTGTTTTATGCACTCGTGTGTAGCAGACACACTCGCATGACGATCTCGTAACTAATTCTCATCTATCGATACAATCAATCCAGATTCCTATGAAATAAATCAAGGTATAAAGGAGTATAGAGAATTATAAAGATACACCGCCGACCTGGCTTAGAATCTCTGTTCATTACGAATTAAAAATGGATTATTTTTGGCGATGTGTGCTTAGACGTGGTGACATTTGTGATGGTATGTGCGGCAAGGTGATGGATGCCGTTTACTCTCGGACCTGGGTTCGCATCTCCGTATATAACTTTTCAATCAACACCACCGCCTTTTAAATATCTTTCAAAAAAATGTAATGATACTTTTACAAATTCTCTATAAAAAATTGTTTGATATCATTACTATATTGTATGTTCCGATTTATTTTTAAGGATCTTATTGACATTATTTTATTAAATAAATGTAGACAACAAATTGCACTAGTCCGTGAAAGTTGAAATACACGTATTGAACAGTTTTGCATTTCCGCTTGTTAGTGGTCTCGATTCTTAGTCTAGTCTACATTAAAGCTATGGCTCAACCATGATTCGATAATATTGTCCTTGACACTGAAAAGTAGTAAGTATTAAACAAAACTAAACATATTAAACACTTTACACCATGTACTGTACATGGCAAAGGCGAACAAACATAAATGTTCACTCTTTGCAACTCCTTGTTGAATGTTACAAAATGCAATGGTGAACAAAAGCACTGTTCACTCAATGCAATTCGTCTAAACATGGTGGAGACACAGCCAGCCCAGTACAATTTTGCCTCACCTGGAACAGATGAACATACATCAATGTTTACACCATGTTCTCTATCTAGCAATGATGAAAATACAGCACGTGTTTTGTCATGTACTTCGCCTGGCAATGATGAACTCACGGGACTCTTGGCACCATTCACACCATCTGGCAATCGTAACACACGTGATCCAATCAAGTTCACAAATGAAGGGTCAGTTAGCATTTGTGTTCTTAATCCCATTCAATAATTTGATTAATTTCAGACCTCTTTAATTTTTGTAAGTAAACAGATACTCATGTACAATACATGATACAACTTCACTGCATGCTTAGATTTTCCTCATTTCTTCTTTCTTTAACGGAATATAAACCATTTTTACCTGTCTTCATAAATCAATTTTGTCTTTTTAACTCTTTGTGTTTGTTTATCTGCGTCGTGTGGAAACAAAAACTGCCAAATGTCGACACTGAATGTGAACCGTGCATCTGCAATCACTAAAATAGAAACTGTCGAAATTTGCATAGACCGTTGATTCAGACAAAACAGCAAAGTACTCTGCGAACATGTATCTCCGGGTATACAGTAACAATCTGAATAGGGGTAGATGGGCAGTGTTTAGATGAGTTTTTGAAGTCTTCCATCCATTTGAGCTTAATGTTTGCAGTGTATTTTTCCAACATCGTCTCTGAGCATTATTACACATTTTATCATGCATTTATTTACACATAATGAAATTCAATATAAAATCCAAGGAAAAGTAACCAGACCTTTGCACTGACTAATTTGTTAAAATCTTTTCATTCTGCACGAATGAAACTGCAGAGAACAGATCACAGAAAACTGTGTACCCCGGGTACCGGGTAACCAGACAGTCTACGACTCTCGCCTATACAGATCCGGTTGTTCAGTGGATCTTCCAGATTTGGATCCTCTTTTCAATCGTCTTGACTCCGAGTACCATGTGCTGAAAAGTGGCGTTTATCCCACAAAACAAACCAATCTAAAGTAAACGTGATGCAGTTATCAAAACAAGCTATGTTCTCCAGTTCATATTTAATCTACAGACTCAGGGTGTCCTAGCTGTGGAATCAATGCTTCGTCTGTTCTTTAGGTTTAACCATTTCTTTCGGTTGAACGTTTTGGAAACGTATACCTATAAATATAAATACCTATAGATTTTTCAATTCTTTCCCTTGTTACTAATTGGTTAAGTACATATGAATATGATGTAAAATGTGCAATGTTGTGATGCACCCTTTTATTTGCATATAAGCAAATGTCCATACTTATGTATAACGCATATGTCAATTTGGCCATCTCTTCAGATAATCGCAGGTTTTAGCACGTGAAAGGTAAAGAAATATACAAAAGTGTATCGTAATGAATTCATTAAAAAATGTTGCGAAAAAATAAGCTAACAACACTTATTTCTTAATTTGCTATTCGCAGTTTCTATATTTTTTTTAATTCATTTTGGATTATATTACTGTTTATTAGCTAAATTTCTGGTAATATTCAGTTCTCTATTATCATGTCGGCTATTCCACCAGGTCCACCAGACTTTCCTGCTTTTAGGTTTCATATACTTTTGAAGCTTTTGGAAACTAAAACTAGTTAATTAATTTCTGAGACGCTACAGTAACAATCTGAATAACTCGTACAATTGATGACAATAGATCGTGCGTTACTGCGTTCTTTGCGAATCTGAATCTGTTAAACATTGTACAAGTAAACCTTTCATACGATATGTGCATGTTTCTAATGTTGCCAACTTGAAATAGGAACTCAGAACTTAATTCAGATATCAAGTGTTTGAAAACAGGATTGAAGATCCACTCAAAAGATTACTAAAAGCAAACGAAGAAATAAACTTGACTTCGATACCTTCGATATATATATATATATATATATATATATATATATATATATATATATATATATATATATATATATATCCCATGTCTAAGGCGTGTTCGACAGGATATGCCAATAACGTGTACGGCGATTGTTGAATTGTAATCAAATCATACATCATTTTATTTGTATCGTGATCTTAATAAAGTATATAGATAATTCTCTTGTAATTACTATAATGTATGGTCATATTTTTAAGCATTTTATTACTCATACATTTCTGATCACATCATTGAAAGTCGTGAAATGAATCCTTTAAAATGTATTATGGTTATGCAATCGAAGCAGATCAAGTTCTTTTGAAACAAATTGAGAAATGTTGTAAGTGCTGGGATTTGTATGTAAGCTCTTTTTATACTGATGGAGACCAATAATTGGCGATAATGTGAACTTGCACAAAAGCGTTTCACATTTGAGCCTCGTCGAAACCTTTACAAAGACACATGGCTGATTTCGATTATATTTTCTCATTACGTAACTAATGGTCTGCCAGCAACTTTAAACAACATCCACACTGCGACAATACACAATTTAGATATTACATAAAGCCACTAGGTCTTTGTGATTCTGAGATTGTCTGCGTTCTAACAAGCAGGACGCATTATTCTTGTCAGACATTGCATCGTAACAGCGATATTTAGTTTCCTGTAAAGAAAGGTAGCTACCGAGTTCGATTTCCTAAATTCAGATATACAAGTTGTAAGAGAATTTCAGGACTGATTTGCATGCCATTCACACATATGTGAAAGTTTCCCAAGAACTTAATACGGACTGAATAAATGTTTCGTCTTCTTCTTAAACATGTACATGTTTTAGTATAAAGTGTAATCCAAATAGAATGTACGTCCTTTAATTCTACATCAGCCCTATACGGCCGTTATTAGAGACTTATCAATTAATTCGTGTTACAGACCTTTACCAGAACCAAACTCTGAAAGGAACACCAAATTCGACCATTTTTCGAGTTGGTCTTTATAAAGAGGTGTTATTATCACCATAAAATGTGGTAAGTCACCGTAGTTCACTAGGTTAAAGAAGTTTTAATTTATGAAAATATGTTCGCTGCATGTATTAGTGATCAATGAATTCTTTAAATTAAACTTAAAGCCAAATAACAGCCATTGTCAAAAATTCATGTTACGGAAAGAGCAATTCGTGTGGCTGTTAAATCGACATATATTTCTCTTGATTGAGTAGTGTCGGAAAGAGAGAAGGAAAACCACTAGATCGGACTTGTGCTAAGCCCGTTGCATATTTATATTCTAGATCAAGAACATTCAGTTTGCTTACATCGCCGTAACTGCTCTATTCAAGGCATTAAAATATATCTTGTCGACCAGATAAAGATGGTTCAAATTGTACCATCTTTGACCTTTGTTGTGGTTTAGCAATAACCCGTTCTTGATTGCCATGCATGTCTCGTTTTTAATCCAGCACCAATGTTCACGCGATTATTAGCCTTTTGTAGCCATCAGTCAAAACGAACTAAGACCAGAGAACCATATTTTAGTTTACTCCCTTGTTACAAATACCTGATTAATCTTTCACTGCAGACTATTTCTTGCTATCGAGCCAGCAATGGACAAGGGAATTATTGCAATATGATTTTCTCGTGACTCAAACATTACTTTTCGAATGTTGGCCAATATGTCTCAATGACTAGGAAATTTGCCTTTACTTCGTGAAGCAACCAGAACTGGCTTTTGCATTCAGTTCTCTTATTTGCATAATATGTTATTGACCCTGCAGCAAACCTGCAATTCTCCGCACAGGCCTTGAAGTAATTATTATTTAGGTTCGTATGTAGCAGTTTTGTATTACAATCCGTTTTGTCATCGCGTAAAAAAAACGTTTAACTTCTCATTTTTTTCCCAGATATTCTTCTGCCCAGTACCCTTCGGCCGCTGAGAATGTGACCGAGGTTTTAGACCACCTCCTTCTAGGTTACAAGAAGGAGGTACGGCCCGGATTTGGAGGTAGGCCTCAAACTCAGTACAATTTGGTAACGTATTCATTTTCAGTTGCAGAAAAAGTTTTTAGTATAAAATGTTAATCTTACTCCGACTCATTCAATAAGTATGAGTGATACTTCAGAGAGGGTCCCTCAAGTAAAATCAAAGCAGATCTGGCATGCTACAGCTAAGACTCTATCATTCATTAGTTTCGAAGGTTTTATGTCTTTTGTGTTGGAAATTTGCATCTGGCCTTCAACAACGGTTCAGGAAATTACTGTATATGAATTGTTTTAAAGGTATCATATTGTTTACCATCCTATGTACTATTTTATGTTATCAGATATCATGACCCCAAACTTGTGTCTGTACCTTGATTTCCAAAATGCATTCATTAATAATAAATCACCTTTCGATATTGTATAACAAAGGAATATCGATAGCATCGGATCCCACTTTAATAAACAAAAGGACGGTAGACTGAGCAATCTGATATACTTGACATAAAAACGTCCTTTAATGCAAACTAATTCTTATATAAAACCGTCTCATGCTAGTTATTAAGTTGGTATTTCCAGTATAGGATATAAGAAGCAAACACTTGGGGCCAGATGAAGAGATAATAAATTAAATTAGAAGATCTTAACTGCGGAAATATCGCGTTGGACTTGTCACAAATAAAAGAAATCTCTTTCCTGCTGTAATGCCTAATAATTTGTCTGAGACTGTAACGTAATTCCTATCAAATAATTAGAAACGTCGTCTTATAAGGGATGTACAAAAACTGTCTGGTAAGAAGGTGCTTAAATTATGCATGCGGATTTCATTATCACAGACGTGGATGCAACACTAGAACCTGAGCGCAAATTAGTTATCTTAAACTGTTTCCTTTGCACAGCAAGTTCATGAATAAAGGATGGTCTATCGCTCTAAGAGGAAGTTGTCTTTGCTGGTTGTTTTATGTTTTTATGTTGTGCAAAATGTTTAGCTTTATGTCACAAAGGAAAATGCTCATGGTTAATCGATGTCTGTGAGACACCATTATATATATATATATATATATATATATATATATATATATATATATATATATATATATATATATATATATATATATATATATATATATATATATTTAGAGAGAGAGAGACAGACAGACAGACAGACACTTAGGAGGGTTTAACGACTTTGACTATTCGGCCATCAAAGAACCAAGTAAATGCTGCTGGCAAACTTTCTCATCTACCTAGCCAGATGTTAGAGATCTGTAAATGCCGTTGCATTAGACCATTAGCCACTTAAATAAAATGTATGTAACATTATATATTCGTTTTGCTTCATTTTGCAATTTGCCATTTTAGGCCATCTCAATATAAAAAGGTGTTGGCATACACTTCCACAAGCAAAAGCACCTACTCTGTCGACAGAGTAAAAACAAAACACAACAACCAAACACTAGTTCATAACTGATTTTATTATTCAAAATGTTTCCAAAAGGATGATCAAAAATTGTGTAGCGCAAGTGTAAGCGTTTAACAATTTCTGGTGATATATAGGATGTTGGATCTCCTAAAAATAGGTATTCATATATATAAAAAAAGAAACAGTGATATGTTATTTATGCTAAGAACTTAACATTACCCCTCCCCTACAGTATGTTTATACTTACAACATGAAAAATGTGAATGTGTGCACAGGAATGTATGTTGTCGCTATGTTTCAACGAAAGGAAATAAAACACCCATACTAGAGACTAAGTATTCGAACCTAAGAAAGGAGGTGGCATTTATAAAGATTACGGGATATGATTTTAGTATAATGTTAGAATCAAACCATTTCCTGGTATTAATACATTTCATAAAATAAAGAAGATAGACGCTTTGGATATATTTATATTCATGTCTGCGTTTTACGTCCATGTCCATGCTACAGAAAAATAAAACATTATTTAATCTTTGATCTGCATTTTAGAATAATAGAGGACCCAAGTCTGTGTCATAGACGACCCAATTATAAGGGACTTACCTCCGGATTCCTTAATTTTCCTTCTCACCAAGTGTAATGGAAAGTAGCCTTTGCGATGACAAAATTGAGGTCAAGAAATAATTCGAAGTCATATTGTCAATAACGATTAAACCAAGAAAACCAAGATTGTCTCTGGAGATAGAATAATTTACCGTTAGAACGGGGCCTAGACACACGATAAAATGTATTTGTTTTGCACAATTGGTTTATCTTACCCATAATTGTGTTTAGTTTATCGGATATTATTCTGATCAGTCCGTTCACGCACAGCTTAGTAAGGCTGGGATTCATGGGAATTAATCGAGAGCCGGTAAATAAAATTATCGACGTGCCTGCCTTGTAATCTAGTTGTATATTTTAGGAGTCCAAAATACGTTTTGGTTGCAATATAACCGATCATGTCCTAAGGAAATAGAAAATTAATTTCGATTGAATGATTCAGAAACAATCATCTTCTATCAATGTAGAAAGTGTAATCGATAATGTGTTGAAATGAGAAACTAATGCCTAATACAGGAACGCAAAATAACATATTATATCAACAAGGACTGTCTAACTGGTGACGAGCACCTAGAACGAAGCTGCCGTACAAGTTAAAGATTTTGGACGCAAAACTAATAAATGTTTGTTTAAAAGGAAATATAAAAAAATTTTTATACGATTCCTTTTTCGCACGACAGCGTCTTGGACCGAAAGGTAATAACATTTTCTTAAAAAATAATAGTCAGGGATCAAGGATTTCTCATCTTTATCATGACACTCTGGTCACAGAACTAAATGATTTTGAAAACGTGTAGTGTAAATTAGGTTTTACCCGAGCTTGATGAGTTTTGACTGACATTTAATTACTTGCTTATCAATATGTTTGCCTAAATTTGACCAACGCATGCTGATATTTCATTTCCTCAGCTTTAGCCATTAAACCTATACGAAACAATCTTCACTCATGTTAATGTTTCGGGTCTGAAAGTTTACAAATTATTCAGTGATACTGAGCCTTGTTGTTATGCAATATGCTGATATGCGAGTTCGTTTAAGCACGTGATCTATATCACCATTGTGTGTACGTACTGTCATCATTGTTACCTTGCCTTAGCCTTGTTTAAATGTTTGTTTGAGCAACTATTTCATTAACGTCTATGAAACGTATTGCAGAGGAATGTACACGGATTATTCGGAAAATTTAATTTTGATATTTGTAGTAAAACCTCTTTCTCAATGCTTCGAGTCTACCCGCTGAGGAATGACGGAGTAAGAAATTCAGATACTGAGAGTTGCAACATTCGACAAATAAAGAGTATATATAAAAGACGTGAAGCCAATGATCCAATTGGCGGAAGTATCCATACTGTTTGGGGTTTCTTTCTTCTGAATATCTCATACACAAAGATATTACTTGAACAGGAGCTGTTTTGATTTCCTGAGAGAAAGAACTAAATAATCTCCTCTAAGGCAGATGTATTTCATTAAATTGCGTGCGGCAAATCGTGTGTTAAATACATGCGATGCAATTCAGCAATGTAGGAATTAAATCGCATTAAATCTTCGCAAAAGGTTTATTATTAAGCAGAGCACGTCTTCTTTAATTTGCCGTAACGTCGCTGAAGTGAATAATTTGTTCCACCTTCAGCTCAGTTTGGAAGATGTCGAGCTTTAGAAATTTAACCACGAAGAATGGAACTGTGCTTGGCAAGAAAAATGCACAATCGTTTTGTTGGTTTTTTTTGTGTGGTTTTATTTTCAGTACAGACAATTTCTAAAGTAATCCTTGCTCTCAATGGACTCTGTTATTTTGATGAGAATCCTTAAACTATAACGAAAGAGGTGTATGTAGAATGCATTTAAGTCCAAGGACATACGGTGTGATTTACCTCCTCTCTAGAATTAATTTCTTTCATGTTAAAAATAGTTTGTTTCTCTAATGCTAAAATCTCTCTGGCATATGTTGTTTTGGAGCTGGCAGCTGATTTGTGAAGATATAATACAAATGTCATTAACATTTCTCTAAATATATATATATATATATATATATATATATATATATACGTTCTTTTTACATTCATCGGACAGGAGTTCGAATAATAGTAAAATTGTCGGATATAGTCGGTTTATATATATATATATATATAATATATATATATATATATATATATATATATATATATATATATAGAGAGAGAGAGAGAGAGAGAGAGAGAGAGAGAGAGAGAGAGAGAGAGAGAGAGAGATCCCGCTATGGTTAAAAACAAAATTTAATGTAAATTTATTCTCAAAAGTTGTCACAAATAAGAGTTAAAATCGTTTGATAAAAAGTAAGCTGATTTCTGATTTTTTTTAAAGGAACTTAGATCAGGTTGTGAAGAACGATATAGATTTCACACAAAAGAACTAGAACTGGTCGGACATTACCATTTAGTTTCTTGTGTGGATTACTTGAAAAGAACAATGTATTTGTGCCATGAAATGTTTCAATCGACTTCACGATAAAGGTTTATTTTTTAAAAAAAATCAATTTCAATGCAAATACTTAGCCATACTTTGTTTCAACGGGATTGGATTCGTGTTTGCTAAACATTTTTGTCGTGAATAAGTTGATGACGTAGAATGATTTTATTCTGTTATGATTTATCTTGGATGGTTAAAATGGTTACATCATTAAATTTTACTCTATAGTAAGATGATAAATATATTGTTTTCTAAAACAGTTTTACCACATATTTCTCAAAAACAATCCTGGAGTTTCATAAAACAAACAAAATCTTCAAAGAAGTCAAGTTTGTCACTTAATTAAAATACCTCTTTCTATGGCAACATCTCAATCTTGGAACTGTGATGGGAGTTCTTGACCTTGAGTTTGTCTGTTTGAAAGCTGTGATGAGAGTTCTTGACCTTGACTTTGTCTGTTTGAAAGCTGTGATGAGAGTTCTTGACCTTGAGTTTGTCTGTTTGAAAGCTGTGATGAGAGTTCTTGACCTTGACTTTGTCTGTTTGAAAGCTGTGATGAGAGTTCTTGACCTTGACTTTGTCTGTTTGAAAGCTGTGATGAGAGTTCTTGACCTTGAGTTTGTCTGTTTGAAAGCTGTGATGAGAGTTCTTGACCTTGAGTTTGTCTGTTTGAAAGCTGTGATGAGAGTTCTTGACCTTGAGTTTGTCTGTTTGAAAGCTGTGATGAGAGTTCTTGACATTTAGCTTTTATATTTGAAAGCTGGATATGGAAACGTTGTGCGTATGACGCTGATTAAGTGTTAAAGTATTCCTTCAATATATAAAACTTGATAAATCTGTCAAACGCACGTCCAGAAAGCGTCACACGTCAAAGAACAAGAATCTAAAAATGTATTCTCTCATAGTTCTATTTGTTTCAGATATATGTTTAAATGTCCTGATCAAGTATATGACATAGTCTAACAGAAATCCTTTGAAAATTACGCTCCAACATAGTTTCATTTATTTATTTTTTTATGTATGCATACTCTCGCAAACATCGAGCCTCTAATTATATTTATCCACTGCATTTTTCCATAAAACTGTAGAATAATATAGAATTCATATTGTCTTTTTTAATTTTTAAAAAGCGTCAGCAGTAGAAAATTCCAGTGATAGACTTTGATGTACTGCTATTCAGTATGATGCCATATGGCTTGGCTGGAATCTATGAATCAACTTCCTACATTAGGAGTCTAATACGGTATATAAGCTGTAGTGTTTTCTCAGAATTATTGCATTAAAATATTTCGGATACCAGTAGCTCACAGCCTGAATAATTGTGACAAACGTGCTATGAAACATAAAAAAGATTAGACCATTTAAAACATGATCGCTATAGGTCACGGGGTAAGGGTGACGGGTAAAAGGGATGATTCAGACGATTAATAAGACAAAGCCATTTATGTATTTTTAAGTCAATCACGTGACATATAACTGCTAACCTTGACCTCGAAAGTGGAAAAAAATACGAGGCGTTGCAAAATATTTTAACTATCGCACGTGACGATAAAAAGAATCAAGCACACATCAATAATTCGTGGAGATGTTATTTTGTTTCATTGTATAGCGAGGCTTATTTTCTTCTTTTAGACCTGTCATGTTCATTAACATACGTGCTGCAGCTTATCGTGTGTTATTTAAATGCTATCTAAATCAGTCGGAGTCAAATCGTATTAAATCTTCAGAAAACTTAATTATTGAATAGTCCACGTCACCTTATATTTGTAGTTAGTCCATTTGAGTGAATATTTGGTCGCTATTTGGGTAAATTTTAAAGATCTAGAATTTAAGGGTTTTGGGGAGATCAAGTACGGATTTGAACCTGCTGCCTTACGAGCTTAATGCGCTTTCTGTCTGTCTTCATTATACGGAGTGTTCCTTGCAGTGATTTGTTTGGCGCCATTACAGAGATTAAGTTGTCTCAGTGGGTGTGCGAAAAAATATGAGTAATTCCACATAAAATGAAATGATGAAATAGGTTTAATCGGAGTCGTTCAAATCAACTTATGAGTGTTGCCTTTTTTTTCATTCTTTTTATAAATTCTAGACCATCAGCACTTCCTTGCGTATTTGCATTATAAAGAAATAATTTAGAATGCATCCAGATAAGTGTTCACATGGTTTACGTTATTTTGTAACTTTGAGCTCAAATGTGTAAGCCAACCTCGTATGCACTATAAAATGATCAGTTTTCGTACAGAAATAATAAGCAAATTATATAGATCAAATATAAATAGTGAAAAATATGATCCATTGAGAATACAAAGAAATATTCCAATATTTATATATTTATTGTACATTTGTCCATTATCAAAAAGGCAAAGAGGCTGAGTTTGACTTAGGGGGTGGGGATGTGCGGGGTACGTGTACTTTCACCCTCTAAAAGAGGTTAAAAATATCAGCATATAAACTTTTAATTACAGACACATTTTACAACTTAAACTGCACATATGCAGTGATAATTAAAAGATACGCAATATATATTAACAGCCATTGATTTCATCAGATTATAATTAAGTTCAATCTTGTTTAAAAAGCATTCCGGATTACAGCAGGACTTTTGAAGGAATTGTGAGAATTGAATGTGAGTTAGATTTCGTTTTTTGCAGATAATAATAGTTTTATCTTATAATAAAGGACTACACATTTATCGGGGCTCTAGCTCAGTATATGGAATTCAATCTCCATCAAACCAATACTTCACATATTCATGCGGGTCGAGGTCTCCTAACGAGCCGAACAGAATGAATCATGATTGTGTACTATATCTCTCAATATTACGTCATGTGTCATTATTAACAGACGCATTTTGCAAACAATATGTACAAAGTAATTGCTAAAAGTGGTGAGAACATGTGAGTATGTACAGTTAAACAGTGAACTTACTAAAGCTGAACAGTTATTAACTGTACAAAAGTTACTAAATGTGTATAATTTTGAACAATAAAATAGAAAAATCAGAATCAATATTTTGACTATGATTTTTACGCGTCTGATGACTTGATCACTATCAACAATACCATACAGCACTAGAAAATGAAAAATGCCTAAATGCCTAAATGGTCTCCTTATATAAATATTTCAACAACGAGGACATTTATCGCAATAAATGAAACCTTGGTATTTCTTTCTAGACAAAACAATAATCAATATATTGAAAAGGTAAGCGACTTAAGTAGTGATAAACACCAGATTATTTCAAGTATATGACGTAAAAAAAAACTCATTGATATTATGCACTGAAATATGAACTGGGGAGTTAGACGATGTCATGAATATAGACAGTTACCAGATTCCTAAAACACATGCAGTAAAATCACTAAAAAAATTGTGACAATAATTAAAACAAAATGTGACAACTTCAACAAAAATAAACACAAAATAAAAAATTTGATCATCAAATTGGAACAACATTTGGAAGCGATTATAAAATACAAATGGAATTATTCTCTGGAAACAGATTAATAACATTCTGCAAGATTGAAACCACCCACCACCTACCCAAACAACTTCGGTCTCACTGGGCAGTTTAACTTGTAAATTGTCTTCCGAGAATGACTTACTGAAGCAAAAAGAGAATACTTTTACATTGAAGATAAAAATAAAAACAAACTAATGATTTTTATAGAAAAGATGAATGCGAGATTTTGACTGAGGCAATCAGATTCATTCCTTATACAACTGCTGATTTTCATATTGAAAAAAACACTTCAACCAACTTTTCTTTTTCACATTCATTTTGTGATGGCAAAAAGCTATTTTGAATATTTTCATGTGACAATAACGCTAAAAGAATCACTATGTGCCTTCTGTATGAATAACGTTCACTAGTATTATAGCAAATTTGCATACTTTTCATTACCTCTCAACTATCTCGATTGTTAGATATTTACCTATGTAGCAGACATACATAAATATGTAAGCCAAGTCGGCTGTTCATTAGCAGCCCAAGTTACGTACGTGATCTCCAATGATAGTCTAACTGTGACAGGCAGTCGCCAAATAAGCCAACCCATTTCCAAGCCAAATTCAAACATATCTAAACCACATCACAGATTTAGTTTCAGTGTGAATATACAAATGATATGCTTATGATACTTAGGTTCATGTCTTCTACCTTACAAAATTATGGAGGTGTCAAAATACGAAACTATCCAGTATGAGCTTTCAGACAAATAATGGATATATTCAAGACCTTTAACAAAATAGTACAATAAATAAATGTGTCTGATATGCATGGTGAACACAATAGCACAACAACTCAATATGTTTCTGACATGGACCGTGTTCAAAATAGTACAACTGAAGATTTGTCTGACATACACCATGAACACAATAGTACAACAACTGAAGGTTTGTCTGACATACACCATGAACACAATAGTACAACAACTGAAGATTTGTCTGACATACACCATGAACACAATAGTACAACAACTGAAGATTTGTCTGACATACACCATGAACACAATAGTACAACAACTGAAGATTTGTCTGACATACACTATGAACACAATAGTACAACAACTGAAGATTTGTCTGACATACACCATGAACACAATAGTACAACAACTGAAGATTTGTCTGACATACACCATGAACACAATAGTACAACAACTGAAGATTTGTCTGACATACACCATGAACACAATAGTACAACAACTGAATATGTGTCAGACATGGACTGTGACCAAAAAAGTACAACTTAATGTCTATATGGCATGGACTGCGAACAACATAGACCAACAACTGAATATGTCTGACATGGACTGTGAACATAATAGTACAACTGAATATGTGTCTGGCATGGAGTGCGAACAAAATATTGCGACCGAATAAGTTCCTGCCAAAGTTTGCTACCAACTACAAATCCAAAGATTCAAGAACGAACCTGATAAATTAATTGAATGGGAAGATGTTATCGAGCATAGAATTTACAATTCTCATCATATAAGAGTTCTGTCTGCATATGCCTGATGGAATTGGATACCACGAAAGATACAAGCATTGATGGAATCAGCTGTAAAATACGCCATTCATCAGCTGACTTTGTATCAAACTTGTTAACATATTTAATCAACAAAAGCATTTCAATAAATGTATTTCCTGATGGTGACAATTCATAAAAATGTTTACCATTGATATGACAGTTCTGGATTGAATCACATTAATTATCGACCTATATTGGTAATTCCAACTGTTTCCAAAATAAATGAAAAACATAAATAAGGGCTTACTTCCTGCCTAAATAACCATCAGGTACTACAATATAGATTAATTGAATTTAGTGAGAAATATACTGAAGAGCCATTATTAAACCCTAATTAAACATGCTAATAAGTGGTATTCAATTTTAGAGACATGATACATGATTGGATTTATATTTACCTTGACTTTATTTTAAATATCGATTTGGTTGATTATTAAGTTCTTCTGTAGAAACTATTTCTTTACTGGTTTGCAGCCTCGCCTCCGTTTTTGTTTCGTTTGATTTACATCCTTTTAACAGCGAACATATTATAACTATCGATAGCATACGCTTTGATTACGAACGAGGTATATGTGGTGTAAAACTAAAGTTACCCTCTTTTTCACCTACTCTTTTTATATTATTAATTAATGATCATCCGTGTTATTTTAAAGACACGTGACAACGAACAGTTTGCTACGAAATACGTTCAATACAAGGGGCATTTATGTGATCCAGAGTAACTTGCAGAAAAAATAAACCTACTTATCCTAACTTGAGATTCGTTTGAAGTGTTCAAAACGGTGAACAGTAAATCAAACATATTATATCACTACAGTTCGAGACAAAACCTGGAATAAAAAGAGTTTGTAATTACTCAAAGGCCTCTAAATCTTCAATAACATGTCAAACCAAAATAATATTTTGGAGGTTAACTTAGAAAACATCCTGCAGATGAATTATCACATTGTTGATCGACTATTTCTTCAAAGATATATCTCCCTGATAAATCTTTGCGGTTTATTTCTTTAGAATGTCAAAACATTACTATACTAGCTATTATCTACCTCTTCTTAAATCCAATCTGTCATATGGCGATCGTAATATGAATAGACTCATAAAATTTCAAAATGGGGCAGCCATGATCATAATTAATGTTAAGTTTCGTTCAATGTCGATTAAAAAACGACAACATGGCTCCTCTAAAACCGAACGCTGACACGCATTTTCTCACTCCACGGAATAGCTATGACTTAGAATTCTTAAATACATAACCCCATAAAACACTAACTGCCAGAAATGATCTTTAACTGTTGCTACCGATAAAATATTGTCAATCAAAGTAAGTCAAGAGATTTACTAATATAGTGGCACAGTCTATGATTCGTGTAAGTTCATACAAGGCAAGACGGTATTATCGACTCTCTCTCTCTCTCTCTCTCTCTCTCTCTCTCTCTCTCTCTCTCTCTCTCTCTCTCTCTCTCTCTCTCTGCAATGACATTTTTCAATGAGCGCGATATTATGGTGATTGAAATGGTTCAGAATTGCAGATGACGGTTGACAGTTAATAAATTGCGACAACTTCGGCGATGTTTGGTGTTTCGCCACATATTCATGGTTTTCAACGCAAACCCCTTAATCGATATTTAATATATGTTAGCTGGTGCTTTTTAATTAATCACTTCTAAAAAAAATAATTAATTGGTATACTATTACTTAGTTAAGACATTTCTATCCGTAAACCATAACCTGAAAGTGGGTAACCTCTTTTTATATGCTTTGAACCACTATTCAAAAAATGGGTTAAAAAAACGTTTTTAGAACACCATATGATCTGGTATCCTAATAAAGGGTTCCAAACTGGAAAGTATTGTTCAACCTTGTACTGTAGCACTAGTAAAATAACTAATCCATAGACTGTGGTTTTAAACAATCTGCTAGCTACAAGAACATGTGCAAAGCTTGCAAAGGTCGAAAGTAAACTGGTTTCTAATCTACTTCTGTTACAAAATGCAAACTATAGCAATACAACTGATCTTGCAAGAACCAGCTTACTGCTAAATAACTTACTCTGTTGATATTATATTTTTATATACACTTCCATCGTTCAGGATTTACATAATCTCCTTTTAAAAGCAAATTACCATGAAGTAATCCAAATTGCGAACAGTTATCTATATTAAATTATTCCCCCTTTCTCTCAATATAGAGTTCCATGAAAATGATATGGTATGACAGCTGACAGGGCACTCGATTTGGGAAATATTTCATCAACACCAAATTCCCCCTGTCTGACAAATAATCACAAGAATCGCTGAGAGCTTCAAATTGATACGGGGATATAAATAAATGAAACTCCATTGCCTTAATTACTTTCCTAGTCTTTTTACTTGCTTTCCATGCCTTGATACTTGCTTTGCTAGCCTTGATACTTGCTTTCCAGGCCTTGATACTTACTTTCCATGTCTTTCTACTTGCTTTCCAGGCCTTAATTACTTTCCTAGCCTTTCTACTTGCTTTCCAAGCCTTGATACTTACTTTCCTAGCATTTCTACTTGCTTTCCAGGTCTTGATACTTACTTTCCTAGCCTTTATACTTGCTTTCCAAGCCTTGATGCTTACTTTCCTAGCCTTTCTATTTGCTTTCCAGGCCTTGACACCTACTTTCCTAGCATTTCTACTTGCTTTCCAGGTCTTGATACTTACTTTCCATGTCTTTCTACTTGCTTTCCAGGCCTTGATACTTACTTTCCTAGCCTTTCTACTTGCTTTCCAAGCCTTGATACTTACTTTCCTAGCCTTTCTACTTACTTTCCAGGCCTTGATACTTACTTTCTGAGCCTTTCTATTTGCTTTCCAGGCCTTGATACTTACTTTCCAAGCATTTCTACTTGCTTTCCTAGCCTTGATACTTACTTTCCTAGCCTTTCTACTTACTTTCCAGGCCTTGATACTTACTTTCTTAGCCTTTCTACTTGCTTTTCAGACTTTGATACTTACTTTCCTAGCCTTTCTACTTACTTTCCAGGCCTTGATACTTGTTTTCCTAGCCTTTCTACTTGTTTTCCAGGCCTTGATACTTACTTTCCTCGTCTTTCTACTTGCTTTCTTAACCTTTCTACTTGCTTTTCTAGCCTTTTTCTACTTGCTTTCCTAGCCTTTCTACTTGCTTTTCAGACTTTGATACTTACTTTCCTAGCCTTTCTACTTGCTTTCCTAGCCTTTTTCTACTTGCTTTCCTAGCCTTTCTACTTGCTTTTCAGACTTTGATACTTACTTTCCTAGCCTTTTTCTACTTGCTTTCCTAGCTTTTTTCTACTTGCTTTCCTAGCCTTTTTCTACTTGCTTTCCTAGCCTTTCTACTTGCTTTCCTAGCCTTTCTACCTGCTTTCTTAGCCTTTTTCTACTTGCTTTCCTAGCCTTTTTCTACTTACTTTCCTAGCCTTTCTACTTGCATTTTAGACTTTGATACTTACTTTCCTAGCCTTTCTACTTACTTTCCAGGCCTTGATACTTGTTTTCCTAGCCTTTCTACTTGTTTTCCAGGCCTTGATACTTACTTTCCTCGTCTTTCTACTTGCTTTCTTAACCTTTCTACTTGCTTTCCTAGCCTTTTTCTACTTGCTTTCCTAGCCTTTTTCTACTTGCTTTCCTAGCCTTTTTCTACTTGCTTTCCTAGCCTTTTTCTACTTGCTTTCCTAGCCTTTCTACTTGCTTTCCTAGCCTTTCTACCTGCTTTCCTAGCCTTTCTACTTGCTTTCCTAGCCTTTCTGCTTGCTTTTCAAGTCATGATACTGGCTTTCATAGTCTTTGGTTCTTGCTAACTTTGAATATATTAAAGGCAATCCATATGCTCATTTATTAGCGGCGGTCTTACATCTAAGTGTACGTTTGGTCGATTCTGTTTCTGGGTTTCGTCGAATCAGTACAAAGAGGTTATGCAGAATGTCTAAAATAGCAAACGGAACGTAAGCTATCGATATTATAGTGTTGTTTTAATCGACCCAACGCCAACATAACAATAAAAAATTTAGACATTTTTTTCTGATATATAGATAACAAGTATAATCCAGAACGATCAATTATTTACGAGGAGATACTCACAGATACATAGATATGGTATTATAAAGTCTAAAGAACATTTAATCGACTAATCCTAATTATTGGGGAGGGGGGGGGCGGCTTATATTGTTGGAGTTTTCCAAGTTGTTGATATCCTACAATAAAATTTAATATAAATACACAAAAAACGCATTTGCTATACATTCATGTACAGACAAAAAACGTTTACTTTGTCGAAAAGATAACATTCAGTTTTTAAGACAAGTTATTCCATGAAAAATAACATATCCAGTGAAATAAGACAATTGACCGCCATTTAAAAAAATGAACCATGTGGTGTTCCTATACAAGGATTTTGTGGTATTAAAGAAAACTTTGCTATTCTAGGACATCTCATGACAAGAACAAGTCGATAACGGGATATAAAATGAAACAATCTTAAATTTAATATGTACAAAATATTGTATTTTCCAACCAACCGAATGAACACGACATGGTTTGAAAAGACCGTACCATCACAAGTTTGGCGATATTATGGCTCATGCGTTGTTTTGTCTAGAGAAAAAGATATGGGGAAACAATTTAAGTCTAATACACTTTATTGAAAATCTAAACTTATATAATGGGCACTCAGGTGCTCTGAAGAAATATATATTTACTGTAAATCTTGTAAAAATTAAACCTTCAGGAAACCTCAAGAAGAAAACACATGGTTCTTTACGAGAAAAACTAAAATGCTAAAATAAGTCAGAGAAAATTATGATTCTTAATATAAACGGAGGTCCGAAAATAAAGACGAATAACAAATGTCCGGGATAAGAAAAAAGAGCACTGTAATGTAGAAGAAGTATTCCGGATAATTTACAACGCAATAAATAGTCTTTAACGGTCATTTAAGGGGACAGTGGTTGCCGAACAGTCTAAAGCGCTCGCCTTTAACGACCACTCTCATCTGACGTATGTCCGCGTGGGTTTCTTGACTCGGTCTCGACCTATGTAGGTATATGATAAAGCTGCCAGTAGTTTCCAGTGAGTCGGTCATTTTTACCAGGGTTATTTCTCCAACAGTATACTGGCCAGCCATGAACAGTCTATCCTGCACAACATCAGACATTCGAAGAATACAAAACATCCGATAGAACTTTAATAATATTTAATGTTCCAAGCTTTCATGAAGATAATTAAAACAAACAAACCTGAAGATGTTAGTGATGATGATTTAGATATACGTCATCTAATTTCTTTTACCTGTTCTGACTTTTTCTGACCATTACCGGTGTAATAAAGTGTTTTGACTGAAAGAACACACTATAAATCACAGCCATAAAATTTGATAACAAAAAGGTTTATATACCAAACAAAATAGTGATTCCAGAACACAAGAGAAACATGGAAGCTTTAAAATATACAAACGTCTTTGGGGAGGTGTTTGATGACGTAGTCTGATACATCTTCTCGCCTTTCCCTTAAATATTAGACAGACAAGCCAGAAAAAAATAATAGTAATACATCAATTATAAGCACCCAGAACATATGTATTTAACATTATTGTATTTATCTATGCGTTTCTCTGTTGTTATTCATATTTGATGTCGTTGAATATTATGAAGCTAGCGTTTTGTGCTGATATAAGTGTATCATGTTGAATTTTTTTTTAAATCAAGTGTGTGTGATTTGGATTTTTAACTTTGTTTTAACGATTTTCCACCCATTTCGCTACGATGTCTTCAGTATGCAGTTTATAGTGATGTCTAGCACTTGGGCAACATACCGCAGACACGTGGTATCATGTCCACCCAGTTACATTATCTTGACACCAGGCCGACCAGTCCTAACACTAACTCTTAATGCTGAGCGCCGAGCGAGGCAGCTGTAAGTACCAGTTTTATAAGTCTTTGGTATGACTCGGCCGGGGTTCTAACCCGAGACCTCCTGTATCCGAGACGGACGCTCTAACTGTTTAGGTCACGGGTTGATAATAAAATTCAAGTAAAACATCTAAGATGGTAATTCTAGAATGAGAATATGTGATAAGTTGGATAATTTAAGATCTTGGCAAAGGTTTCCTAGGTTTTCTTAATTTCAAGACCATCTAATGTTACCAGCTCCAGAACCATTTCAGTGACCGTTGTCCACGTATGTTTCTGTAGGTTTCATTTGTTAATCTTGATTATATTTTTCAGTTTCATTGAAATTAAACTGTTGCTATTTTCACCATCTGTGACACATAATTCGTGTTAGTTTATTTTGATCCATTTAAGTCGAGTGAAAATTTTTTTTTAAAAAATGGCGGAGACGATAAGACGTCTTTAGATAAGACGTTTGAAAAGTCTGCTTTTGAAAATTGCTATGTTGTACAAAGGCAAGTACAGACAGAACTTGGTAGAGTTAGAAATGTGTTTAGTGATGTAGTTGACAACGATGATGAACGATCTCAAATAAACGAACCTCTTCATAATCTGATCATCAAGTTTTGGAAAATCATAAAGTGGCAGAAGAATCAAATAGAAATGTCTACTAAAATGGTAGCCCAAAGACGATGTTAGCACTTGGGTATGAAAATGTTGGAAGAAACTTACTTAACTCAATCGGCAGGACTAAAGAAGGGAATAAATGGAGGTGTCAGGCAAGTATTGTATTAGAGAAAGTCGTAAGTCCTTTGCATCACTTGCTAGTATTTAGTAATTTCATCATCCAACAATTTTAATTAAATGTTGAACAGTACCTTCTTCATCTATTCATTGACATATTGTAATATATTACCATATATCTGTGTGCGCCCCACCCACACTTACAAGTAAAAAACAAATTTCACGCTATCATATGTACGCTACGCATTCTCAGTCTGCGATATGCAGCGCCGGATTAAGCACCGTGGAGGCCCATAGGAAGTCAAACTTTTGGGGCCCCAGACCCACGGTCACGGTCTCATGGGGGCCCCTGATGGGGCCCATAAAAGTCGCGGGGACCATAGGCAGTTGCCTACTCTGCCTAATGGGTAATCCGGGACTGGCGATATGAAACATTCTTTTCCATTTTACGAAATAAAATTTTCCGAAGAACAAAACTAAAATTGTTTTACTCTTAAACGCCTCCCTAGAACTTGTAAGATCGAATGATTACACCCACTTTCAAAGAAATTCAACAAAATAAAGATACCAAAGTATTCGCTAAATATATGTTTGCATTATTGTGGTAAAGCATGAACGAACGGACGCAAAGTCTAGCGTAAACTACTTATATGTCCTCCTGTTGCCTAAAATGTGATATGATTATACTTCACGCAGTCGGATCACTCAGCTTAATTGTGTATCAATTTTCATTGGCAGGTGCCCCGCTGTTGATCGAAGCCGACATGCTGATTCGAAGTTTTGGCCCGATTTCTGACACAAACATGGTATGAAAATTCTGAGACATATAAATTATAAGGAGGGATGTTTATCACTACAGTATGTTTTGTTTTTCTTGTTTGAGTGCATGTTTGACCTTTGACCTCAGTTAGTATGTCGTGTTCTTACTAAATACTATTAAAACATCTAATTGTTAACTTTTGCATATGATAATGCTTATTGGTTGTCATATTCATTATATATATATATATATATATATATATATATATATATATATATATATATATATATATGTATGTATGTATGTATGTATGTATGTATGTATGTATGTATATAGGTCTTACTTGTTGCCAATTATAAACAATAAAAATATTATTTGTTTTCATTTACATGTATTTTTGTGTGGAGGACTATGATCAATAAAAGACCGGTTACCTATGAAATTAGTAATGGTGGATATCCCTCCATCATTACTATTTTCATGGGTAACCGGTAACGGACAAATACGTACAATTTCCTATACAAAATCCAAATTAAAGATATTTCTTTTCTTGCACGCTTATAGCTAATCAAAATTTGAAGATCATTGCTAAGAAGTATTAACCTGCAAAGCAATGTATCCGTAGAATTGGTCATTAATTACTTGAAATTTAGTATTTGCGATGGAGTTCAGTTTGGTGAATCTACTCACCTAATGGTTTCTGGCGCCCGCTAATAATAGTACTAGAGATTCTCGAAAACCTGAAACATAAACTGTTAGATCGGGTAAACTGAAAAAAATCTGCCATTCAAAGACACTCCTAGTATACTTTTTTAAAAAGATTATTTAATATTTTTCTATTTTGGGAAATCTGTACGTTACATCTGGCATTTTGAATCACGTGAACATCTTCTCTTGACTAAAACCTCTAAAGATAAAAATCCATCTATAGAAAACTAATTAACTCTCTCTCTCTCTCTCTCTCTCTCTCTCTCTCTCTCTCTCTCTCTCTCTCTCTATATATATATATATATATATATATATATATATATATATATATATATATATATATATATAACGTTGAATTTTGGCAGGAGTACTCTTTCCAGTGTTATTTCCGTCAGAGATGGTATGATGAGAGACTTAATTTCAAGATTCGTAACATAAGTGAGATAACACTTAACAACCTCTTCCTATACCACATTTGGAAACCAAACACATACTTTATCAACGGTCGAAAATCGTACCAGCATAACATCACGGTGCCCAATCTATTCGTGAGAATACGCGAGGATGGACGGGTTTACCTCTCAAGAAGGTATAGTCCCGGTATTCCGATTGATTAATTGATATGTCTGTAACCAAACCGTTTGAAGATATTTCTGAAAGAACATTTTAACTGGATTAGAAAGGAAACGTCTTGCTATTTTCTGTCTGGACGTTTTCTCTCAAAACTTTGGTGTTTAACAAGTTACATAAATCTGACTTTATACTTTATGAAACACTACTTACTGTGAGGACTCTGGCTTATGTGAAAAATGTTTGTTAATCAGGTCAACGTCAGAATGAAAAAGTGCTCAAAGGTCAATTTAGTGATTACAAAATAACATAACGGGATATAGTGTGTACAATAAAAGTAGTATACATATATTTTGTCTCGAATGTTAGTAAAGAAAGATTGATCTTGCTTCAAGATTGAACAGAAAATGGTCTCCAAAAATAAATCTGTCGTAATGTATTACTGATAACGGATACATTTATGATACATTTAATGGTACGATTTATACTGTTGCCACAGTTATGAATATGTAATGAGATAACACGTTTAAAAGTGCATTTTCACATTTCTAATCGTATAATAGGGACAAGCTGGTCAATATGTTTCTTTGAATTGTAGAAATTGTATATTCCTAATGATAGTCTCTTAATTGGATTTTGAGGCAGCAGTGATAACTCAGTTGGTAGAGCGTCGGACTCGTAATCTAAGTGTCGCGCTTTCGATACCCGCCTAGGTCAGCTAGAGTCGGATGCCTCTGTGTGTCATTGGGAAAGACACTTAGTTCCCTTTCCTCGTCATGACATATCCAATATAATGTGTCAAAATATGGATTAAAGCACAAAAAAACACACAACTACTGAGATAAAATCTGTATCATCCATCAGATGTGACAACTAGAATTTTCCAACGAATCTGTATTTTCTGCAACTCTTTTTCACAGTTCTAAGACAAACTAGAGCATGGTAACCGGACAAATATTGAAGAAGCAGCAAAGCTGTGAAGAGAAGAGAAAGCAAGGATTAGTAGCCTAGACTTTGTTTCACCATTGCTGCAACAATGAATACCTGACAATGCTGAGCGACTTTAAATGGAACCTCCGATGATGCCTGTCTGTCATGCCGAAAAGTAAGATTCGGCAAGCCGACTACAGGACTTTTCAGGATATGGAGAAAAAACAATATGAGCAATTAATGTAGAAACGAAAGGTAGTAAGCTACAATGCATGAAGGTAGTTCGTAGTATTGTCAGGTTGTGATTCAGGTTACAGTGGTTTTATCTTAGGACAAAATTTGTTTAAACATTTTAATGGGAAAATCTGTATGGATAAAATAGCAATTATAAAGACAATCTTTTTTATTCCATGTGCATGGAGAGGAAAGAAGCAGCAACTCTGATTTTGCATAGGCGTGCACTAAAGAAGCAAGGTTATTTGAAGACGTTTGATATTTACTTGGACTTATTCCCCAGCCGCAGAATACATTAGAAGACTTCACTCTTCAGAAAATCTGGCAGAGGTCTGCATGCCAGCAAATTAATTACACATATTCTTCCGCGTTATTCGTACTATCTACAGACTCATCGATAATAATTTCAGACAAAATAGTACAAACATATATTTGTGCCGCTGCTACAGATTTCGTGTTTGCTACTACAAGAAGAAATGTCAAACCATCCAAAATTTCTTTTAAAGATCTGGGTGGAGGAAGATAGGAAGTTCACCGACAATTGAAGCCATTGTGGACATTGTTGGAACTATCATACTATCGAGACTTTTGAAATCGGTCGTGCTACTTATGTGCCTACCCCAAAACATCTACACCTAACAGCGTTATACAGCAATGTGGTCTTGCAACTGGTCTCGCTTATGACAACTACGTACAAAAACACGGAGATCTGTCATAGTATTATACATTTCATGACACTATCAGAATGTGCTATCAATCCTCTTTCAGTGTAATCTCAGACACAACAATTTAAAAGGCATGAAGCTTCAAGAAATGTCACAAGGAAAGTAAACTAACACTGAATTTATACACCTTGCGCCACTCAACAAGAAACCTAGAATGTTTTAATTTGAATATAAGAAAAGGATAATGAGGCACATAAATATTTCAGATTTACGAACAGGAAATATCAACATCTGATAACCTCTTTGTTGGTTTTGGTTCATTTCACATTATACTGGACACATTTTGGATCTTAATGGAATTTCGGACCAGTCGGGTGGGCTCCTTGTCTAGATGATACTCAAGCTGTGAGGACTGACTCACGCAATGGTACCATAAGCGGCAGACGTTTTAATCGAAGTTTTATGTATGGGAAACTATATTTGAAATGTAGCTGTTTCTCTTTGTTGTCGTCGTGTTTTGTTGAATTATGTTAATTTTGACATCTTGTCCATCCTAAACTTCATCTGATTTTCAAACGTGTTTCGAATTAAGCCAGGAGCCCATAAAATGACTAGTCATTATACACAAGAATATTTTCAGTGCAGCAAAGCAGTTAAACACTACCGCTATCCCATTTTTCAGATTTGTATTTATGCTAAATATGTTAAACAACTCAGTTTGTGAAAAACCATTCAAACAGAATATAGTAAGACTTTTATTTCCGTAATCTATTTACGGTTTTGTTTCAGAAAATATCTTCAAATGTTTTGGGTTTTGACACAAAAATCTCTCTCTCTCTCTCTCTCTCTCTCTCTCTCTCTCTCTCTCTCTCTCTCTCTCTGTTTTAATGATTAAGGTGATGGTTAGACACGTTACCATCATAAATCAATATCGTTTACTGTGCTTTGTCCTTGAGTAAGACTCCTTACAATACTTACACCTGATAACATCCAAAGTGATGATGTGCCATAAAACTCCAAACTTCACAAACAAATCAAACCTTTCTCTTACACACACACACACACACACACACAAACACACACACACACACACACACACACACACACACACACACACACACGCGCGCGCACACAAGAACACAAGAAACGCAGTCCTTTTACAGATATAAATGAAAATACTTCAGGTAAAACATTTTGCGAGAAATGAGAACTCGAGATAGCTGCATTCAGAAGGAATGCCTTTCTTTTAAAAAAAAATTAAAATTTTAGGGAACTTAAATATTGTGTTTGTAAAACACGTATGTCCATGTTTCGTTACTGCGACCTCTGCCCCGAAGGATGGGTCTTTTGGATAGATTCCATCTAGTTAAAATATCAGTTGATTACGTGCATTGATCGTTTCATTCCAACAAGTACAAGTTTAAAAGGTGGACATCTTCATAATTGTTTCAAACCTATGACCCGAGAGCAAAGATCTTGTGGGTAGGTTTACACCATGGGATCAGAGTCGGTTGCATATTCTGTCCATTAAGTATATATATGGCGATATGATAGGGAACTCAGTAGTTCCCAATATTTGACTCAACTGAGGTTTAATTGACATATACTGTAATTACTTCAGATTTATATAATATAATATGTTGGTACTAATTATCGAAGTTTTGTTTGCCAGGGTAACGATAAGGGCTTCCTGTCCAATGAAACTCAATATGTACCCAATGGACAAACCCATCTGTCCACTTGTCATCGGAAGCTGTAAGTAGGAGATCAACAAATGGGTAGTTAACCTTCCAACCTCAGTTTTATCTCTCTCTCTCTCTCTCTCTCTCTCTCTCTCTCTCTCTCTCTCTCTCTCTCTCTCCAACAATCATAACTTTTTAAGTCCATTTAATTTTATTACTAATTAGTTTATATTTAGAAGCATTAAAAAAATTGAAATTTTTGTTATACAACACATTTGGAATTGTGGTCGAAATGATAGTGGTAATTACCATATAAAAACTATGTGACTTTGGGTTGTCTGATGTCCAGGAATCAAACCATTGAAAATTCATAGACAATGTTTGCAATAATCACATAACAATGTAAAGGGTATCACCAATTATCTTGAATATAATTGGGAAAATGTTATATGGCCTTTAGAATACAATCTCATTTATCTGACGCATATTTTTGCCACTAAATGTGTCCAATAAAGGAGAATGTCGAATAAAAGGCTTCAATTTATGACAAACTTGTAAGAAATCATTTTCATTTCTGGCGATCTGTCAGATAAACAGAAGTCTGAGGTCGATCTATATTCTTGCTATTTATATCCTGCCCTCTGGAAGGGTTTATTTGCCTAGATTGTGTGTGTGTGTGTGTGTGTGTGTGTGTGTGTGTGTGTGTAAATTATTTATCTTTACTGAAAGAATTTAACTGTGAATCGGCACTATTCACCTGTAATGCTGTAATGTGCCGTCAAGCTATGTTTCTGAATGAGCATATCTTCAATATTTAATTAAAAATATTTACGCAGTTTGATTCTAAATCTACTTATTGTCCCCATGTCAATTCTACTTATAGTCCCTATGTCAATTCTACTTATTGTCCCCATGTCAATTCTACTTATTGTCCCCATGTCAATTCTACTTATTGTTTCACTGTCATTCTACCTCTTATTTCACTGTCAATTCTACTTCTTGTTTCATTGTCAATTCTATATTGTGAAGTGCCAAAGTTTTGTTAATTTACGAGACATCGTGCCAGAGAGAGAGAGAGAGAAAGAGGATTTATATAGTAGAATGTGGCCGTTGTGCTAATTAACCGTATTTGTTCAGAGCCAGACTGACCGAAGTGATCTTGTAAAGTTTAATTTTATCACGAAAAATGTCAGGATTGAGATAAAACAGAGATTTGGTTACTTAAAACCAAAGCGTGTCATATTGCCCATGACGTAAGCGACTGTTAGAGAGAAGCGGGAGAAAATACATTTGATTCTGATTGGTTACGGTTGAATAAGGGGTGTGTTTTACACGAGAAATCTTTCGAACATAATATCGGACTACCTGAATTAGAATTCAGTCTTCAAAAAGGTGCTCTGCAAGAGAGCCAGTGTAGAATTATTATTATTTTTGAAAAGGCTCCGAATGTTATTTGAGAGAAATACATTCGCACGTTAAGAATCGACCAGGGAAAAAGCCCGTCAGAAACAAGGTATTGTCTCAATTCCACGTATTGTGATGTAATTGATATTATGTTGGCTTCGTTTACAGGTGCATGAATGCATTTGATACCGTTATTTAGTAATGTGCTTTTGAATTATGAATTAGAATGAATGAATAGTTGGATTTAAAGTGAAACCGGCCACTAGGGTCATATGTTCACTATTTTGCACTGCCATTTATTTACATGGCAGTGATTTATTTTATCCAGGAAGATGGAATGGTGCCACATCTTCCTGGCATTTATGCGCACAGAGTGCGCTAGTTAATTTGGTCGTCATATCATACCCCTAAAAAGGGGCTAATGATACGAATGTTAGACCTGGGTAGGGTTTCTCAAAAACAGTACTTTTTAAAAAAAAACAGCTGTTTACTGTTTCGTATTTTCCAAAAAACAGCTGTTAACAGCTGTTTTACTGTTTTTCCTTAAAATGCATTAAAATAAAAAAAAATTGTTCTGCAAAGTTTTTTATTTATATGTTTTTAATGACATGTTTTCAAAAACGTTTTATTACTTCTTCAACTTATTATAAAAAAAATTGAGGAAGACCAGTGCATTCAGCGATTTGTCAGATAAGCGAGATCTGATTTTAGTGCAACAGCTAGCACTCACGGAGAAAACACGTTCCACGTCAGTTGAAGTGGGTTTGATCGATAGTAGAGCATCATAAAGCTTTTGAAGATGATCTGTTCGTTTACCAGTGTTTTTAAACAGATACAAATTTACTCTTCAACCATTTGAATTTATCTTGAGCAGCGTTAGTGGTGGTGGTACTCTCTTGAAGTCTCAAATTCAGCTCCTCTTGAAGTGACATTGTTCTTTATTCGGCATCATTTGAAAGAGTTTCAGATTGTTTCTCTTCATTATCATCATCGTAATCGTCAATAACACAGAATAAGCGAGAAGCAAGACTGGCGGCAAATATGAGTGTGTTTTTTGATGGCGAAATAGAACGATCTTTAAGTGAAGGTAAAAGGTTCATAACATCGTTGTTAATTCGCTCATCAATGCGTCGCTTTATGTTGTCATGAAGCGTTCGACTGATTTCATGATCGATGTCTGAGAGTGTTTGAAGCATAAACTTTATTATTACATCTGCAGACAACAATGTAGCATCTTCTTTGCTTAAATTTTTGACAGCAAGCTCAACTGGTTCTAGCGCATTTTTCAGAACTTTCAATGCCTCAAAATCAACGCAATTAATATATTCTTCTGCCTCAGACTCCAAAAGTGTCTCACGAAGAGGTTTCTCTGTCTGAATTAAGGAGTCTAGCATTGTTGGAATAGAGTTCCAGCGAGTCTTGACATCCAAATGCAACTCCTTATGATGTCCAAGGTCAGCGAAGACTTTGTCTTGGAATACTTGATTTTTAACTGAAGATTTTTTGATAAATTTGATCAATTTTCGTGCATTCTTAAGAATTTCATTGTAGTCAATTTCTTCCTCAGCATCAGTGTCTTCAATAAAGTCAACATCAGCAATGTCATCGAAATCGTCATCTTCAGCAACTTCGTCACTATCCAGCAACCCCAGCAACGAATCATCAAATTCTGGTTCTTCTATAGCTTTCTTTGGAAATAATGTGTTACAAACACCATAGGATTTGAAAAAAGATCGTTACATGTTACGTAACCTCACTTTTATATTATTAGGCAAAAACATTTTAAACAATTTATATTTAATTTTTATTATTTATTAAGCAAAGTTTTTTTTAAAGAAAAAACAGTAAAATCAGTTCTGAAAAAAAACAGCTGTTTGCTGTTTTTGATTTTTCGCAACAAAAAAAAAGCAGCTGTTTAACAGTAACAGTAAAACAGCTGTTAGAAACCCTAGACCTGGGTGAGTGGGAATAGACCCATCACGCACTCAACTTACCAACCAATCGAAAGTACGTACCTTGCTAGGGGTGCAATGGCACCATTAATGACGAGACTTATTCCAAATTCAATCCAGTTTTTCTAGTGGATTTTCCGATGCCAAAATTGTGTAAGCCACCTATGCAATTCATCAAATGGTAGAGATGAAGAATTAAATTACGTTCCTATCTATGCCAATCTTCTAGTACAATAGTGTACATATTATATGTCCCTAACAATTTCTTTTGCTGATATGACTAAACGTCATTTGAATCGTAGCCACTGTCAGAGAGGATTAGATTGTTAATTTTGAATTGTGGGTCAGAACATGATCAATTTAGGCTTTTTGGATAGAGCTTGTCAAGGAGGGTTTCCGTAACCAAGTGGAAGACCCTATTAAGGCAATGATAGACAATAGCCCTAAAAAGAACTTTTTTTTTGAGAATCCCATGATCACTTGTTAGTGACCGATTATCCCTCTGCTCCTGTGGTTGGTCCCTGTATACTTCTTGAGTGTCTTGTTTGACCCTGTACTCACTCGATGATTCCCTGTATACATCTTGGGTGTCTTGTTTTGGATTCTCACTCTAAACATCCTTGCTCCCTCGTCAATGTGCTTCCGTATATTTCCCTATCAATTTGGAATTCTTTGAACTGTTTTGTGTAGAATATATAACCCAATATGACAACTTTTTGCATTGTTAGTTAATGCATGATGTTATTAAGTTACTGCAAGGCCTGATAGCTTTGGTGTTAACTATCTTTATAGTGTATGATTTTGAGGTCATTTTCTAAATTATTATATTTTTGGTTGCAACCTTGTGTTGCTGGGCCTTAGACTACCTTATAAGATCTAATTTGGGGTTATAACCTATGTATATATGATGAGTTTTTTAGTTGCAACATTGTGTCGCTGGACCTGATAGTCTTGGTTTTGAGACTACCTCATACACTTTAGTTGGGACCATAGTTAGGGGCGCGTGTTAGTGGTTATACTTTAACCACAGCGGTATCGCGTTTTTTAGGGGCCTATAATACCTTAGTAATATTAAACTCAGTTATGAGATGTTGTCAATGGGGCTATATAGAAGGAAGAATTTAGAAGCATAAGAGAAGAAAAGAGGTAAGACGCTTGCCTTATTGATTGTATAACTGGTAGTTAATATAACTTTTGATGTTTATACCTTTATGTATTTCTTTTATTTTAGGTTTATTTTTATTGTTCCATGTTATTTTACCATTCCATTAGGTTTGGTTGCTCTGGAGCCGATATGGGAACGTTATACCCAGCGTAGTGTAGGTGGGCTCCCTTAAGGGTAACGAATCCCTTTTGGCCCCGTACGCTTCCCTCCCCTTAGAACAATATTATTTTATATGCATATTTAGGTACCAGTAAAATATTCATTTTATTTATGGATGATATGGTGTTATAATTATATTCTATCTATTAGCCCTGTAGTTCTAAGAAATTCAATTATATTATAGTATGTTCTTTGAGGGTTTTTGTTGCATAATTGAATTATTTCTGGATATGTACTTGGTGCGGCAAGTTTTAATTGTTTAGTTATAAATAGGTCTCTTTCATTTTGCGTATTGTTACAGATATTGAATATATGGTACAGATCTTCCGGTACGTTACAGTGGAAGCAGTTGATGTTGTGCGGAAAAGGTCCTATATATTTTCCAAAACTATTAGACAATTTTGTTTTTCCAAGAATTATCCTATTTATTTTAGATTGTTCATAACTGATGCACCTGGGTATCAGGATATTTCTATTGACTTCTTTGACAATACTATGTAAAAATCTCCCTTGTTTATTATGGTTCCAATCCTTTTGCCACTTTTGATTTATCAGTGTATAGATTAAATTGTTAATTTCTGTAGGACTATACTTTAGTGGCATGTAATTAGGTTCAGTGAGTTTACTCTTGGCTAATTGGTCAGCTAAGTCATTGCCTTTTATGTCGATGTGAGATGGTATCCATAGAAACTCTACTGTTATGTTTTGAGTATCGAGTATTTTAATTATTTGGTTAATTTGATTAAGAAAGTTTTCTCTTGATTTAGTATTATTGCATTGTATTGATTTTAGGACACTTAGTGAATCACTAATAATCAAGGTCTTATCTGGTTTGTTTTCTAGTGTCCATTTTAAAGATTCCAGGATGGCCCAGAATTCAGCTGTGTAAATGGAGCAGTGATCCGGTAGGCGGCTGCCCATTTTGATATTGAGTGCTGGAATGACCCAAGCCGCAACTATTTTACAGGGGTTGTTATTTTTGGAACCATCCGTGAATATATGAGTATAGTTTTTATATTGGTTGTTGATTAGTTCCATTGCAGCTGTTTTTAAATAATGTTGTTGGTTTTCTTTTTTACCTATGAATTAGAATTCTTATCTTAATTCTTAGTTAAGAATGACGTAGTGTTAATTTATGTCGTAAAAACACTATGTTGAGTTATGGATAGGAAGTGTTACGCTAATTCTTAAATTTATCATATTGTTTGAATAATGATTGCGTTCTAAGAATTTAATGTCTTACTTTAATTAATAATTTACGAGAATACATGTGAATTTACCGAATTTTTATGCCATGGATAATTTAGCGACAGTGTATAATTCAACGTCCCGTTAATGTATTAGGTCAAGGCAAACCGAATTAACAGATGGTTTAACTGTATTGATTTGAAGACGTGTAGTTAAGTACTAACCGTAAAATTTTTATCACTGATAGAAATATCTGATTGTTCGAACCAGGAATAACAGACAGTCTCGACTATTATCAGTGTGACGAGAGACTTAGGTTGTTTTAATTTTTTTTGGGAAGGAAGAAAATAGTTCTGGGAAAGAAAGTACAAGTACGGGAAAAGGGGAATTGTGAAGGAGAAATCGAGAGGTGTATACATTAATACAGTGGACAAGTCTGAGTTCAAGCGGAACATCCGCGAGGGAAAAGTATCTCGAGGGACAGGAACTTCTAGATCAACATTGGATTAAGCAGAGAACGTGGTTCGAGGATAACAGGTTATGAAAATCGAACAAAAAGCAGTGATTTCGATTGGACACTCGATTCTATGATGAGTTTTAAATATCAGTAATAGAACGGCGAATATGTTAATTCTATTTCAAATCTATTTGTAACTCGGTGAAAGTTTAATTCTAAACCACGTGTATTCCTAATGAAAGGAATTGTCATTGTGTATGTATTTGATTAAATTGTTTACTTATCTTTACGGGGGCTCGGAGTTGTTTTGTTCAATATACCTGTTCAGGTTACCATATACATTCTCTTACTCGAACCGGGCAATTATACCGTGGGCGGTCATCTCTTAGATAACGAGTATCAGAGGGGAGTGGGTTATAGTGTTATTATTATATGTTGTGCAATACCCCTTGACAAAGTGGGACGTAATACTTACCCATTGACATGTGGGACTTGTACAATATTATACGAGTAACGCTCATGACCAGCGAGAATCTGACATATCTCTTGTTTCACTGTCAATTCTACTTCTTGTTTCACCGTCAATTATATTTATTGTTTCATTGTCAAATCTACTTATTGTTTCACTGTCAATTATAATTTATGTTTCATTATCAATTATACTTCTTGTTTCACTGTCAATTCTATCTCTTGTTTCACTGTCAATTCTATCTATTGTTTTACTGTCAATTCTACTTCTTGTTTCACTGTCAATTATAATTTATGTTTCATTGTCAATTATACTTCTTGTTTCACTGTCAGTTCTATCTATTGTTTTACTGTCAATTCTACTTCTTGTTTCACTGTCAATTATACGTCTTGTTTCACTGTCAATTCTACTTCTTGTTTCAATGTCAATTCTACTTTTTGTTTCGATGTCAATTATATCTCCTGTTCTACTGTCAATTCTACTTCTTGCTCCATTGTCAATTCTAACTCTTGTTCCATTGTCAATTCTAACTCTTGTTCCATTGTCAATTCTAACTCTTGTTCCATTGTCAATTCTAACTCTTTTTCCATTGTCAATTCTAACTCTTGTTCTATTGTCATTTCTAACTCTTGTTCCATCGTCAATTCTATCTCTTGTTCCATTGTCAATTCTAAGTCTTGTTCGATTGTCAATTCTAACTTTTGTTCCATTGTCAATTCTAACTCTTTTTCCATTGTCAATTCTAACTCTTGTTCCATTGTCATTTCTAACTCTTGTTCCATCGTCAATTCTATCTCTTGTTCCATTGTCAATTCTAAGTCTTGTTCCATTGTCAATTCTAACTTTTGTTCCATTGTCAATTTTAACTCTTTTTCCATTGTCAATTCTAACTCTTGTTCCATTGTCAATTCTATCTCTTGTTCCATTGTCAATTCTGTCTCTTGTTCCACTATCAATTCTGCCTCCAGATTCACTATCAATTCCACTGCTTGTTCCACTGTAAATTCTACTACTTGTTCCACTGTCAAATTTACCTCCTGTTCCACCGTCAATTGTACCTTCTGCACCACTATCAATACTACTGATTATTCCACGCTAAATTATACTGATTATTCCACGCTAAATTATACTGATTATTCCACGCTAAATTATACTGCTTGTTGAACTTTCAGTTCTACCTCTTTGAACATACAGTAAGTTTTAATTGGTGTTGATATTTATCTTTGAAATTTATAATTAAGCCATCTTTGAGCATATTTTAACGGTATTATCTAATATATTTTGTATGTTCTGATAGCTTGTCTGTTGTAAGGGGAAAAAATGCAAGCATTTATTTTATAGATATATTTAACTTTCGTCAAAATATATAACATATATTTTATTCCAACAAAGTAAAAGCTTTCCGCGTTATAAACATTAGAACCCACATATTAACTATTATTAACGAGTCAATACGCCTGTCATTCATTTCAGTTTCTAACCAGTCTGATCTACATTTTCTTAACTATTTCTTAAACATTTACAGATATGTCATTTTGAAATGACTTTGCAAATTACTTAATTAATCTATTTTACCAAACACCAATATTTGCATCTATACAAATGGTATGTTGATGTTCTTTCGGAAGTATTTATTCCACAGCAGAAAAATACATGATATCTGTGATTTTTTTTACGTTAATGCGTTTTTTTTAATTCTCGCCCAACCAGATATATGTGTGTCTAGGTTTCCAATCTATATGTAATGTTAAATACTCTATCTTGTCAAATAGAAATCCTGTACATTGCTTACCAGATGCTGACATTTGCTACGTTAATTGTCGACTAAAAGTTCAATGGCATTATCTGCTTTCTCTCTATTCATTATCTTTTTAAAAAAAACATGATCTGTGGTAAACATGTATTTAATCAGAATATTTACATTCTTGCATCGATAGTTTTAAAGTCAAGTTGTTAAATCCAACAGAGCGTTATTAAAAAAAAACTAAATTATCGAAATCTTCTGATGTTGGTCTACTTAATATATGGTTCCATAGTACCGAAACATTAGTACATATATTGACTGCCGCTACCGTAAGATATGTACACATTTAAAAATTGACGACATAAACATATAAGTATTCTAGCTATGACTGTTTAGATCAGGAATGCGAAATCCGGTAACTTTTGCATGATACGGATATAATTTAAAATCCCTAAAATCTCAGTCGGTCTAGAGAAAGTTGCACATGACTAGTTATAATTCCGTATATTCATGTATGCATTCGTTTCCTTTTTGTTGAAAGATGTGCAAAAAAGAGTTTTTTTTTAAATTCTCACATTGCGTATGATATGTCTTCATTTTCTTTTATTTTAATGGAAATATCTAATTGATTCTTTTTTCATATGTGTTCTTAAGAATTATACTCTATAGTCTTGTACGTGCACGAAAATATAATCTAATATAGGGAAAGAACAATAACGTTTGCCTCAGGATTTGAAATGTTTTATGATGGTTTGCATTAGTTATCCATATCATTCGAAAAATATGGCAAAGCCAGGGTCAGAACCCAAGAAAACATACTTTTGAAATGTCTTCAAAGTTGTGTAATAGAGTCTGCAGTATTACGTATGTCCATTTGTATGTCCGTAGGTATAAATGTTTTTTCGTCCATCGTTTCTTTACGTATAATATTTGTCTATCTTCCTTTCGTTCTTTTCTTTCTTTTTTCATTGTTTTCTTGCTTCTTACTTGCACTGCAAGGTAATGCCACGAAATAGTTAGGTGCGTATGTCCCGTAAACCTCTCCATGCATTTTCATTAGATCAGAATATAGCAGTTCTGAATTGTTTCACACATTTGGTCAACATTTCTGAGTATATTTTGCTGCACTGTAGCATCAATTCACATGGGTTCATTACGTCATTTAACTTTCAGATGGATATACAACAAAAGATGTGGTTTATGTCTGGAAATACGGTAACGACAAATCCGTGGACAGGTACGATGATCTAAGTATGGCCCAGTTCGACCTTGTAGGGATACATTGCAGAAATGTCACAAAGAATACAACTATAGGAGGTAAAAATATAATATTCTTTTAAGCTTATTATGTCATACCATAAAGTGTCATTCAAGTGATAATTTGTTCCGTTTCAGAATTCCCTCCACAATTTATTTATCAATCAAGTAGTTCTCAGCCGTTCCATCCCTCTTCCTCCCAAATATAACCCAACATGTTATTCGACTCTCATCGGACAAAAACCGAGGATGATCCAAATGGTTCTTATGTGACCCCACTTCCAAGAAAAGTTTCCTTAAAACTGTATAATGATTATAGTTAGAGTGAGATATTTGTTCCGTGCTTAGGCTCTAATAAACAGTAACATAGAAAGAGTGAAAATAAGAAGCTTGTAAAACTTAATAAACAATGTATTGTGTACAAATATTTTTCAGAAAAGAAAAATAAACTTACGGTTTTAAGAATCAATTCCAAAATTAATCCAAAATAATTCAAATTACTATCCACTAGAGAAATTGCAAAATTCCTGGTAATAAAATGTCCAAATAATTGTAAGTTCGAATTCCAGCGAAGTATCCAAAAATCTCTATGAGCACAATTCTTTTCCAGATAAATAACAAAACAATTCCTCTTGAGCCAAACGAATTAACACAATTTCCAGTACAAGGTAATTTATAATAACTCCAAAAGACACAACTTAATATTCTAACAGCCCAATTTTCTACTGAATAGCTCGCTACCAAAACATAGTTTATATCTCTGTTTTTACGTAAACAAGAGGTCACGTGATCTTCTAGAAACTATCAGAACAAATTTACGTTTAAAAACTCACGTATGACCCAACTAAAATAGAAAGATGTTTATACAAAACTGCATTTTGTCCTTGGAACCAACCAATCATTTTAAAAGCTTGTTTACAACTCTGAAACCAGGTCAGAAATGATGTCAACACCTGGTGTTTATTCTGTAAAGTAAAGGTCACCCCACCCCACCCCCACCCCCTTTAATGAACGAATCTTTAAACTTAAAATGCCAAATTTAAATCTAACAAACCAAAAAAAATATAAATGACATATCAAATAGGTAACAAAAGTAACGCCTTTTTTCCATGTAAATCACGTTTTACAGGTCAAACAGATATAAAAAGCACGTTATTTCACGATTCTTGCAAATAAGTATTGGGTAAGGGACGTTACTCTACTTCAGCACTATATATTTGTTTTTCAGTGCCTTAAAACGCCAAACCAAATTAGCAACCAACATACACGCTGGACAGACAAATCTATTTAGATTGGCGAATAAACAAAATCTACTGTGTATTCGTGTTTTGTCTTATGTACATTAGTTTGATTTGGGTTTGTTTTGTGTTTTTTAATTTAAGGTTTCTTAAAAATCAAAATAGGTTGCATGTGCTAAGCAGAAGTAAGCAATGCCCAATTTTGAGCTTAATCATTTATTTAAGCAGTCTTTCAATGAATCAAGCAATCAACTAACCACGTGTGATTTTTATTATGATGTAATGGTCCTTAACGTGACTACCAATGTAATTATTATATTTCATAATGCCTCGATGTATGCATTTTAATTAACTATTGCATATTTTTCATTTGGCGGATAGATAGATAAATAGATAGATAGATAGATAGATAGATAGATAGATAGATAGATAGATAGATAGATAGATAGAGAGATAGATAGATTCGTCTTATTTTGCTGATTCATTTATTCGTCTTATATTATTGATTTTCTTCTCATGTATTTGTATCTGTTTAAAGGACGTGTATCTCCTTTTCACACACGCTTTAAATGGGTCGCGTGATGACTGTTATCTTCACACGAGTGCAATTTTCCGATGTTCATTAAGGACAAAAATCAGTTTAATATGCTCTTCCATACCTTAGGATATTACATGGATTGTGCAGACGATTAATTTTACTTTTATCATCTAGAGGTACAAATGAACTGTGTGCAAAGATAACTATGTGAAACAGTTGTTTTTTTCTCGAAATGTCCATTGAAATGCTAGTATATAAGAAGTACTATCAAGCTAATAGCTGTCAAATACTTTTTTACAATATGTGTTTTCTTGACACTACAAGAATGTTAGCTTCATTGATACTACAATATCATAAGTTTCATTAACTTGATTGACACAACAACAAAATGTGACAGTAGCCAATAATCTAATTTGGTAGCGGGTGTATTTTCTGTATTTCAGAAGAGTATTCAATGTTGGAGGTGTTTATACATTTCGAGCGCCACCTAGGATTTTTTATACTGCAAACTTACCTCCCCTGCAGCATGATTACTTGTCTCTCGTTCGTTTCTTTCTGGATCCACCGTGATGCAGCACCAGGACGAGTTTTTCTAGGTAAGAAGGTCTCACACAACAATTAATTGTCTTCTGTTTTATGAGGAATCATTCAATAATGTGCTATAAGTGTCATAGCCGATAGACCTCTATCGCTTTTTGCTGCTCATCTTAGTTCAATACAAAATGCAAGGTTTCGTCATCATACGTTGTCTGGCTCTATTAATGTAAACAAACTGACGTGAATGGAGTAACCACAAAGCGTCTGCACGACCCAGAAAGCAGTGAGATTTTACATCGTACTGTTTCAAATGTAACTTTGTATGTACTTGTTTGAAGTTTCATATCTGCCTTTTCGTAATTATTACAACAAGTAACTTTCCACATAAGTCACTGGCAAACAAGGCACAAGTTCTTTGGAATATCTTCCTGATTTTTGTCAATCACAAGTAGTTCGTGCAGGTACTGAATGTCAGCCTGTAATCGGGATAGGCCCAGATCTGTCTTGTTAGAATGCATCAGCCGATCTAGTATCTGCAATAGTTCAAGTAATAATCAATATAACAAACAACATAGACCCTGATCTGCCGATGAATTGTGCGACAAAAGATCTGCATATATGTTGTTTCAATTTCCTCCTAACTCATTAACCTTTGTATATGGCAAATATCATTAGTGCCTCATGTATTTTTTATGTTGTTGAGGATAACCGATAAACCATTGTTTTTATCCACTTATGCAAGTATTTTTTTACTGTTACATTTTTTTTAAGGTTTAGGACCCTGAAACTCTCGTAGAACAGCGCTACGTGGACTTGTTGATCAAACCCGGTACCGCCAAGATGCAGTGCAGAGCTCAACTCTTTCCTTCAATATTTATTGATCTATCATGTTATGCCTTTATTTTCTTTTATAAACAGGAGTGATGACAATTTTAGCAACGGCAGGAATTGGCATGAACGCCCGGGAAGGTTTTCCTCGAATTTCCTATGCTACATGTTTGGACCTGTATTTGAATGTCTGTGTTGCTTTTGAAATGTTTGCCATGATAGAGTATGCTCTCGTCAACTATTTCACCAAGGCCCTACCAAAGGATATCAAAGAGGAAGATGACGAGGAAAATCAGGTACCTTTCTATACGCACGCTGCAAAATAGTAAATGTCGTAAATACTGTCATTAAATTAAAGTAATTGATGGAATGAAGTAAACTTCATTTGTTTAACATGAGGAAAGAACGTCGTAAAACTATTGCTTTATCTCCATTAATTAGTTAATATTTAATTAATATTAATTTATATTAATTTATATTAATTAATATTTCCATTGCAATATGAAACAGTATTAATAGTTGCAGTATTAGTAGTTTTGTAGTAGTCGTATTTTGGGTTTATTAGTCCATTAAAATGAATCATATGTACTTAGATAATATTAGATTGTATATATACCTTACGTAACTAATGCATATCGATTTAAAAACGTCACTCACTATATACCTTATCATCGTCTTGATGAACAAAACTTTTGTCAAACAGTACGCGAGTAGTAAGTCCAGTATTTTTTCTCAGTTCTTTTCATATATGTTGCTATTCTCACAGGCGCTGATATTACCGGAAATTCCAAGAATCCTACCTCACGGGGTGATAGAGCAGGGCACAGAGCGCATAGAAATGTTCAACAATAGTTTACGATACAATGACCGCAAGAACTGCAAGTGGTTTTCCCTGTGTCTGCGATGTCTATCTGGGAACATGGCGTATAGGTCCAAACTGACCCAGAAAGCGGACGCCGAGAAGGGAAATAGTATTAGCAGGATTGATGTCTTAAGTAGATGTTTGTTTCCGAGCATGTTCCTCGCCTTTAACTGTATCTACTGGTTCTGGTATCTATACTTGGGGAAAACGCACTGATACATGCTCGTTCAATAGCTTCCTTTCATCTTCATGTCAAAACGCAGGATGGACAGAATATGTTTCATTTTTATTTCATGGACATAAAAGAGTATAGCATTGTAATTAAGACATATTTTGTGGCAGATATAACTCTAGCAGAAATTCGTCATAAGAACGGTACAAGAAACAAATTTTATAACATTTGTATTACGCAAAAATAAAAAAATATGTAAGCCATCAGAGTGAAGATTATTAGGTAATGTATTTTCGATCATTGATATTTCAGCTCCATTCGCAAATATCTTTCAGTTAATTCCAATAAAATACTTGTGTGTTCATTAGTACTTTCAAGACTGGGCTACTGTAACTCAATTATGTCTTGTTATTCTCAATATCTGCTCCAGATACTTCAAAACGTTCAAAACACAGGTGCTCGGATCGTCTTTAAAGTACCACGATCATATCACACATCCCTGCTGCTATGTACCTTACACTGGCTATCTATTCGATCCAGAATCGAAATTTGTTCTCTGTGCTACGTTTCACTGACGAACTCCAGTCTAAAATAGCCTATCTGGCCTGACCCATGTGTACACACAAGCAAGATACTTACGCTCATCTTCTGACAATTGTATACTCATCATTCCCACTATGAAAACGAAGTCATATGGACAACGTTTTTTGGCATACCAGGGCCCAGCATCGTGAAATGAATTGCCCATTGAAATTAGAAAGACTCACTAATCCCTTCTTAAAACTCACCTTTTTCGACAGCAAGAACAAACTTAAAAGACCTAATAATGTTTCCTACCTTAAATATTTCCAGCAGTTTTTGTTTTCCAATGTAATGGTGTTTGTTTTGTTTGTTTTGTTTGGTTTGGTTTGTGTTTGTATTCATATTATTATAGATATTGTAAAGCGCTTGGAGCTTCTAAAGATTAGGCCCTATACAAAGTCATTATTATTATTATTATTATTATTATTATTATTATTATTATCATCATCATCATCATCATCATCATTATTATTATTATTATTATTATTATTATTATTATTATTATTATTATTATTATTATTAATATCAGGATCGTCTTAGAAGTGAATAAAACCAATTTTCACTCAGTTTGTTAGATACAAGGACCGAATGAAGGAACAACAAAAAAATGGTTTCCGCTCAGGTTATCAGAACCGATCATTGAAATGCAAAATAAATTCACCCTGAATATTACTCTCTTCATTGACAGACGAAAGGGTTTGATTTCTAATTCATATTTATTATCTCTAAAGTGGACGCTGATTTGAACTTCATACATCGACTATTATGTTTTCCAATTTTATAGTGTTTTTTTTTTTTTTTTTGTTGGCTTTTGTTGTAGTCATATCATTACATATGTTGTAAAGCTCTTAGAGCTTCTAAGGATTAGGCACTATACAAAGTCTAAATTATGAGTAGTAGTAGTAGTAGTAGTAGTAGTATTTATTCGTCCGTTATTTGGTTCATTCATTCTTTTGTCTATTTCGTGTGAAGATAAATTAAGGTTTCATCTACTTTCCTCCTGAGAGCCAATTTATTAGCTATATTGCTGGATAATTTCATCATGGCCACCTTTCTGAATGGAAAATAAAATACCAATGTGATTTAGTTTATTCACTTCATTGGACATTTTCTAGGTGAACAACAGTTAATTGTTCGACCCATTTATATGAAGATTATTGAGGAAGTTAGAGGTTTGTTGTCAGCATATATTTTCATTTACCAGTGACAAGAACAAACATGTAAGAACAATGCAGAGTAACGACTTAGAGTATAGCAAGGCTAGAAACGCTAAAACGACTATATATAAAAATTACTCACCGAATGTTATAATCCTGATTACGATGTCAAATCATGGCGACTTTGTTTCTAATTTTAAGTGTCGTATCATTAGATTTTGAAATGATTAGATGTCAAATAGATTTTAACAATTTTTGTTCCAAGCTTTACATGAAAAGAAAACAAATGTGTTGATCTTTGTGTGGGTGTGGAATTTCGATTTTGTCTGCTATCATCGATGAACAGGGGATCTTTTTCATTCGTCATCTTGATCATTTTGGGATCAAAGTAGTAAATTTGGAATCATGAATTTTCATCCAGCAATGATGACTGAAGATTCCAGCTTTCCGTGACAAGATTTCTGAGAGATTAAAAAGCACATGCCAAGTTTTGAACAGACCTTTCATGTTTTTCTTTATGACGAATAGTTTGTTAATCAGATTGATTTTATTTTATTATAATTATAATAATATAATAATAATCTTCAAAACGTGCCGATGTTTTCTGGACGGTTGAAATTAAAGATGATGTGTTCCGTCTTAAAGGTGGATGTGATAAATCTATAACTTTGTTCATAACAGGAAGTCTTCAGGAAAGAACTGAATTTGTTTGGCAATAAATATTAAAGGCGAGTAAATATCGATGCAAGTTATGTCATTCATATGTTAATGTAATTATTTGCTAATGATATACATTATGAAAATGTTTCACAAATGCTCAGGTTTTTTATTGTGAACATATAATTTATTGTTTACTTATCAAATTGACCTTAAACTTTGGAAGCTAAATTGCAATGTACCAAGCGATATTTTTATCAGAGAAAAAAACACAGGACAGTTAATGTACGGACCTTTTATCGTTTCCTTTTTGACGAATTGTTTTTTTTAAGCAGATGGATTTTGTTTACTGTAATGATAAAGTATCAATGTATGATATTTACGCCATAATGTCATTAATTTGCTAATGCTATACATTTGTGACAGTCTGCTGATGTTATCAATTTGTGACACAGTCTAATGATGTTACATATTTCTGACACAGCCAGCTCATGCTACGCATTTGTGACACAGTCTGCTGATGTAATACATTTATAACAGACTGCTGATGTCATACATTCGTGATTTAGACTGATGTTATACATTTGTGACACAGACTGCTGATGTTATACATTTGTGACACAGTCTGCTGATGTTTAACATTTGTAACAGACTGCTGACGTTATACATTTGATACACAGACTGTTTATGTTATATATTTGTGACACAGTCTGCTGATGGTATACATTTGTGACACAGACTGCTGATGTTATACATTTGTGACACAGACTGCTGATGTTATACATTTGTGAAACACTCACAAACACTCATATTATTTATGCCTTAAATTTCAACAACTGATGACGAAAACGGCCATGAGTGGATCAGTGAGAAATTCCTTCTCGTTTTACTAAACATCAGTAGAATACTAGTATGGGTGTTTTCCTCTCATGCCAATGATATAGATTCAACATGCAAGAAAACCTGATGACCCGAAATTGACTTTATGGATACATAGTATGCCTATTTTTATCTCCAGGACATCACAATCTATCCCTCTTTATGAATTAGCGATATAATCAATAGGGCAGGAAAAGAAAACTTAACTCTTTTTGGTCAGAATTTGTGGACAAGAACTCGGTAAAGTCTCGTTCTTGCTTTGCATTCGGACCCTGAAATTTCTTATCCAACGCTAGTTCTTCTGATGTATTTTATAACTCTTCAAATCTGGGTGTTAATAAGGTGACCTTGAATTGGGAAAGCTATAATGCACTGTAGAGTGATATTTACACAAGCCCTTAAGTGTAACAAGAAGAGATTGGACTGACGAATTTTGAAGCCACATCGCCCAGCAATAACAACTTTATCTATGGAACGCAATATAAATCAGTAACATTTCACTTGCCAGTTATGTATCATGGTAAAACGTGAATTCAAACTCCACATACCGGTGCGACTTCAAAGAAAAGTTTTGCTGTTAGATAATAAAGGCGAGGTAAACAAAACTAGTTGCGTCTTTTTTTACAGTGTTGATCTGAATATAAAGCAACAGAGATCATTGTATTCTGCATAGATGCCACAAACTAATGTTTCTAATCTGTGCAGGCCTCTAAAGAAGTACATGTTGTACACGAACGAGTTGGTAAGAAATGTCTGGTTGCCATCGATCCAAACGTCAACCTTTGCCATTTCATTTTTGACGTTTCAGCGGTTAAGTCCATGACGTTAAACAAGAATTGTGGGATTCCAGAACTCTGAGACCAAGAAATTTCGTATCTATTTTTCTAACCATATTTTATCATTTCTAACCCATGAAAAGTAATTTATATTTATATAGTTCATGTATTGGGATATGGAGTTATTTATGTGCCTAACATCAACTGCGTAAACCGACCTGTATAACTTTGCAATTACGCTGGCTGGATTTTGGTTTCGCATATTCCACACAACTTCGAACTTTACGCAAAAGCTATAAATTCCACCCTATCGCCTCTTCATAGCGTGGATTTGACAGGAATAGGTGTAGAATATAGCAGTGGAGTTTCTTGGAGGTGCGTCACATTTTAGCGGTTCACCTTATAAGAAACTTTCAGATCTGAACAGTTAGGAATTCTTTAATATTCTCTAACGACAAGACGTTTGCGCTAACGTCGATCATGCATGAAATATCCATGGTTAGTGTTTAGGGCTAAAGTGTCCCTAACAATTAAAGGGTGAATTATAAGTCTGGCAGATTATTGTGTTGTCCAATTTGGTAGAATGAGATGTATGTCTAAAATGGTTTGAATATATTGAGACCTCGAAATATGTCTAAACGTTTGTATAAAATGATACTTCTAAATATATCTGAAACTGACTATGTTGAGACTTCTAAATATCTATAAAAGTGCTTAGATACAATTAGACTTCTAAATATGTCTAAAAGTGACTATATTGATACTTTTAAATATGTCTAAAAGTGACTATATTGAGACTTTTAAAAATGTCTAAAAATGGCTATACTTAGACTTTTAAATATGTCTAAAAGTGACTATAGTGCGACCTCTAAATATGTATAAAAGTGGCTATATTGAGACTTCTAAATGTCTAACAGTGGCTATATTGAGACTTCGAAATATGTCTAATAGTGGCTATATTTAGACTTCGAAAAATTTAGAAAGTGTTTGGATATACTGAAACTTCTCATTATGTCTAAAAATTGCTATGTTGAGACTTCTAAACATGTCTAATAGTGGCTATATTTAGACTTCGAAAAATTTAGAAAGCGCTTGGATTTAATGAGACTTCTAAATATGTCTAGAAAATGCTTAGATATAACGAGACTTTTAAATATGTCGAAAATTGGCAATATTGAAACATCTAAATATGTCTAAAAGCTATTATATTGAGACTTCGAAATATGTCCAAAAGTGCTTAGATACAATTAGACTTCTAGATATATCAACCAAGTATAAAAAAAATCCAAGCGGGGAAAAGGGTTCTAACCGCTTTTAACTAAGCCCAACTGATCCATAACATGAAAAAGCCAAAAGTCCGTTTTTCATCAAAAGTCATGCTGAATAAAATGGTGGGAGCCGGTTTTAAAGTATGGTGACGTACTATCCAATGGTGCGCAGCGACTAAACCAAGTATAAAAAAAATCCAAGCGGGGAAAAGGGTTCTAACCGCTTTTAACTAAGCCCTAGTGATCCATAACATGAAAAAGCCAAAAGTCCGTTTTTCATCAAAAGTCATGCTGAATAAAATGGTGGGAGCCGGTTTTAAAGTATGGTGACGTACTATCCAATGGTGCGCAGCGACTAAACCAAGTATAAAAAAAATCCAAGCGGGGAAAAGGGTTCTAACCGCTTTTAACTAAGCCCAAGTGATCCATAACATGAAAAAGCCAAAAGTCCGTTTTTCATCAAAAGTCATGCTGAATAAAATGGTGGGAGCCGGTTTTAAAGTATGGTGACGTACTATCCAATGGTGCGCAGCGACTAAACCAAGTATAAAAAAAATCCAAGCGGGGAAAAGGGTTCTAACCGCTTTTAACTAAGCCCAACTGATCCATAACATGAAAAAGCCAAAAGTCCGTTTTTCATCAAAAGTCATGCTGAATAAAATGGTGGGAGCCGGTTTTAAAGTATGGTGACGTACTATCCAATGGTGCGCAGCGACTAAACCAAGTATAAAAAAAATCCAAGCGGGGAAAAGGGTTCTAACCGCTTTTAACTAAGCCCTAGTGATCCATAACATGAAAAAGCCAAAAGTCCGTTTTTCATCAAAAGTCATGCTGAATAAAATGGTGGGAGCCGGTTTTAAAGTATGGTGACGTACTATCCAATGGTGCGCAGCGACTAAACCAAGTATAAAAAAAATCCAAGCGGGGAAAAGGGTTCTAACCGCTTTTAACTAAGCCCAAGTGATCCATAACATGAAAAAGCCAAAAGTCCGTTTTTCATCAAAAGTCATGCTGAATAAAATGGTGGGAGCCGGTTTTAAAGTATGGTGACGTACTATCCAATGGTGCGCAGCGACTGAACCAAGTATAAAAAAAATCCAAGCGGGGAAAAGGGTTCTAACCGCTTTTAACTAAACCCAAGTGATCCATAACATGAAAAAGCCAAAAGTCCGTTTTTCATCAAAAGTCATGCTGAATAAAATGGTGGGAGCCGGTTTTAAAGTATAGTGACGTACTATCCAATGGTGCGCAGCGACTGAACCAAGTATAAAAAAAATCCAAGCGGGGAAAAGGGTTCTAACCGCTTTTAACTAAGCCCAACTGATCCATAACATGAAAAAGCCAAAAGTCCGTTTTACATCAAAAGTCATGCTGAATAAAATGGTGGGAGCCGGTTTTAAAGTATGGTGACGTACTATCCAATGGTGCGCAGCGACTAAACCAAGTATAAAAAAAATCCAAGCGGGGAAAAGGGTTCTAACCGCTTTTAACTAAGCCCAACTGATCCATAACATGAAAAAGCCAAAAGTCCGTTTTTCATCAAAAGTCATGCTGAATAAAATGGTGGGAGCCGGTTTTAAAGTATGGTGACGTACTATCCAATGGTGCGCAGCGACTAAACTAAGTATAAAAAAAATCCAAGCGGGGAAAAGGGTTCTAACCGCTTTTAACTAAGCCCAACTGATCCATAACATGAAAAAGCCAAAAGTCCGTTTTTCATCAAAAGTCATGCTGAATAAAATGGTGGGAGCCGGTTTTAAAGTATGGTGACGTACTATCCAATGGTGCGCAGCGACTAAACCAAGTATAAAAAAAATCCAAGCGGGGAAAAGGGTTCTAACCGCTTTTAACTAAGCCCAACTGATCCATAACATGAAAAAGCCAAAAGTCCGTTTTTCATCAAAAGTCATGCTGAATAAAATGGTGGGAGCCGGTTTTAAAGTATGGTGACGTACTATCCAATGGTGCGCAGCGACTAAACCAAGTATAAAAAAAATCCAAGCGGGGAAAAGGGTTCTAACCGCTTTTAACTAAGCCCAACTGATCCATAACATGAAAAAGCCAAAAGTCCGTTTTTCATCAAAAGTCATGCTGAATAAAATGGTGGGACCCGGTTTTAAAGTATGGTGACGTACTATCCAATGGTGCGCAGCGACTAAACCACGTATAAAAAAAATCCAAGCGGGGAAAAGGGTTCTAACCGCTTTTAACTAAGCCCAACTGATCCATAACATGAAAAAGCCAAAAGTCCGTTTTTCATCAAAAGTCATGCTGAATAAAATGGTGGGAGCCGGTTTTAAAGTATGGTGACGTACTATCCAATGGTGCGCAGCGACTAAACCAAGTATAAAAAAGATCCAAGCGGGGAAAAGGGTTCTAACCGCTTTTAACTAAGCCCAACTGATCCATAACATGAAAAAGCCAAAAGTCCGTTTTTCATCAAAAGTCATGCTGAATAAAATGGTGGGAGCCGGTTTTAAAGTATGGTGACGTACTATCCAATGGTGCGCAGCGACTAAACCAAGTATAAAAAAAATCCAAGCGGGGAAAAGGGTTCTAACCGCTTTTAACTAAGCCCAACTGATCCATAACATGAAAAAGCCAAAAGTCCGTTTTTCATCAAAAGTCATGCTGAATAAAATGGTGGGAGCCGGTTTTAAAGTATGGTGACGTACTATCCAATGGTGCGCAGCGACTAAACCAAGTATAAAAAAATCCAAGCGGGGAAAATGGTTCTAACCGCTTTTAACTAAGCCCAACTGATCCATAACATGAAAAAGCCAAAAGTCCGTTTTTCATCAAAAGTCATGCTGAATAAAATGGTGGGAGCCGGTTTTAAAGTATGGTGACGTACTATCCAATGGTGCGCAGCGACTAAACCAAGTATAAAAAAAATCCAAGCGGGGAAAAGGGTTCTAACCGCTTTTAACTAAGCCCAACTGATCCATAACATGAAAAAGCCAAAAGTCCGCTTTTCATCAAAAGTCATGCTGAATAAAATGGTGGGAGCCGGTTTTAAAGTATGGTGACGTACTATCCAATGGTGCGCAGCGACTAAACCAAGTATAAAAAAAATCCAAGCGGGGAAAAGGGTTCTAACCGCTTTTAACTAAGCCCAACTGATCCATAACATGAAAAAGCCAAAAGTCCGTTTTTCATCAAAAGTCATGCTGAATAAAATGGTGGGAGCCGGTTTTAAAGTATGGTGACGTACTATCCAATGGTGCGCAGCGACTAAACCAAGTATAAAAAAAATCCAAGCGGGGAAAAGGGTTCTAACCGCTTTTAACTAAGCCCAAGTGATCCATAACATGAAAAAGCCAAAAGTCCGTTTTTCATCAAAAGTCATGCTGAATAAAATGGTGGGAGCCGGTTTTAAAGTATGGTGACGTACTATCCAATGGTGCGCAGCGACTAAACCAAGTATAAAAAAAATCCAAGCCGGGAAAAGGGTTCTAACCGCTTTTAACTAAGCCCAAGTGATCCATAACATGAAAAAGCCAAAAAACCGTTTTTCATCAAAAGTCATGCTGAATAAAATGGTGGGAGCCGGTTTTAAAGTATGGTGACGTACTATGCAATGGTGCGCAGCGACTAAACCAAGTATAAAAAAAATCCAAGCGGGGAAAAGGGTTCTAACCGCTTTTAACTAAGCACAAGTGATCCATAACATGAAAAAGCCAAAAGTCCGTTTTTCATCAAAAGTCATGCTGAATAAAATGGTGGGAGCCGGTTTTAAAGTATGGTGACGTACTATCCAATGGTGCGCAGCGACTAAACCAAGTATAAAAAAAAATCCAAGCGGGGAAAAGGTTTCTAACCGCTTTTAACTAAGCCCAACTGATCCATAACATGAAAAAGCCAAAAGTCCGTTTTTCATCAAAAGTCATGCTGAATAAAATGGTGGGAGCCGGTTTTAAAGTATGGTGACGTACTATCCAATGGTGCGCAGCGACTAAACCAAGTATAAAAAAAATCCAAGCGGGGAAAAGGGTTCTAACCGCTTTTAACTAAGCCCAACTGATCCATAACATGAAAAAGCCAAAAGTCCGTTTTTCATCAAAAGTCATGCTGAATAAAATGGTGGGAGCCGGTTTTAAAGTATGGTGACGTACTATCCAATGGTGCGCAGCGACTAAACCAAGTATAAAAAAAATCCAAGCGGGGAAAAGGGTTCTAACCGCTTTTAACTAAGCCCAACTGATCCATAACATGAAAAAGCCAAAAGTCCGTTTTTCATCAAAAGTCATGCTGAATAAAATGGTGGGAGCCGGTTTTAAAGTATGGTGACGTACTATCCAATGGTGCGCAGCGACTAAACCAAGTATAAAAAAAATCCAAGCGGGGAAAAGGGTTCTAACCGCTTTTAACTAAGCCCAACTGATCCATAACATGAAAAAGCCAAAAGTCCGTTTTTCATCAAAAGTCATGCTGAATAAAATGGTGGGAGCCGGTTTTAAAGTATGGTGACGTACTATTCAATGGTGCGCAGCGACTAAACCAAGTATAAAAAAAATCCAAGCGGGAAAAAGGGTTCTAACCGCTTTTAACTAAGCCCAAGTGATCCATAACATGAAAAAGCCAAAAGTCCGTTTTTCATCAAAAGTCATGCTGAATAAAATGGTGGGAGCCGGTTTTAAAGTATGGTGACGTACTATCCAATGGTGCGCAGCGACTAAACCAAGTATAAAAAAAATCCAAGCGGGGAAAAGGGTTCTAACCGCTTTTAACTAAGCAAAGTGATCCATAACATGAAAAAGCCAAAAGTCCGTTTTTCATCAAAAGTCATGCTGAATAAAATGGTGGGAGCCGGTTTTAAAGTATGGTGACGTACTATCCAATGGTGCGCAGCGACTAAACCAAGTATAAAAAAAATCCAAGCGGGGAAAAGGGTTCTAACCGCTTTTAACGCTGCGCACCATTGGATAGTACGTCACCATACTTTAAAACCGGCTCCCACCATTTTATTCAGCATGACTTTTGATGAAAAACGGACTTTTGGCTTTTTCATGTTATGGATCAGTTGGGCTTAGTTAAAAGCGGTTAGAACCCTTTTCCCCGCTTGGATTTTATTTATACTTGATTTAGTCGCTGCGCACCATTGGATAGTACGTCACCATACTTTAAAACCGGCTCCCACCATTTTATTCAGCATGACTTTTGATGAAAAACGGACTTTTGGCTTTTTCATGTTATGGATCAGTTGGGCTTAGTTAAAAGCGGTTAGAACCCTTTTCCCCGCTTGGATTTTTTTTATACTTGGTTTAGTCGCTGCGCACCATTGGATAGTACGTCACCATACTTTAAAACCGGCTCCCACCATTTTATTCAGCATGACTTTTGATGAAAAACGGACTTTTGGCTTTTTCATGTTATGGATCACTTGGGCTTAGTAAAAAGCGGTTAGAACCCTTTTCCCCGCTTGGATTTTTTTTATACTTGGTTTAGTCGCTGCGCACCATTGGATAGTACGTCACCATACTTTAAAACCGGCTCCCACCATTTTATTCAGCATGACTTTTGATGAAAAACGGACTTTTGGCTTTTTCATGTTATGGATCAGTTGGGCTTAGTTAAAAGCGGTTAGAACTCTTTTCCCCGCTTGGATTTTTTTTATACTTGGTTTAGTCGCTGCGCACCATTGGATAGTACGTCACCATACTTTAAAACCAGCTCCCACCATTTTATTCAGCATGACTTTTGATGAAAAACGGACTTTTGGCTTTTTCATGTTATGGATCACTTGGGCTTAGTTAAAAGCGGTTAGAACCCTTTTCCCCGCTTGGATTTTTTTTATACTTGGTTTAGTCGCTGCGCACCATTGGATAGTACGTCACCATACTTTAAAACCGGCTCCCACCATTTTATTCAGCATGACTTTTGATGAAAAACGGACTTTTGGCTTTTTCATGTTATGGATCAGTTGGGCTTAGTTAAAAGCGGTTAGAACCCTTTTCCCCGCTTAGATTTTTTTTATACTTGGTTTAGTCGCTGCGCACCATTGGATAGTACGTCACCATACTTTAAAACCGGCTCCCACCATTTTATTCAGCATGACTTTTGATGAAAAACGGACTTTTGGCTTTTTCATGTTATGAATCAGTTGGGCTTAGTTAAAAGCGGTTAGAACCCTTTTCCCCGCTTGGATTTTTTTTATACTTGGTTTAGTCGCTGCGCACCATTGGATAGTACGTCACCATACTTTAAAACCGGCTCCCACCATTTTATTCAGCATGACTTTTGATGAAAAACGGACTTTTGGCTTTTTCATGTTATGGATCAGTTGGGCTTAGTTAAAAGCGGTTAGAACCCTTTTCCCCGCTTGGATTTTTTTTATACTTGGTTTAGTCGCTGCGCACCATTGGATAGTAAGTCACCATACTTTAAAACCGGCTCCCACCATTTTATTCAGCATGACTTTTGATGAAAAACGGACTTTTGGCTTTTTCATGTTATGGATCAGTTGTGCTTAGTTAAAAGCGGTTAGAACCCTTTTCCCCGCTTGGATTTTTTTTATACTTGGTTTAGTCGCTGCGCACCATTGGATAGTACGTCACCATACTTTAAAACCGGCTCCCACCATTTTATTCAGCATGACTTTTGATGAAAAACGGACTTTTGGCTTTTTCATGTTATGGATCAGTTGGGCTTAGTTAAAAGCGGTTAGAACCCTTTTCCCCTCTTGGATTTTTTTTATACTTGGTTTAGTCGCTGCGCACCATTGGATAGTACGTCACCATACTTTAAAACCGGCTCCCACCATTTTATTCAGCATGACTTTTGATGAAAAACGGACTTTTGGCTTTTTCATGTTATGGATCAGTTGGGCTTAGTTAAAAGCGGTTAGAACCCTTTTCCCCGCTTGGATTTTTTTTATACTTGGTTTATTCGCTGCGCACCATTGGATAGTACGTCACCATACTTTAAAACCGGCTCCCACCATTTTATTCAGCATGACTTTTGATGAAAAACGGACTTTTGGCTTTTTCATGTTATGGATCAGTTGGGCTTAGTTAAAAGCGGTTAGAACCCTTTTCCAAGTTTGGATTTTTTTTATACTTGGTTTAGTCGCTGCGCACCATTGGATAGTACGTCACCATACTTTAAAACCGGCTCCCACCATTTTATTCAGCATGACTTTGGATGAAAAACGGACTTTTGGCTTTTTCATGTTATGGATCAGTTGGGCTTAGTTAAAAGCGGTTAGAACCCTTTTCCCCGCTTGGATTTTTTTTATACTTGGTTTAGTCGCTGCGCACCATTGGATAGTACGTCACCATACTTTAAAACCGGCTCCCACCATTTTATTCAGCATGACTTTTGATGAAAAACGGACTTTTGGCTTTTTCATGTTATGGATCAGTTGGGCTTAGTTAAAAGCGGTTAGAACCCTTTTCCCCGCTTGGATTTTTTTTATACTTGGTTTACTCGCTGCGCACCATTGGATAGTACGTCACCATACTTTAAAACCGGCTCCCACCATTTTATTCAGCATGACTTTTGATGAAAAACGGACTTTTGGCTTTTTCATGTTATGGATCAGTTGGGCTTAGTTAAAAGCGGTTAGAACCCTTTTCCCCGCTTGGATTTTTTTTATACTTGGTTTAGTCGCTGCGCACCATTGGATAGTACGTCACCATACTTTAAAACCGGCTCCCACCATTTTATTCAGCATGACTTTTGATGAAAAACGGACTTTTGGCTTTATCATGTTATGGATCAGTTGGGCTTAGTTAAAAGCGGTTAGAACCCTTTTCCCCGCTTGGATTTTTTTTATACTTGGTTTAGTCGCTGCGCACCATTGGATAGTACGTCACCATACTTTAAAACCGGCTCCCACCATTTTATTCAGCATGACTTTTGATGAAAAACGGACTTTTGGCTTTTTCATGTTATGGATCAGTTGGGCTTAGTTAAAAGCGGTTAGAACCCTTTTCCAAGTTTGGATTTTTTTTAATACTTGGTTTAGTCGCTGCGCACCATTGGATAGTACGTCACCATACTTTAAAACCGGCTCCCACCATTTTATTCAGCATGACTTTTGATGAAAAACGGACTTTTGGCTTTTTCATGTTATGGATCAGTTGGGCTTAGTTAAAAGCGGTTAGAACCCTTTTCCCCGCTTGGATTTTTTTTATACTTGGTTTTGTCGCTGCGCACCATTGAATAGTACGTCACCATACTTTAAAACCGGCTCCCACCATTTTATTCAGCATGACTTTTGATGAAAAACGGACTTTTGGCATTTTCATGTTATGGATCAGTTGGGCTTAGTTAAAAGCGGTTAGAACCCTTTTCCCCGCTTGGATTTTTTTTATACTTGGTTTAGTCGCTGCGCACCATTGGATAGTACGTCACCATACTTTAAAACCGGCTCCCACCATTTTATTCAGCATGACTTTTGATGAAAAACGGACTTTTGGCTTTTTCATGTTATGGATCAGTTGGGCTTAGTTAAAAGCGGTTAGAACCCTTTTCCCCGCTTGGATTTTTTTTATACTTGGTTTAGTCGCTGCGCACTATTGGATAATACGTCACCATACTTTAAAAGCGGCTCCCACCATTTTATTCAGCATGACTTTTGATGAAAAACGGACTTTTGGCTTTTTCATGTTATGGATCAGTTGGGCTTAGTTAAAAGCGGTTAGAACCCTTTTCCCCGCTTGGATTTTTTTAATACTTGGTTTAGTCGCTGCGCACCATTGGATAGTACGTCACCATACTTTAAAACCGGCTCCCACCATTTTATTCAGCATGACTTTTGATGAAAAACGGACTTTTGGCTTTTTCATGTTATGGATCAGTTGGGCTTAGTTAAAAGCGGTTAGAACCCTTTTCCCCGCTTGGATTTTTTTTATACTTGGTTTAGTCGCTGCGCACCATTGGATAGTACGTCACCATACTTTAAAACCGGCTCCCACCATTTTATTCAGCATGACTTTTGATGAAAAACGGACTTTTGGCTTTTTCATGTTATGGATCAGTTGGGCTTAGTTAAAAGCGGTTAGAACCCTTTTCACCGCTTGGATTTTTTTTATACTTGGTTTAGTCGCTGCGCACCATTGGATAGTACGTCACCATACTTTAAAACCGGCTCCCACCATTTTATTCAGCATGACTTTTGATGAAAAACAGACTTTTGGCTTTTTCATGTTATGGATCAGTTGGGCTTAGTTAAAAGCGATTAGAACCCTTTTCCCCGCTTGGATTTTTTTTATACTTGGTTTAGTCGCTGCGCACCATTGGATAGTACGTCACCATACTTTAAAACCGGCTCCCACCATTTTATTCAGCATGACTTTTGATGAAAAACGGACTTTTGGCTTTTTCATGTTATGGATCAGTTGGGCTTAGTTAAAGGCGGTTAGAACCATTTTCCCCGCTTGGATTTTTTTTATACTTGGTTTAGTCGCTGCGCACCATTGGATAGTACGTCACCATACTTTAAAACCGGCTCCCACCATTTTATTCAGCATGACTTTTGATGAAAAACGGACTTTTGGCTTTTTCATGTTATGGATCAGTTGGGCTTAGTTAAAAGCGGTTAGAACCCTTTTCCCCGCTTGGATTTTTTTTATACTTGGTTTAGTCGCTGCGCACCATTGGATAGTACGTCACCATACTTTAAAACCGGCTCCCACCATTTTATTCAGCATGACTTTTGATGAAAAACGGACTTTTGGCTTTTTCATGTTATGGATCACTTGGGCTTAGTTAAAAGCGGTTATAACCCTTTTCCCCGCTTGGATTTTTTTTATACTTGGTTTAGTCGCTGCGCACCATTGGATAGTACGTCACCATACTTTAAAACCGGCTCCCACCATTTTATTCAGCATGACTTTTGATGAAAAACGGACTTTTGGCTTTTTCATGTTATGGATCAGTTGGGCTTAGTTAAAAGCGGTTAGAACCCTTTTCCCCGCTTGGATTTTTTTTATACTTGGTTTAGTCGCTGCGCACCATTGGATAGTACGTCACCATACTTTAAAACCGGCTCCCACCATTTTATTCAGCATGACTTTTGATGAAAAACGGACTTTTGGCTTTTTCATGTTATGGATCACTTGGGCTTAGTTAAAAGCGGTTAGAACCCTTTTCCCCGCTTGGATTTTTTTATACTTGGTTTAGTCGCTGCGCACCATTGGATAGTACGTCACCATACTTTAAAACCGGCTCCCACCATTTTATTCAGCATGACTTTTGATGAAAAACGGACTTTTGGCTTTTTCATGTTATGGATCACTTGGGCTTAGCTAAAAGCGGTTAGAACCCTTTTCCCCGCTTGGATTTTTTTTATACATGGTTTAGTCGCTGCGCACCATTGGATAGTACGTCACCATACTTTAAAACCGGCTCCCACCATTTTATTCAGCATGACTTTAGATGAAAAACGGACTTTTGGCTTTTTTATGTTATGGATCAGTTGGGCTTAGTTAAAAGCGGTTAGAACCCTTTTCCCCGCTTGGATTTTTTTTATACTTGGTTTAGTCGCTGCGCACCATTGGATAGTACGTCACCATACTTTAAAACCGGCTCCCACGATTTTATTCAGCATGACTTTTGATGAAAAACGGACTTTTGGCTTTTTCATGTTATGGATCAGTTGGGCTTAGTTAAAAGCGGTTAGAACCCTTTTCCCCGCTTGGATTTTTTTTATACTTGGTTTAGTCGCTGCGCACCATTGGATAGTACGTCACCATACTTTAAAACCGGCTCCCACCATTTTATTCAGCATGACTTTTGATGAAAAACGGACTTTTGGCTTTTTCATGTTATGGATCACTTGGGCTTAGTTAAAAGCGGTTAGAACCCTTTTCCCCGCTTGGATTTTTTTTATACTTGGTTTAGTCGCTGCGCACCATTGGATAGTACGTCACCATACTTTAAAATCGGCTCCCACCATTTTATTCAGCATGACTTTTGATGAAAAACGGACTTTTGGCTTTTTCATATTATGGATCACTTGGGCTTAGTTAAAAGCGGTTAGAACCCTTTTCCCCGCTTGGATTTTTTTTATACTTGGTTTAGTCGCTGCGCACCATTGGATAGTACGTCACCATACTTTAAAACCGGCTCCCACCATTTTATTCAGCATGACTTTTGATGAAAAACGGACTTTTGGCTTTTTCATGTTATGGATCAGTTGGGCTTAGTTAAAAGCGGTTAGAACCCTTTTCCCCGCTTGGATTTTTTTTATACTTGGTTTAGTCGCTGCGCACCATTGGATAGTACGTCACCATACTTTAAAACCGGCTCCCACCATTTTATTCAGCATGACTTTTGATGAAAAACGGACTTTTGGCTTTTTCATGTTATGGATCACTTGGGCTTAGTTAAAAGCGGTTAGAACCCTTTTCCTCGCTTGGATTTTTTTTATACTTGGTTTAGTCGCTGCGCACCATTGGATAGTACGTCACCATACTTTAAAACCGGCTCCCACCATTTTATTCAGCATGACTTTTGATGAAAAACGGACTATTGGCTTTTTCATGTTATGGATCACTTGGGGTTAGTTAAAAGCGGTTAGAACCCTTTTCCCTGCTTGGATTTTTTTTATACTTGGTTTAGTCGCTGCGCACCATTGGATAGTACGTCACCATACTTTAAAACCGGCTCCCACCATTTTATTCAGCATGACTTTTGATGAAAAACGGACTTTTGGCTTTTTCATGTTATGGATCACTTGGGCTTAGTTAAAAGCGGTTAGAACCCTTTTCCCCGCTTGGATTTTTTTTATACTTGGTTTAGTCGCTGCGCACCATTGGATAGTACGTCACCATACTTTAAAACCGGCTCCCACCATTTTATTCAGCATGACTTTTGATGAAAAACGGACTTTTGGCTTTTTCATGTTATGGATCAGTTGGGCTTAGTTAAAAGCGGTTAGAACCCTTTTCCCCGCTCGGATTTTTTTTATACTTGGTTTAGTCGCTGCGCACCATTGGATAGTACGTCACCATACTTTAAAACCGGCTCCCACCATTTTATTCAGCATGACTTTTGATGAAAAACGGACTTTTGGCTTTTTCATGTTATGGATCACTTGGGCTTAGTTAAAAGCGGTTAGAACCCTTTTCCCCGCTTGGATTTTTTTTATACTTGGTTTAGTCGCTGCGCACCATTGGATAGTACGTCACCATACTTTAAAACCGGCTCCCACCATTTTATTCAGCATGACTTTTGATGAAAAACGGACTTTTGGCTTTTTCATGTTATGGATCACTTGGGCTTAGTTAAAAGCGGTTAGAACCCTTTTCCCCGCTTGGATTTTTTTTATACTTGGTTTAGTCGCTGCGCACCATTGGATAGTACGTCACCATACTTTAAAACCGGCTCCCACCATTTTATTCAGCATGACTTTTGATGAAAAACGGACTTTTGGCTTTTTCATGTTATGGATCAGTTGGGCTTAGTTAAAAGCGGTTAGAACCCTTTTCCCCGCTTGGATTTTTTTTATACTTGGTTTAGACGCTGCGCACCATTAGATAGTACGTCACCATACTTTAAAACCGGCTCCCACCATTTTATTCAGCATGACTTTTGATGAAAAACGGACTTTTGGCTTTTTCATGTTATGGATCACTTGGGCTTAGTTAAAAGCGGTTAGAACCCTTTACCCGCTTGGATTTTTTTTATACTTGGTTTAGTCGCTGCGCACCATTGGATAGTACGTCACCATACTTTAAAACCGGCTCCCACCATTTTATTCAGCATGACTTTTGATGAAAAACGGACTTTTGGCTTTTTCATGTTATGGATCAGTTGGGCTTAGTTAAAAGCGGTTAGAACCCTTTTCCCCGCTTGGATTTTTTTTATACTTGGTTTATTCGCTGCGCACCATTGGATAGTAAGTCACCATACTTTAAAACCGGCTCCCACCATTTTATTCAGCATGACTTTTGATGAAAAACGGACTTTTGGCTTTTTCATGTTATGGATCAGTTGTGCTTAGTTAAAAGCGGTTAGAACCCTTTTCCCCGCTTGGATTTTTTTTATACTTGGTTTATTCGCTGCGCACCATTAGATAGTACGTCACCATACTTTAAAACCGGCTCCCACCATTTTATTCAGCATGACTTTTGATGAAAAACGGACTTTTGGCTTTTTCATGTTATGGATCAGTTGGGCTTAGTTAAAAGCGGTTAGAACCCTTTTCCCCGCTTGGATTTTTTTTATACTTGGTTTAGTCGCTGCGCACCATTGGATAGTATTTCACCATACTTTAAAACCGGCTCCCACCATTTTATTCAGCATGACTTTTGATGAAAAACGGACTTTTGGCTTTTTCATGTTATGGATCAGTTGGGCTTAGTGAAAAGCGGTTAGAACCCTTTTCCCCGCTTGGATTTTTTTTATACTTGGTTTAGTCGCTGCGCACCATTGGATAGTACGTCACCATACTTTAAAACCGGCTCCCACCATTTTATTCAGCATGACTTTTGATGAAAAACGGACTTTTGGCTTTTTCATGTTATGGATCAGTTGGGCTTAGTTAAAAGCGGTTAGAACCCTTTTCCCCGCTTGGATTTTTTTTATACTTGGTTTAGTCGCTGCGCACCATTGGATAGTACGTCACCATACTTTAAAACCGGCTCCCACCATTTTATTCAGCATGACTTTTGATGAAAAACGGACTTTTGGCTTTATCATGTTATGGATCAGTTGGGCTTAGTTAAAAGCGGTTAGAACCATTTTCCCCGCTTGGATTTTTTTTATACTTGGTTTAGTCGCTGCGCACCATTGGATAGTACGTCACCATACTTTAAAACCGGCTCCCACCATTTTATTCAGCATGACTTTTGATGAAAAACGGACTTTTGGCTTTTTCATGTTATGGATCAGTTGGGCTTAGTTTAAAGCGGTTAGAACCCTTTTCCCTGCTTGGATTTTTTTTATACTTGGTTTAGTCGCTGCGCACCATTGGATAGTACGTCACCATACTTTAAAACCGGCTCCCACCATTTTATTCAGCATGACTTTTGATGAAAAACGGACTTTTGGCTTTATCATGTTATGGATCAGTTGGGCTTAGTTAAAAGCAGTTAGAACCCTTTTCCCCGCTTGGATTTTTTTTATACTTGGTTTGGTCGCTGCGCACCATTGGATAGTACGTCACCATACTTTAAAACCGGCTCCCACCATTTTATTCAGCATGACTTTTGATGAAAAACGGACTTTTGGCTTTTTCATGTTATGGATCAGTTGGGCTTAGTTAAAAGCGGTTAGAACCCTTTTCCAAGTTTGGATTTTTTTTTATACTTGGTTTAGTCGCTGCGCACCATTGGATAGTACGTCACCATACTTTAAAACCGGCTCCCACCATTTTATTTAGCATGACTTTTGATGAAAAACGGACTTTTGGCTTTTTCATGTTATGGATCAGTTGGGCTTAGTTAAAAGCGGTTAGAACCCTTTTCCCCGCTTGGATTTTTTTTATACTTGGTTTAGTCGCTGCGCACCATTGAATAGTACGTCACCATACTTTAAAACCGGCTCCCACCATTTTATTCAGCATGACTTTTGATGAAAAACGGACTTTTGGCTTTTTCATGTTATGGATCAGTTGGGCTTAGTTAAAAGCGGTTAGAACCCTTTTCCCCGCTTGGATTTTTTTTATACCTGGTTTAGTCGCTGCGCAACATTGGATAGTACGTCACCATACTTTAAAACCGGCTCCCACCATTTTATTCAGCATGACTTTTGATGAAAAACGGACTTTTGGCTTTTTCATGTTTTGGATCAGTTGGGCTTAGTTAAAAGCGGTTAGAACCCTTTTCCCCGCTTGGATTTTTTTTATACTTGGTTTAGTCGCTGCGCACCATTGGATAGTACGTCACCATACTTTAAAACCGGCTCCCACCATTTTATTCAGCATGACTTTTGATGAAAAACGGACTTTTGGCTTTTTCATGTTATGGATCAGTTGGGCTTAGTTAAAAGCGGTTAGAACCCTTTTCCCCGCTTGGATTTTTTTTATACTTGGTTTAGTCGCTGCGCACTATTGGATAGTACGTCACCATACTTTAAAACCGGCTCCCACCATTTTATTCAGCATGACTTTTGATGAAAAACGGACTTTTGGCTTTTTCATGTTATGGATCAGTTGGGCTTAGTTAAAAGCGGTTAGAACCCTTTTCCCCGCTTGGATTTTTTTAATACTTGGTTTAGTCGCTGCGCACCATTGGATAGTACGTCACCATACTTTAAAACCGGCTCCCACCATTTTATTCAGCATGACTTTTGATGAAAAACGGACTTTTGGCTTTTTCATGTTATGGATCAGTTGGGCTTAGTTAAAAGCGGTTAGAACCCTTTTCCCCGCTTGGATTTTTTTTATACTTGGTTTAGTCGCTGCGCACCATTGGATAGTACGTCACCATACTTTAAAACCGGCTCCCACCATTTTATTCAGCATGACTTTTGATGAAAAACGGACTTTTGGCTTTTTCATGTTATGGATTAGTTGGGCTTAGTTAAAAGCGGTTAGAACCCTTTTCCCCGCTTGGATTTTTTTTGATACTTGGTTTAGTCGCTGCGCACGATTGGATAGTACGTCACCATACTTTAAAACCGGCTCCCACCATTTTATTCAGCATGAGTTTTGATGAAAAACGGACTTTTGGCTTTTTCATGTTATGAATCAGTTGGGCTTAGTTAAAAGCGGTTAGAACCCTTTTCCCCGCTTGGATTTTTTTTATACTTGGTTTAGTCGCTGCGCACCATTGGATAGTACGTCACCATACTTTAAAACCGGCTCCCACCATTTTATTCAGCATGACTTTTGATGAAAAACGGACTTTTGGCTTTTTCATGTTATGGATCAGTTGGGCTTAGTTAAAAGCGGTTAGAACCCTTTTCCCCGCTTGGATTTTTTTATACTTGGTTTAGTCGCTGCGCACCATTGAATAGTACGTCACCATACTTTAAAACCGGCTCCCACCATTTTATTCAGCATGACTTTTGATGAAAAACGGACTTTTGGCTTTTTCATGTTATGGATCAGTTGGGCTTAGTTAAAAGCGGTTAGAACCCTTTTCCCCGCTTGGATTTTTTTATACTTGGTTTAGTCGCTGCGCACCATTGGATAGTACGTCACCATACTTTAAAACCGGCTCCCACCATTTTATTCAGCATGACTTTTGATGAAAAACGGACTTTTGGCTTTTTCATGTTATGGATCACTTGGGCTTAGTTAAAAGCGGTTAGAACCCTTTTCCCCGCTTGGATTTTTTTTATACTTGTTTAGTCGCTGCGCACCATTGGATAGTACGTCACCATACTTTAAAACCGGCTCCCACCATTTTATTCAGCATGACTTTTGATGAAAAACGGACTTTTGGCTTTTTCATGTTATGGATCAGTTGGGCTTAGTTAAAAGCGGTTAGAACCCTTTTCCCCGCTTGGATTTTTTTTATACTTGGTTTAGTCGCTGCGCACCATTGGATAGTACGTCACCATACTTTAAAACCGGCTCCCACCATTTTATTCAGCATGACTTTTGATGAAAAACGGACTTTTGGCTTTTTCATGTTATAGATCACTTGGGCTTAGTTAAAAGCGGTTAGAACCCTTTTCCCCGCTTGGATTTTTTTTATACTTGGTTTAGTCGCTGCGCACCATTGGATAGTACGTCACCATACTTTAAAACCGGCTCCCACCATTTTATTCCGCATGACTTTTGATGAAAAACGGACTTTTGGCTTTTTCATGTTATGGATCACTTGGGCTTAGTTAAAAGCGGTTAGAACCCTTTTCCCCGCTTGGATTTTTTTTATACTTGGTTTAGTCGCTGCGCACCATTGGATAGTACGTCACCATACTTTAAAACCGGCTCCCACCATTTTATTCAGCATGACTTTTGATGAAAAACGGACTTTTGGCTTTTTCATGTTATGGATCACTTGGGCTTAGTTAAAAGCGGTTAGAACCCTTTTCCCCGCTTGGATTTTTTTTATACTTGGTTTAGTCGCTGCGCACCATTGGATAGTACGTCACCATACTTTAAAACCGGCTCCCACCATTTTATTCAGCATGACTTTTGATGAAAAACGGACTTTTGGCTTTTTCATGTTATGGATCACTTGGGATTAGTTAAAAGCGGTTAGAACCCTTTTCCCCGCTTGGATTTTTTTTATACTTGGTTTAGTCGCTGCGCACCATTGGATAGTACGTCACCATACTTTAAAACCGGCTCCCACCATTTTATTCAGCATGACTTTTGATGAAAAACGGACTTTTGGCTTTTTCATGTTATGGATCACTTGGGCTTAGTTAAAAGCGGTTAGAACCCTTTTCCCCACTTGGATTTTTTTTATACTTGGTTTAGTCGCTGCGCACCATTGGATAGTACGTCACCATACTTTAAAACCGGCTCCCACCATTTTATTCAGCATGACTTTTGATGAAAAACGGACTTTTGGCTTTTTCATGTTATGGATCAGTTGGGCTTAGTTAAAAGCGGTTAGAACCCTTTTCCCCGCTTAGATTTTTTTTATACTTGGTTTAGTCGCTGCGCACCATTGGATAGTACGTCACCATACTTTAAAACCGGCTCCCACCATTTTATTCAGCATGACTTTTGATGAAAAACGGACTTTTGGCTTTTTCATGTTATGGATCACTTGGGCTTAGTTAAAAGCGGTTAGAACCCTTTTCCCCGCTTGGATTTTTTTTATACTAGGTTTAGTTGCTGCGCACCATTGGATAGTACGTCACCATACTTTAAAACCGGCTCCCACCATTTTATTCAGCATGACTTTTGATGAAAAACGGACTTTTGGTTTTTTCATGTTATGGATCACTTGGGCTTAGTTAAAAGCGGTTAGAACCCTTTTCCCCGCTTGGATTTTTTTTATACTTGGTTTAGTCGCTGCGCACCATTGGATAGTACGTCACCATACTTTAAAACCGGCTCCCACCATTTTATTCAGCATGACTTTTGATCAAAAACGGACTTTTGGCTTTTTCATGTTATGGATCACTTGGGCTTAGTTAAAAGCGGTTAGAACCCTTTTCCCCGCTTGGATTTTTTTTATACTTGGTTTAGTCGCTGCGCACCATTGGATAGTACGTCACCATACTTTAAAACCGGCTCCCACCATTTTATTCAGCATGACTTTTGATGAAAAACGGACTTTTGGCTTTTTCATGTTATGGATCACTTGGGCTTAGTTAAAAGCGGTTAGAACCCTTTTCCCCGCTTGGATTTTTTTTATACTTGGTTTAGTCGCTGCGCACCATTAGATAGTACGTCACCATACTTTAAAACCGGCTCCCACCATTTTATTCAGCATGACTTTTGATGAAAAACGGACTTTTGGCTTTTTCATGTTATGGATCACTTGGGCTTAGTTAAAAGCGGTTAGAACCCTTTTCCCCGCTTGGATTTTTTTATACTTGGTTTAGTCGCTGCGCACCATTGGATAGTACGTCACCATACTTTAAAACCGGCTCCCACCATTTTATTCAGCATGACTTTTGATGAAAAACGGACTTTTGGCTTTTTCATGTTATGGATAACTTGGCTCAGTTAAAAGCGGTTAGAACCCTTTTCCCGGCTTGGATTTTTTTTATACTTGCTTTAGTCGCTGCGCACCATTGAATAGTACGTCACCATACTTTAAAACCGGCTCCCACCATTTTATTCAGCATGACTTTTGATGAAAAACGGACTTTTGGCTTTTTCATGTTATGGATCACTTGGGCTTAGTTAAAAGCGGTTAGAACCCTTTTCCCCGCTTGGATTTTTTTTATACTTGGTTTAGTCGCTGCGCACCATTGGATAGTACGTCACCATACTTTAAAACCGGCTCCCACCATTTTATTCAGCATGACTTTTGATGAAAAACGGACTTTTGGCTTTTTCATGTTATGGATCAGTTGGGCTTAGTTAAAAGCGGTTAGAACCCTTTTCCCCGCTTGGATTTTTTTTATACTTGGTTTAGTCGCTGCGCACCATTGGATAGTACGTCACCATACTTTAAAACCGGCTCCCACCATTTTATTCAGCATGACTTTTGATGAAAAACGGACTTTTGGCTTTTTCATGTTATGGATCACTTGGGCTTAGTTAAAAGCGGTTAGAACCCTTTTCCCCGCTTGGATTTTTTTTATACATGGTTTAGTCGCTGCGCACCATTGGATAGTACGTCACCATACTTTAAAACCGGCTCCCACCATTTTATTCAGCTTGACTTTTGATGAAAAACGGACTTTTGGCTTTTTCATGTTATGGATCACTTGGGCTTAGTTAAAAGCGGTTAGAACCCTTTTCCCCGCTTGGATTTTTTTTATACTTGGTTTAGTCGCTGCGCACCATTGGATAGTACGTCACCATACTTTAAAACCGGCTCCCACCATTTTATTCAGCATGACTTTTGATGAAAAACGGACTTTTGGCTTTTTCATGTTATGGATCACTTGAGCTTAGTTAAAAGCGGTTAGAACCCTTTTCCCCGCTTGGATTTTTTTTATACTTGGTTTAGTCGCTGCGCACCATTGGATAGTACGTCACCATACTTTAAAACCGGCTCCCACCATTTTATTCAGCATGACTTTTGATGAAAAACGGACTTTTGGCTTTTTCATGTTATGGATCACTTGGGCTTAGTTAAAAGCGGTTAGAACCCTTTTCCCCGTTTGGATTTTTTTTATACTTGGTTTAGTCGCTGCGCACCATTGGATAGTACGTCACCATACTTTAAAACCGGCTCCCACCATTTTATTCAGCATGACTTTTGATGAAAAACGGACTTTTGGCTTTTTCATGTTATGGATCAGTTGGGCTTAGTTAAAAGCGGTTAGACCCTTTTCCCCGCTTGGATTTTTTTTATACTTGGTTTAGTCGCTGCGCACCATTGGATAGTACGTCACCATACTTTAAAACTGGCTCCCACCATTTTATTCAGCATGACTTTTGATGAAAAACGGACTTTTGGCTTTTTCATGTTATGGATCACTTGGGCTTAGTTAAAAGCGGTTAGAACCCTTTTCCCCGCTTGGATTTTTTTTATACTTGGTTTAGTCGCTGCGCACCATTGGATAGTACGTCACCATACTTTAAAACCGGCTCCCACCATTTTATTCAGCATGACTTTTGATGAAAAACGGACTTTTGGCTTTTTCATGTTATGGATCACTTGGGCTTAGTTAAAAGCGGTTAGAACCCTTTTCCCCGCTTGGATTTTTTTTATACTTGGTTTAGTCGCTGCGCACAATTGGATAGTACGTCACCATACTTTAAAACCGGCTCCCACCATTTTATTCAGCATGACTTTTGATGAAAAACGGACTTTTGGCTTTTTCATGTTATGGATCACTTGGGCTTAGTTAAAAGCGGTTAGAACCCTTTTCCCCGCTTGGATTTTTTTTATACTTGGTTTAGTCGCTGCGCACCATTGGATAGTACGTCACCATACTTTAAAACCGGCTCCCACCATTTTATTCAGCATGACTTTTGATGAAAAACGGACTTTTGGCTTTTTCATGTTATGGATCACTTGGGCTTAGTTAAAAGCGGTTAGAACCCTTTTCCCCGCTTGGATTTTTTTTATACTTGGTTTAGTCGCTGCGCACCATTGGATAGTACGTCACCATACTTTAAAACCGGCTCCCACCATTTTATTCAGCATGACTTTTGATGAAAAACGGACTTTTGGCTTTTTCATGTTATGGATCACTTGGGCTTAGTTAAAAGCGGTTAGAACCCTTTTCCCCGCTTGGATTTTTTTTATACTTGGTTTAGTCGCTGCGCACCATTGGATAGTACGTCACCATACTTTAAAACCGGCTCCCACCATTTTATTCAGCATGACTTTTGATGAAAAACGGACTTTTGGCTTTTTCATGTTATGGATCACTTGGGCTTAGTTAAAAGCGGTTAGAACCCTTTTCCCCGCTTGGATTTTTTTTATACTTGGTTTAGTCGCTGCGCACCATTGGATAGTACGTCACCATACTTTAAAACCGGCTCCCATCATTTTATTCAGCATGACTTTTGATGAAAAACGGACTTTTGGCTTTTTCATGTTATGGATCAGTTGGGCTTAGTTAAAAGCGGTTAGAACCCTTTTCCCCGCTTGGATTTTTTTTATACTTGGTTTAGTCGCTGCGCACCATTGGATAGTACGTCACCATACTTTAAAACCGGCTCCCACCATTTTATTCAGCATGACTTTTGATGAAAAACGGACTTTTGGCTTTTTCATGTTATGGATCACTTGGGCTTAGTTAAAAGCGGTTAGAACCCTTTTCCCCGCTTGGATTTTTTTTATACTTGGTTTAGTCGCTGCGCACCATTGGATAGTACGTCACCATACTTTAAAACCGGCTCCCACCATTTTATTCAGCATGACTTTTGATGAAAAACGGACTTTTGGCTTTTTCATGTTATGGATCACTTGGGCTTAGTTAAAAGCGGTTAGAACCCTTTTCCCCGCTTGGATTTTTTTTATACTTGGTTTAGTCGCTGCGCACCATTGGATAGTACGTCACCATACTTTAAAACCGGCTCCCACCATTTTATTCAGCATGACTTTTGATGAAAAACGGACTTTTGGCTTTTTCATGTTATGGATCACTTGGGCTTAGTTAAAAGCGGTTAGAACCCTTTTCCCCGCTTGGATTTTTTTTATACTTGGTTTAGTCGCTGCGCACCATTGGATAGTACGTCACCATACTTTAAAACCGGCTCCCACCATTTTATTCAGCATGACTTTTGATGAAAAACGGACTTTTGGCTTTTTCATGTTATGGATCAGTTGGGCTTAGTTAAAAGCGGTTAGAACCCTTTTCCCCGCTTGGATTTTTTTTATACTTGGTTTAGTCGCTGCGCACCATTGGATAGTACGTCACCATACTTTAAAACCGGCTCCCACCATTTTATTCAGCATGACTTTTGATGAAAAACGGACTTTTGGCTTTTTCATGTTATGGATCAGTTGGGCTTAGTTAAAAGCGGTTAGAACCCTTTTCCCAGCTTGGATTTTTTTTATACTTGGTTTAGTCGCTGCGCACCATTGAATAGTACGTCACCATACTTTAAAACCGGCTCCCACCATTTCATTCAGCATGACTTTTGATGAAAAACGGACTTTTGGCTTTTTCATGTTATGGATCACTTGGGCTTAGTTAAAAGCGGTTAGAACCCTTTTCCCCGCTTGGATTTTTTTTATACTTGGTTTAGTCGCTGCGCACCATTGGATAGTACGTCACCATACTTTAAAACCGGCTCCCACCATTTTATTCAGCATGACTTTTGATGAAAAACGGACTTTTGGCTTTTTCATGTTATGGATCACTTGGGCTTAGTTAAAAGCGGTTAGAACCCTTTTCCCCGCTTGGATTTTTTTTATACTTGGTTTAGTCGCTGCGCACCATTGGATAGTACGTCACCATACTTTAAAACCGGCTCCCACCATTTTATTCAGCATGACTTTTGATGAAAAACGGACTTTTGGCTTTTTCATGTTATGGATCACTTGGGCTTAGTTAAAAGCGGTTAGAACCCTTTTCCCCGCTTGGATTTTTTTTATACTTGGTTTAGTCGCTGCGCACCATTGGATAGTACGTCACCATACTTTAAAACCGGCTCCCACCATTTTATTCAGCATGACTTTTGATGAAAAACGGACTTTTGGCTTTTTCATGTTATGGATCACTTGGGCTTAGTTAAAAGCGGTTAGAACCCTTTTCCCCGCTTGGATTTTTTTTATACTTGGTTTAGTCGCTGCGCACCATTGGATAGTACGTCACCATACTTTAAAACCGGCTCCCACCATTTTATTCAGCATGACTTTTGATGAAAAACGGACTTTTGGCTTTTTCATGTTATGGATCACTTGGGCTTAGTTAAAAGCGGTTAGAACCCTTTACCCCGCTTGGATTTTTTTTATACTTGGTTTATTCGCTGCGCACCATTGGATAGTACGTCACCATACTTTAAAACCGGCTCCCACCATTTTATTCAGCATGACTTTTGATGAAAAACGGACTTTTGGCTTTTTCATGTTATGGATCACTTGGGCTTAGTTAAAAGCGGTTAGAACCCTTTTCCCCGCTTGGATTTTTTTTATACTTGGTTTAGTCGCTGCGCACCATTGGATAGTACGTCACCATACTTTAAAACCGGCTCCCACCATTTTATTCAGCATGACTTTTGATGAAAAACAGACTTTTGGCTTTTTCATGTTATGGATCACTTGGGCTTAGTTAAAAGCGGTTAGAACCCTTTTCCCCGCTTGGATTTTTTTTATACTTGGTTTAGTCGCTGCGCACCATTGGATAGTACGTCACCATACTTTAAAACCGGCTCCCACCATTTTATTCAGCATGACTTTTGATGAAAAACGGACTTTTGGCTTTTTCATGTTATGGATCACTTGGGCTTAGTTAAAAGCGGTTAGAACCCTTTTCCCCGCTTGGATTTTTTTATACTCGGTTTAGTCGCTGCGCACCATTGGATAGTACGTCACCATACTTTAAAACCGGCTCCCACCATTTTATTCAGCATGACTTTTGATGAAAAACGGACTTTTGGCTTTTTCATGTTATGGATCACTTGGGCTTAGTTAAAAGCGGTTAGAACCCTTTTCCCCGCTTGGATTTTTTTTATACTTGGTTTAGTCGCTGCGCACTATTGGATAGTACGTCACCATACTTTAAAACCGGCTCCCACCATTTTATTCAGCATGACTTTTGATGAAAAACGGACTTTTGGCTTTTTCATGTTATGGATCACTTGGGCTTAGTTAAAAGCGGTTAGAACCCTTTTCCCCGCTTGGATTTTTTTTATACTTGGTTTAGTCGCTGCGCACCATTGGATAGTACGTCACCATACTTTAAAACCGGCTCCCACCATTTTATTCAGCATGACTTTTGATGAAAAACGGACTTTTGGCTTTTTCATGTTATGGATCACTTGGGCTTAGTTAAAAGCGGTTAGAACCCTTTTCCCCGCTTGGATTTTTTTTATACTTGGTTTAGTCGCTGCGCACCATTGGATAGTACGTCACCATACTTTAAAACCGGCTCCCACCATTTTATTCAGCATGACTTTTGATGAAAAACGGACTTTTGGCTTTTTCATGTTATGGATCACTTGGGCTTAGTTAAAAGCGGTTAGAACCCTTTTCCCCGCTTGGATTTTTTTTATACTTGGTTTAGTCGCTGCGCACCATTGGATAGTACGTCACCATACTTTAAAACCGGCTCCCACCATTTTATTCAGCATGACTTTTGATGAAAAACGGACTTTTGGCTTTTTCATGTTATGGATCACTTGGGCTTAGTTAAAAGCGGTTAGAACCCTTTTCCCCGCTTGGATTTTTTTTATACTTGGTTTAGTCGCTGCGCACCATTGGATAGTACGTCACCATACTTTAAAACCGGCTCCCACCATTTTATTCAGCATGACTTTTGATGAAAAACGGACTTTTGGCTTTTTCATGTTATGGATCACTTGGGCTTAGTTAAAAGCGGTTAGAACCCTTTTCCCCGCTTGGATTTTTTTTATACTTGGTTTAGTCGCTGCGCACCATTGGATAGTACGTCACCATACTTTAAAACCGGCTCCCACCATTTTATTCAGCATGACTTTTGATGAAAAACGGACTTTTGGCTTTTTCATGTTATGGATCACTTGGGCTTAGTTAAAAGCGGTTAGAACCCTTTTCCCCGCTTGGATTTTTTTTATACTTGGTTTAGTCGCTGCGCACCATTGGATAGTACGTCACCATACTTTAAAACCGGCTCCCACCATTTTATTCAGCATGACTTTTGATGAAAAACGGACTTTTGGCTTTTTCATGTTATGGATCACTTGGGCTTAGTTAAAAGCGGTTAGAACCCTTTTCCCCGCTTGGATTTTTTTTATACTTGGTTTAGTCGCTGCGCACCATTGGATAGTACGTCACCATACTTTAAAACCGGCTCCCACCATTTTATTCAGCATGACTTTTGATGAAAAACGGACTTTTGGCTTTTTCATGTTATGGATCAGTTGGGCTTAGTTAAAAGCGGTTAGAACCCTTTTCCCCGCTTGGATTTTTTTTATACTTGGTTTAGTCGCTGCGCACCATTGGATAGTACGTCACCATACTATAAAACCGGCTCCCACCATTTTATTCAGCATGACTTTTGATGAAAAACGAACTTTTGGCTTTTTCATGTTATGGATCACTTGAGCTTAGTTAAAAGCGGTTAGAACCCTTTTCCCCGCTTGGATTTTTTTTATACTTGGTTTAGTCGCTGCGCACCATTTAATAGTACGTCACCATGCTTTAAAACCGGCTCCCACCATTTTATTCAGCATGACTTTTGATGAAAAACGGACTTTTCGCTTTTTCATGTTATGGATCACTTGGGCTTAGTTAAAAGCGGTTAGAACCCTTTTCCCCGCTTGGATTTTTTTTATACTTGGTTTAGTCGCTGCGCACCATTGGATAGTACGTCACCATACTTTAAAACCGGCTCCCACCATTTTATTCAGCATGACTTTTGATGAAAAACGGACTTTTGGCTTTTTCATGTTATGGATCACTTGGGCTTAGTTAAAAGCGGTTAGAACCCTTTTCCCCGCTTGGATTTTTTTTATACTTGGTTTAGTCGCTGCGCACCATTGGATAGTACGTCACCATACTTTAAAACCGGCTCCCACCATTTTATTCAGCATGACTTTTGATGAAAAACGGACTTTTGGCTTTTTCATGTTATGGATCACTTGGGCTTAGTTAAAAGCGGTTAGAACCCTTTTCCCCGCTTGGATTTTTTTTATACTTGGTTTAGTCGCTGCGCACCATTGGATAGTACGTCACCATACTTTAAAACCGGCTCCCACCATTTTATTCAGCATGACTTTTGATGAAAAACGGACTTTTGGCTTTTTCATGTTATGGATCACTTGGGCTTAGTTAAAAGCGGTTAGAACCCTTTTCCCCGCTTGGATTTTTTTTATACTTGGTTTAGTCGCTGCGCACCATTGGATAGTACGTCACCATACTTTAAAACCGGCTCCCACCATTTTATTCAGCATGACTTTTGATGAAAAACGGACTTTTGGCTTTTTCATGTTATGGATCAGTTGGGCTTAGTTAAAAGCGGTTAGAACCCTTTTCCCCGCTTGGATTTTTTTTATACTTGGTTTAGTCGCTGCGCACCATTGGATAGTACGTCACCATACTATAAAACCGGCTCCCACCATTTTATTCAGCATGACTTTTGATGAAAAACGAACTTTTGGTTTTTCATGTTATGGATCACTTGAGCTTAGTTAAAAGCGGTTAGAACCCTTTTCCCCGCTTGGATTTTTTTTATACTTGGTTTAGTCGCTGCGCACCATTTAATAGTACGTCACCATGCTTTAAAACCGGCTCCCACCATTTTATTCAGCATGACTTTTGATGAAAAACGGACTTTTCGCTTTTTCATGTTATGGATCACTTGGGCTTAGTTAAAAGCGGTTAGAACCCTTTTCCCCGCTTGGATTTTTTTTATACTTGGTTTATTCGCTGCGCACCATTGGATAGTACGTCACCATACTTTAAAACCGGCTCCCACCATTTTATTCAGCATGACTTTTGATGAAAAACGGACTTTTGGCTTTTTCATGTTATGGATCACTTGGGCTTAGTTAAAAGCGGTTAGAACCCTTTTCCCCGCTTGGATTTTTTTTATACTTGGTTTAGTCGCTGCGCACCATTGGATAGTACGTCACCATACTTTAAAACCGGCTCCCACCATTTTATTCAGCATGACTTTTGATGAAAAACGGACTTTTGGCTTTTTCATGTTATGGATCACTTGGGCTTAGTTAAAAGCGGTTAGAACCCTTTTCCCCGCTTGGATTCTTTTTATACTTGGTTTAGTCGCTGCGCACCATTGGATAGTACGTCACCATACTTTAAAACCGGCTCCCACCATTTTATTCAGCATGACTTTTGATGAAAAACGGACTTTTGGCTTTTTCATGTTATGGATCACTTGGGCTTAGTTAAAAGCGGTTAGAACCCTTTTCCCGCTTGGATTTTGTTATACTTGGTTTAGTCGCTGCGCACCAATGGATAGTACGTCACCATACTTTAAAACCGGCTCCCACCATTTTATTCAGCATGACTTTTGATGAAAAACGGTCTTTTGGCTTTTTCATGTTATGGATCAGTTGGGCTTAGTTAAAAGCGGTTAGAACCCTTTTCCCCGCTTGGATTTTTCTTATACTTGGTTTAGTCGCTGCGCACCATTGGATAGTACGTCACCATACTTTAAAACCGGCTCCCACCATTTTATTCAGCATGACTTTTGATGAAAAACGGACTTTTGGCTTTTTCATGTTATGGATCACTTGGGCTTAGTTAAAAGCGGTTAGAACCCTTTTCCCCGCTTGGATTTTTTTTTATACTTGGTTTAGTCGCTGCGCACCATTGGATAGTACGTCACCATACTTTAAAACCGGCTCCCACCATTTTATTCAGCATGACTTTTGATGAAAAACGGACTTTTGGCTTTTTCATGTTATGGATCACTTGAGCTTAGTTAAAAGCGGTTAGAACCCTTTTCCCCTCTTGGATTTTTTTTATACTTGGTTTAGTCGCTGCGCACCATTTAATAGTACGTCACCATACTTTAAAACCGGCTCCCACCATTTTATTCAGCATGACTTTTGATGAAAAACGGACTTTTGGCTTTTTCATGTTATGGATCACTTGGGCTTAGTTAAAAGCGGTTAGAACCCTTTTCCCCGCTTGGATTTTTTTTTATACTTGGTTTAGTCGCTGCGCACCATTGGATAGTACGTCACCATACTTTAAAACCGGCTACCACCATTTTATTCAGCATGACTTTTGATGAAAAACGGACTTTTGGCTTTTTCATATTATGGATCACTTGGGCTTAGTTAAAAGCGGTTAGAACCCTTTTCCCCGCTTGGATTTTTTTTATACTTGGTTTAGTCGCTGCGCACCATTGGATAGTACGTCACCATACTTTAAAACCGGCTCCCACCATTTTATTCAGCATGACTTTTGATGAAAAACGGACTTTTGGCTTTTTCATGTTATGGATCACTTGGGCTTAGTTAAAAGCGGTTAGAACCTTTTTCCCCGCTTGGATTTTTGTTATACTTGGTTTAGTCGCTGCGCACCATTGGATAGTACGTCACCATACTTTAAAACCGGCTCCCACCATTTTATTCAGCATGACTTTTGATGAAAAACGGACTTTTGGCTTTTTCATGTTATGGATCACTTGGGCTTAGTTAAAAGCGGTTAGAACCCTTTTCCCCGCTTGGATTTTTTTATACTTGGTTTAGTCGCTGCGCACCATTGGATAGTACGTCACCATACTTTAAAACCGGCTCCCACCATTTTATTCAGCATGACTTTTGATGAAAAACGGACTTTTGGCTTTTTCATGTTATGGATCACTTGGGCTTAGTTAAAAGCGGTTAGAACCCTTTTACCCGCTTAGATTTTTTTTATACTTGGTTTAGTCGCTGCGCACCAATGGATAGTACGTCACCATACTTTAAAACCGGCTCCCACCATTTTATTCAGCATGACTTTTGATGAAAAACGGACTTTTGGCTTTTTCATGTTATGGATCACTTGGGCTTAGTTAAAAGCGGTTAGAACCCTTTTCCCCGCTTGGATTTTTTTATACTTGGTTTAGTCGCTGCGCACCATTGGATAGTACGTCACCATACTTTAAAACCGGCTCCCACCATTTTATTCAGCATGACTTTTGATGAAAAACGGACTTTTGGCTTTTTCATGTTATGGATCACTTGGGCTTAGTTAAAAGCGGTTAGAACCCTTTTCCCCGCTTGGATTTTTTTTATACTTGGTTTAGTCGCTGCGCACCATTGGATAGTACGTCACCATACTTTAAAACCGGCTCCCACCATTTTATTCAGCATGACTTTTGATGAAAAACGGACTTTTGGCTTTTTCATGTTATGGATCACTTCGGCTTAGTTAAAAGCGGTTAAAACCCTTTTCCCCGCTTGCATTTTTTTTATACTTGGTTTAGTCGCAGCGCACCATTGGATAGTACGTCACCATACTTTAAAACCGGCTCCCACCATTTTATTCAGCATGACTTTTGATGAAAAACGGACTTTTGACTTTTTCATGTTATGGATCAGTTGGGCTTAGTTAAAAGCGGTTAGAACCCTTTTCCCCGCTTGGATTTTTTTTATACTTGGTTTAGTCGCTGCGCACCATTGGATAGTACGTCACCATACTTTAAAACCGGCTCCCACCATTTTATTCAGCATGACTTTTGATGAAAAACGGACTTTTGGCTTTTTCATGTTATGGATCACTTGGGCTTAGTTAAAAGCGGTTAGAACCCTTTTCCCCGCTTGGATTTTTTTATACTTGGTTTAGTCGCTGCGCACCATTGGATAGTACGTCACCATACTTTAAAACCGGCTCCCACCATTTTATTCAGCATGACTTTTGATGAAAAACGGACTTTTGGCTTTTTCATGTTATGGATCACTTGGGCTTAGTTAAAAGCGGTTAGAACCCTTTTCCCCGCTTGGATTTTTTTTATACTTGGTTTAGTCGCTGCGCAACATTGGATAGTACGTCACCATACTTTAAAACCGGCTCCCACCATTTTATTCAGCATGACTTTTGATGAAAAACGGACTTTTGGCTTTTTCATGTTATGGATCAGTTGGGCTTAGTTAAAAGCGGTTAGAACCCTTTTCCCCGCTTGGATTTTTTTTATACTTGGTTTAGTCGCTGCGCACCATTGGATAGTACGTCACCATACTTTAAAACCGGCTCCCACCATTTTATTCAGCATGACTTTTAATGAAAAACGGACTTTTGGCTTTTACATGTTATGGATCACTTGGGCTTAGTTAAAAGCGGTTAGAACCCTTTTCCCCGCTTGGATTTTTTTTATACTTGGTTTAGTCGCTGCGCACCATTAAATATTACGTCACCATACTTTAAAACCGGCTCCCACCATTTTATTCAGCATGACTTTTGATGAAAAACGGACTTTTGGTTTTTCATGTTATGGATCACTTGGGCTTAGTTAAAAGCGGTTAGAACCCTTTTCCCCGCTTGGATTTTTTTTATACTTGGTTTAGTCGCTGCGCACCATTGGATAGTACGTCACCATACTTTAAAACCGGCTCCCACCATTTTATTCAGCATGACTTTTGATGAAAAACGGACTTTTGGCTTTTTCATGTTATGGATCAGTTGGGCTTAGTTAAAAGCGGTTAGAACCCTTTTCCCCGCTTGGATTTTTTTTATACTTGGTTTAGTCGCTGCGCACCATTGGATAGTACGTCACCATACTATAAAACCGGCTCCCACCATTTTATTCAGCATGACTTTTGATGAAAAACGGACTTTTGGCTTTTTCATGTTATGGATCACTTGAGCTTAGTTAAAAGCGGTTAGAACCCTTTTCCCCGCTTGGATTTTTTTTATACTTGGTTTAGTCGCTGCGCACCATTTAATAGTACGTCACCATGCTTTAAAACCGGCTCCCACCATTTTATTCAGCATGACTTTTGATGAAAAACGGACTTTTCGCTTTTTCATGTTATGGATCACTTGGGCTTAGTTAAAAGCGGTTAGAACCCTTTTCCCCGCTTGGATTTTTTTTATACTTGGTTTAGTCGCTGCGCACCATTGGATAGTACGTCACCATACTTTAAAACCGGCTCCCACCATTTTATTCAGCATGACTTTTGATGAAAAACGGACTTTTGGCTTTTTCATGTTATGGATCACTTGGGCTTAGTTAAAAGCGGTTAGAACCCTTTTCCCCGCTTGGATTTTTTTTATACTTGGTTTAGTCGCTGCGCACCATTGGATAGTACGTCACCATACTTTAAAACCGGCTCCCACCATTTTATTCAGCATGACTTTTGATGAAAAACGGACTTTTGGCTTTTTCATGTTATGGATCACTTGGGCTTAGTTAAAAGCGGTTAGAACCCTTTTCCCCGCTTGGATTCTTTTTATACTTGGTTTAGTCGCTGCGCACCATTGGATAGTACGTCACCATACTTTAAAACCGGCTCCCACCATTTTATTCAGCATGACTTTTGATGAAAAACGGACTTTTGGCTTTTTCATGTTATGGATCACTTGGGCTTAGTTAAAAGCGGTTAGAACCCTTTTCCCGCTTGGATTTTGTTATACTTGGTTTAGTCGCTGCGCACCAATGGATAGTACGTCACCATACTTTAAAACCGGCTCCCACCATTTTATTCAGCATGACTTTTGATGAAAAACGGACTTTTGGCTTTTTCATGTTATGGATCAGTTGGGCTTAGTTAAAAGCGGTTAGAACCCTTTTCCCAGCTTGGATTTTTCTTATACTTGGTTTAGTCGCTGCGCACCATTGGATAGTACGTCACCATACTTTAAAACCGGCTCCCACCATTTTATTCAGCATGACTTTTGATGAAAAACGGACTTTTGGCTTTTTCATGTTATGGATCACTTGGGCTTAGTTAAAAGCGGTTAGAACCCTTTTCCCCGCTTGGATTTTTTTTTATACTTGGTTTAGTCGCTGCGCACCATTGGATAGTACGTCACCATACTTTAAAATCGGCTCCCACCATTTTATTCAGCATGACTTTTGATGAAAAACGGACTTTTGGCTTTTTCATGTTATGGATCACTTGAGCTTAGTTAAAAGCGGTTAGAACCCTTTTCCCCGCTTGGATTTTTTTTATACTTGGTTTAGTCGCTGCGCACCATTTAATAGTACGTCACCATACTTTAAAACCGGCTCCCACCATTTTATTCAGCATGACTTTTGATGAAAAACGGACTTTTGGCTTTTTCATGTTATGGATCACTTGGGCTTAGTTAAAAGCGGTTAGAACCCTTTTCCCCGCTTGGATTTTTTTTTATACTTGGTTTAGTCGCTGCGCACCATTGGATAGTACGTCACCATACTTTAAAACCGGCTACCACCATTTTATTCAGCATGACTTTTGATGAAAAACGGACTTTTGGCTTTTTCATATTATGGATCACTTGGGCTTAGTTAAAAGCGGTTAGAACCCTTTTCCCCGCTTGGATTTTTTTTATACTTGGTTTAGTCGCTGCGCACCATTGGATAGTACGTCACCATACTTTAAAACCGGCTCCCACCATTTTATTCAGCATGACTTTTGATGAAAAACGGACTTTTGGCTTTTTCATGTTATGGATCACTTGGGCTTAGTTAAAAGCGGTTAGAACCCTTTTCCCCGCTTGGATTTTTGTTATACTTGGTTTAGTCGCTGCGCACCATTGGATAGTACGTCACCATACTTTAAAACCGGCTCCCACCATTTTATTCAGCATGACTTTTGATGAAAAACGGACTTTTGGCTTTTTCATGTTATGGATCACTTGGGCTTAGTTAAAAGCGGTTAGAACCCTTTTCCCCGCTTGGATTTTTTTATACTTGGTTTAGTCGCTGCGCACCATTGGATAGTACGTCACCATACTTTAAAACCGGCTCCCACCATTTTATTCAGCATGACTTTTGATGAAAAACGGACTTTTGGCTTTTTCATGTTATGGATCACTTGGGCTTAGTTAAAAGCGGTTAGAACCCTTTTCCCCGCTTGGATTTTTTTATACTTGGTTTAGTCGCTGCGCACCATTGGATAGTACGTCACCATACTTTAAAACCGGCTCCCACCATTTTATTCAGCATGACTTTTGATGAAAAACGGACTTTTGGCTTTTTCATGTTATGGATCACTTGGGCTTAGTTAAAAGCGGTTAGAACCCTTTTCCCCGCTTGGATTTTTTTTATACTTGGTTTAGTCGCTGCGCACCATTGGATAGTACGTCACCATACTTTAAAACCGGCTCCCACCATTTTATTCAGCATGACTTTTGATGAAAAACGGACTTTTGGCTTTTTCATGTTATGGATCACTTCGGCTTAGTTAAAAGCGGTTAAAACCCTTTTCCCCGCTTGGATTTTTTTTATACTTGGTTTAGTCGCAGCGCACCATTGGATAGTACGTCACCATACTTTAAAACCGGCTCCCACCATTTTATTCAGCATGACTTTTGATGAAAAACGGACTTTGACTTTTTCATGTTATGGATCAGTTGGGCTTAGTTAAAAGCGGTTAGAACCCTTTTCCCCGCTTGGATTTTTTTTATACTTGGTTTAGTCGCTGCGCACCATTGGATAGTACGTCACCATACTTTAAAACCGGCTCCCACCATTTTATTCAGCATGACTTTTGATGAAAAACGGACTTTTGGCTTTTTCATGTTATGGATCACTTGGGCTTAGTTAAAAGCGGTTAGAACCCTTTTCCCCGCTTGGATTTTTTTATACTTGGTTTAGTCGCTGCGCACCATTGGATAGTACGTCACCATACTTTAAAACCGGCTCCCACCATTTTATTCAGCATGACTTTTGATGAAAAACGGACTTTTGGCTTTTTCATGTTATGGATCACTTGGGCTTAGTTAAAAGCGGTTAGAACCCTTTTCCCCGCTTGGATTTTTTTTATACTTGGTTTAGTCGCTGCGCAACATTGGATAGTACGTCACCATACTTTAAAACCGGCTCCCACCATTTTATTCAGCATGACTTTTGATGAAAAACGGACTTTTGGCTTTTTCATGTTATGGATCACTTGGGCTTAGTTAAAAGCGGTTAGAACCCTTTTCCCCGCTTGGATTTTTTTTATACTTGGTTTAGTCGCTGCGCACCATTGGATAGTACGTCACCATACTTTAAAACCGGCTCCCACCATTTTATTCAGCATGACTTTTGATGAAAAACGGACTTTTGGCTTTTTCATGTTATGAATCAGTTGGACTTAGTTAAAAGCGGTTAGAACCCTTTTCCCCGCTTGGATTTTTTTTATACTTGGTTTAGTCGCTGCGCACCATTGGATAGTACGTCACCATACTTTAAAACCGGCTCCCACCATTTTATTCAGCATGACTTTTGATGAAAAACGGGCTTTTGGCTTTTTCATGTTATGGATCAGTTGGGCTTAGTTAAAAGCGGTTAGAACCCTTTTCCCCGCTTGGATTTTTTTTTTATACTTGGTTTAGTCGCTGCGCACCATAGGATAGTACGTCACCATACTTTAAAACCGGCTCCCACCATTTTATTGAGCATGACTTTTGATGAAAAACGGGCTTTTGGCTTTTTCATGTTATGGATCAGTTGGGCTTAGTTAAAAGCGGTTAGAACCCTTTTCCCCGGTTGGATTTTTTTTATACTTGGTTTAGTCGCTGCGCACCATTGGATAGTACGTCACCATACTTTAAAACCGGCTCCCACCATTTTATTCAACATGACTTTTGATGAAAAACGGACTTTTGGCTTTTTGATGTTATGGATCACTTGGGCTTAGTTAAAAGCGGTTAGAACCCTTTTCCCCGCTTGGATTTTTTTATACTTGGTTTAGTCGCTGCGCACCATTGGATAGTACGTCACCATACTTTAAAACCGGCTCCCACCATTTTATTCAGCATGACTTTTGATGAAAAACGGACTTTTGGCTTTTTCATGTTATGGATCACTTGGGCTTAGTTAAAAGCGGTTAGAACCCTTTTCCCCGCTTGGATTTTTTTTATTCTTGGTTTAGTCGCTGCGCACCATTGGATAGTACGTCACCATACTTTGAAACCGGCTCCCACCATTTTATTCAGCATGACTTTTGATGAAAAACGGACTTTTGGCTTTTTCATGTTATGGATCACTTCGGCTTAGTTAAAAGCGGTTAAAACCCTTTTCCCCGCTTGGATTTTTTTTATACTTGGTTTAGTCGCAGCGCACCATTGGATAGTACGTCACCATACTTTAAAACCGGCTCCCACCATTTTATTCAGCATGACTTTTGATGAAAAACGGACTTTTGACTTTTTCATGTTATGGATCAGTTGGGCTTAGTTAAAAGCGGTTAGAACCCTTTTCCCCGCTTGGATTTTTTTTATACTTGGTTTAGTCGCTGCGCACCATTGGATAGTACGTCACCATACTTTAAAACCGGCTCCCACCATTTTATTCAGCATGACTTTTGATGAAAAACGGACTTTTGGCTTTTTCATGTTATGGATCACTTGGGCTTAGTTAAAAGCGGTTAGAACCCTTTTCCCCGCTTGGATTTTTTTATACTTGGTTTAGTCGCTGCGCACCATTGGATAGTACGTCACCATACTTTAAAACCGGCTCCCACCATTTTATTCAGCATGACTTTTGATGAAAAACGGACTTTTGGCTTTTTCATGTTATGGATCACTTGGGCTTAGTTAAAAGCGGTTAGAACCCTTTTCCCCGCTTGGATTTTTTTTATACTTGGTTTAGTCGCTGCGCACCATTGGATAGTACGTCACCATACTTTAAAACCGGCTCCCACCATTTTATTCAGCATGACTTTTGATGAAAAACGGACTTTTGGCTTTTTCATGTTATGGATCACTTGGGCTTAGTTAAAAGCGGTTAGAACCATTTTCCCCGCTTGGATTTTTTTTATACTTGGTTTAGTCGCTGCGCACCATTGGATAGTACGTCACCATACTTTAAAACCGGCTCCCACCATTTTATTCAGCATGACTTTTGATGAAAAACGGACTTTTGGCTTTTTCATGTTATGGATCACTTGGGCTTAGTTAAAAGCGGTTAGAACCCTTTTCCCCGCTTGGATTTTTTTTTTATACTTGGTTTAGTCGCTGCGCACCATTGGATAGTACGTCACCATACTTTAAAACCGGCTCCCACCATTTTATTGAGCATGACTTTTGATGAAAAACGGGCTTTTGGCTTTTTGATGTTATGGATCACTTGGGCTTAGTTAAAAGCGGTTAGAACCCTTTTCCCCGCTTGGATTTTTTTATACTTGGTTTAGTCGCTGCGCACCATTGGATAGTACGTCACCATACTTTAAAACCGGCTCCCACCATTTTATTCAGCATGACTTTTGATGAAAAACGGACTTTTGGCTTTTTAATGTTATGGATCACTTGGGCTTAGTTAAAAGCGGTTAGAACCCTTTTCCCCGCTTGGATTTTTTTTATACTTGGTTTAGTCGCTGCGCACCATTGGATAGTACGTCACCATACTTTAAAACCGGCTCCCACCGTTTTATTCAGCATGACTTTGATGAAAAACGGACTTTTGGCTTTTTCATGTTATGGATCACTTGGGCTTAGTTAAAAGCGGTTAGAACCCTTTTCCCCGCTTGGATTTTTTTTATACTTGGTTTAGTCGCTGCGCACCATTGGATAGTACGTCACCATACTTTAAAACCGGCTCCCACCATTTTATTCAGCATGACTTTTGATGAAAACGGACTTTTGGCTTTTTCATGTTATGGATCACTTGGGCTTAGTTAAAAGCGGTTAGAACCCTTTTCCCCGCTTGGATTTTTTTAATACTTGGTTTAGTCGCTGCGCACCATTGGATAGTACGTCACCATACTTTAAAACCGGCTCCCACCATTTTATTCAGCATGACTTTTGATGAAAAACGGACTTTTGGCTTTTTCATGTTATGGATCACTTGCGCTTAGTTAAAAGCGGTTAGAACCCTTTTCCCCGCTTGGATTTTTTTTATACTTGGTTTAGTCGCTGCGCACCATTGGATAGTACGTCACCACACTTTAAAACCGGCTCCCACCATTTTATTCAGCATGACTTTTGATAAAAAACGGACTTTTGGCTTTTTCATGTTATGGATCACTTGGGCTTAGTTAAAAGCGGTTAGAACCCTTTTCCCCGCTTGGATTTTTTTTATACTTGGTTTAGTCGCTGCGCACCATTGGATAGTACGTCACCATACTTTAAAACCGGCTCCCACCATTTTATTCAGCATGACTTTTGACGAAAAACGGACTTTTGGCCTTTTCATGTTATGGATCACTTGGGCTTAGTTAAAAGCGGTTAGAACCCTTTTCCCCGCTTGGATTTTTTTTATACTTGGTTTAGTCGCTGCGCACCATTGGATAGTACGTCACCATACTTTAAAACCGGCTCCCACCATTTTATTCAGCATGACTTTTGATGAAAAACGGACTTTTGGCTTTTCATGTTATGGATCACTTGGGCTTAGTTAAAAGCGGTTAGAACCCTTTTCCCCGCTTGGATTTTTTTTATACTTGGTTTAGTCGCTGCGCACCATTGGATAGTACGTCACCATACTTTAAAACCGGCTCCCACCATTTTATTCAGCATGACTTTTGATGAAAAACGGACTTTGGCTTTTTCATGTTATGGATCACTTGGGCTTAGTTAAAAGCGGTTAGAACCCTTTTCCCCGCTTGGATTTTTTTTATACTTGGTTTAGTCGCTGCGCACCATTGGATAGTACGTCACCATACTTTAAAACCGGCTCCCACCATTTTATTCAGCATGACTTTTGATGAAAAACGGACTTTTGGCTTTTTCATGTTATGGATCACTTGGGCTTAGTTAAAAGCGGTTAGAACCCTTTTCCCCGCTTGGATTTTTTTTATTCTTGGTTTAGTCGCTGCGCACCATTGGATAGTACGTCACCATACTTTAAAACCGGCTCCCACCATTTTATTCAGCATGACTTTTGATGAAAAACGGACTTTTGGCTTTTTCATGTTATGGATCACTTGGGCTTAGTTAAAAGCGGTTAGAACCCTTTTCCCCGCTTGGATTTTTTTTATACATGGTTTAGTCGCTGCGCACCATTGGATAGTACGTCACCATACTTTAAAACCGGCTCCCACCATTTTATTCAGCATGACTTTTGATGAAAAACGGACTTTTGGCTTTTTCATGTTATGGATCACTTGGGCTTAATTAAAAGCGGTTAGAACCCTTTTCCCCGCTTGGATTTTTTTTATACTTGGTTTAGTCGCTGCGCACCATTGGATAGTACGTCACCATACTTTAAAACCGGCTCCCACCATTTTATTCAGCATGACTTTTGATGAAAAACGGACTTTTGACTTTTTCATGTTATGGATCAGTTGGGCTTAGTTAAAAGCGGTTAGAACCCTTTTCCCCGCTTGGATTTTTTTTATACTTGGTTTAGTCGCTGCGCACCATTGGATAGTACGTCACCATACTTTAAAACCGGCTCCCACCATTTTATTCAGCATGACTTTTGATGAAAAACGGACTTTTGGCTTTTTCATGTTATGGATCACTTGGGCTTAGTTAAAAGCGGTTAGAACCCTTTTCCCCGCTTGGATTTTTTTATACTTGGTTTAGTCGCTGCGCACCATTGGATAGTACGTCACCATACTTTAAAACCGGCTCCCACCATTTTATTCAGCATGACTTTTGATGAAAAACGGACTTTTGGCTTTTTCATGTTATGGATCACTTGGGCTTAGTTAAAAGCGGTTAGAACCCTTTTCCCCGCTTGGATTTTTTTTATACTTGGTTTAGTCGCTGCGCACCATTGGATAGTACGTCACCATACTTTAAAACCGGCTCCCACCATTTTATTCAGCATGACTTTTGATGAAAAACGGACTTTTGGCTTTTCATGTTATGGATCACTTGGCTTAGTTAAAAGCGGTTAGAACCCTTTTCCCCGCTTGGATTTTTTTTATACTTGGTTTAGTCGCTGCGCACCATTGGATAGTACGTCACCATACTTTAAAACCGGCTCCCACCATTTTATTCAGCATGACTTTTGATGAAAAACGGACTTTTGGCTTTTTCATGTTATGGATCACTTGGGCTTAGTTAAAAGCGGTTAGAACCCTTTTCCCCGCTTGGATTTTTTTTATACTTGGTTTAGTCGCTGCGCAACATTGGATAGTACGTCACCATACTTTAAAACCGGCTCCCACCATTTTATTCAGCATGACTTTTGATGAAAAACGGACTTTTGGCTTTTTCATGTTATGGATCAGTTGGGCTTAGTTAAAAGCGGTTAGAACCCTTTTCCCCGCTTGGATTTTTTTTATACTTGGTTTAGTCGCTGCGCACCATTGGATAGTACGTCACCATACTTTAAAACCGGCTCCCACCATTTTATTCAGCATGACTTTTGATGAAAAACGGACTTTTGGCTTTTTCATGTTATGAATCAGTTGGACTTAGTTAAAAGCGGTTAGAACCCTTTTCCCCGCTTGGATTTTTTTTATACTTGGTTTAGTCGCTGCGCACCATTGGATAGTACGTCACCATACTTTAAAACCGGCTCCCACCATTTTATTCAGCATGACTTTTGATGAAAAACGGACTTTTGGCTTTTTCATGTTATGGATCAGTTGGGCTTAGTTAAAAGCGGTTAGAACCCTTTTCCCCGCTTGGATTTTTTTTATACTTGGTTTAGTCGCTGCGCACCATTGGATAGTACGTCACCATACTTTAAAACCGGCTCCCACCATTTTATTCAGCATGACTTTTGATGAAAAACGGACTTTTGGCTTTTTCATGTTATGGATCAGTTGGGCTTAGTTAAAAGCGGTTAGAACCCTTTTCCCCGCTTGGATTTTTTTTATACTTGGTTTAGTCGCTGCGCACCATTGGATAGTACGTCACCATACTTTAAAACCGGCTCCCACCATTTTATTCAGCATGACTTTTGATGAAAAACGGGCTTTTGGCTTTTTCATGTTATGGATCAGTTGGGCTTAGTTAAAAGCGGTTAGAACCCTTTTCCCCGCTTGGATTTTTTTTTTATACTTGGTTTAGTCGCTGCGCACCATTGGATAGTACGTCACCATACTTTAAAACCGGCTCCCACCATTTTATTGAGCATGACTTTTGATGAAAAACGGGCTTTTGGCTTTTTCATGTTATGGATCAGTTGGGCTTAGTTAAAAGCGGTTAGAACCCTTTTCCCCGGTTGGATTTTTTTTATACTTGGTTTAGTCGCTGCGCACCATTGGATAGTACGTCACCATACTTTAAAACCGGCTCCCACCATTTTATTCAACATGACTTTTGATGAAAAACGGACTTTTGGCTTTTTGATGTTATGGATCACTTGGGCTTAGTTAAAAGCGGTTAGAACCCTTTTCCCCGCTTGGATTTTTTTATACTTGGTTTAGTCGCTGCGCACCATTGGATAGTACGTCACCATACTTTAAAACCGGCTCCCACCATTTTATTCAGCATGACTTTTGATGAAAAACGGACTTTTGGCTTTTTAATGTTATGGATCACTTGGGCTTAGTTAAAAGCGGTTAGAACCCTTTTCCCCGCTTGGATTTTTTTTATACTTGGTTTAGTCGCTGCGCACCATTGGATAGTACGTCACCATACTTTAAAACCGGCTCCCACCGTTTTATTCAGCATGACTTTGATGAAAAACGGACTTTTGGCTTTTTCATGTTATGGATCACTTGGGCTTAGTTAAAAGCGGTTAGAACCCTTTTCCCCGCTTGGATTTTTTTTATACTTGGTTTAGTCGCTGCGCACCATTGGATAGTACGTCACCATACTTTAAAACCGGCTCCCACCATTTTATTCAGCATGACTTTTGATGAAAAACGGACTTTTGGCTTTTTCATGTTATGGATCACTTGGGCTTAGTTAAAAGCGGTTAGAACCCTTTTCCCCGCTTGGATTTTTTTTATACTTGGTTTAGTCGCTGCGCACCATTGGATAGTACGTCACCATAGTTTAAAACCGGCTCCCACCATTTTATTCAGCATGACTTTTGATGAAAAACGGACTTTTGGCTTTTTCATGTTATGGATCACTTGCGCTTAGTGAAAAGCGGTTAGAACCCTTTTCCCCGCTTGGATTTTTTTTATACTTGGTTTAGTCGCTGCGCACCATTGGATAGTACGTCACCACACTTTAAAACCGGCTCCCACCATTTTATTCAGCATGACTTTTGATAAAAAACGGACTTTTGGCTTTTTCATGTTATGGATCACTTGGGCTTAGTTAAAAGCGGTTAGAACCCTTTTCCCCGCTTGGATTTTTTTTATACTTGGTTTAGTCGCTGCGCACCATTGGATAGTACGTCACCATACTTTAAAACCGGCTCCCACCATTTTATTCAGCATGACTTTTGACGAAAAACGGACTTTTGGCCTTTTCATGTTATGGATCACTTGGGCTTAGTTAAAAGCGGTTAGAACCCTTTTCCCCGCTTGGATTTTTTTTATACTTGGTTTAGTCGCTGCGCACCATTGGATAGTACGTCACCATACTTTAAAACCGGCTCCCACCATTTTATTCAGCATGACTTTTGATGAAAAACGGACTTTTGGCTTTTTCATGTTATGGATCACTTGGGCTTAGTTAAAAGCGGTTAGAACCCTTTTCCCCGCTTGGATTTTTTTTATACTTGGTTTAGTCGCTGCGCACCATTGGATAGTACGTCACCATACTTTAAAACCGGCTCCCACCATTTTATTCAGCATTACTTTTGATGAAAAACGGACTTTTGGCTTTTTCATGTTATGGATCACTTGGGCTTAGTTAAAAGCGGTTAGAACCCTTTTCCCCGCTTGGATTTTTTTTATACTTGGTTTAGTCGCTGCGCACCATTGGATAGTACGTCACCATACTTTAAAACCGGCTCCCACCATTTTATTCAGCATGACTTTTGATGAAAAACGGACTTTTGGCTTTATCATGTTATGGATCACTTGGGCTTAGTTAAAAGCGGTTAGAACCCTTTTCCCCGCTTGGATTTTTTTTATACTTGGTTTAGTCGCTGCGCACCATTGGATAGTACGTCACCATACTTTAAAACCGGCTCCCACCATTTTATTCAGCATGACTTTTGATGAAAAACGGACTTTTGGCTTTTTCATGTTATGGATCACTTGGGCTTAGTTAAAAGCGGTTAGAACCCTTTTTCCCGCTTGGATTTTTTTTATACTTGGTTTAGTCGCTGCGCACCATTGGATAGTACGTCACCATACTTTAAAACCGGCTCCCACCATTTTATTCAGCATGATTTTTGATGAAAAACGGACTTTTCGCTTTTTCATGTTATGGATCAGTTGGGCTTAGTTAAAAGCGGTTAGAACCCTTTTCCCCGCTTGGATTTTTTTTATACTTGGTTTAGTCGCTGCGCACCATTGGATAGTACGTCACCATACTTTAAAACCGGCTCCCACCATTTTATTCAGCATGACTTTTGATGAAAAACGGACTTTTGGCTTTTTCATGTTATGGATCAGTTGGGCTTAGTTAAAAGCGGTTAGAACCCTTTTCCCCGCTTGGATTTTTTTTATACTTGGTTTATTCGCTGCGCACCATTGGATAGTAAGTCACCATACTTTAAAACTGGCTCCCACCATTTTATTCAGCATGACTTTTGATGAAAAACGGACTTTTGGCTTTTTCATGTTATGGATCAGTTGGGCTTAGTTAAAAGCGGTTAGAACCCTTTTCCCCGCTTGGATTTTTTTTATACTTGGTTTAGTCGCTGCGCACCATTGGATAGTACGTCACCATACTTTAAAACCGGCTCCCACCATTTTATTCAGCATGACTTTTGATGAAAAACGGACTTTTGGCTTTTTCATGTTATGGATCAGTTGGGCTTAGTTAAAAGCGGTCAGAACCCTTTTCCCCGCTTGGATTTTTTTTATACTTGGTTTAGTCGCTGCGCACCATTGGATAGTACGTCACCATACTTTAAAACCGGCTCCCACCATTTTATTCAGCATGACTTTTGATGAAAAACGGACTTTTGGCTTTTTCATGTTATGGATCAGTTGGGCTTAGTTAAAAGCGGTCAGAACCCTTTTCCCCGCTTGGATTTTTTTTATACTTGGTTTAGTCGCTGCGCACCATTGGATAGTACGTCACCATACTTTAAAACCGGCTCCCACCATTTTATTCAGCATGACTTTTGATGAAAAACGGACTTTTGGCTTTTTCATGTTATGGATCAGTTTGGCTTAGTTAAAAGCGGTTAGAACCCTTTTCCCCGCTTGGATTTTTTTTATACTTGGTTTAGTCGCTGCGCACCATTGGATAGTACGTCACCATACTTTAAAACCGGCTCCCACCATTTTATTCAGCATGACTTTTGATGAAAAACTGACTTTTGGCTTTTTCATGTTATGGATCAGTTGGGCTTAGTTAAAAGCGGTTAGAACCCTTTTCCAAGTTTGGATTTTTTTTATACTTGGTTTAGTCGCTGCGCACTATTGGATAGTACGTCACCATACTTTAAAACCGGCTCCCACCATTTTATTCAGCATGACTTTTGATGAAAAACGGACTTTTGGCTTTTTCATGTTATGGATCAGTTGGGCTTAGTTAAAAGCGGTTAGAACCCTTTTCCCCGCTTGGATTTTTTTTATACTTGGTTTAGTCGCTGCGCACCATTGGATAGTACGTCACCATACTTTAAAACCGGCTCCCACCATTTTATTCAGCATGACTTTTGATGAAAAACGGACTTTTGGCTTTTTCATGTTATGGATCAGTTGGGCTTAGTTAAAAGCGGTTAGAACCCTTTTCCCCGCTTGGATTTTTTTTATACTTGGTTTAGTCGCTGCGCACCATTGAATAGTACGTCACCATACTTTAAAACCGGCTCCCACCATTTTATTCAGCATGACTTTTGATGAAAAACGGACTTTTGGCTTTTTCATGTTATGGATCAGTTGGGCTTAGTTAAACGCGGTTAGAACCCTTTTCCCCGCTTGGATTTTTTTTATACTTGGTTTAGTCGCTGCGCACCATTGGATAGTACGTCACCATACTTTAAAACCGGCTCCCACCATTTTATTCAGCATGACTTTTGATGAAAAACGGACTTTTGGCTTTATCATGTTATGGATCACTTGGGCTTAGTTAAAACCGGTTAGAACCCTTTTCCCCGCTTGGATTTTTTTTATACTTGGTTTAGTCGCTGCGCACCATTGGATAGTACGTCACCATACTTTAAAACCGGCTCCCACCATTTTATTCAGCATGACTTTTGATGAAAAACGGACTTTTGGCTTTTTCATGTTATGGATCATTTGGGCTTAGTTAAAAGCGGTTAGAACCCTTTTCCAAGTTTGGATTTTTTTTTATACTTGGTTTAGTCGCTGCGCACCATTGGATAGTACGTCACCATACTTTAAAACCGGCTCCCACCATTTTATTCAGCATGACTTTTGATGAAAAACGGACTTTTGGCTTTTACATGTTATGGATCAGTTGGGCTTAGTTAAAAGCGGTTAGAACCCTTTTCCCCGCTTGGATTTTTTTTATACTTGGTTTAGTCACTGCGCACCATTGAATAGTACGTCACCATACTTTAAAACCGGCTCCCACCATTTTATTCAGCATGACTTTTGATGAAAAACGGACTTTTGGCTTTTTCATGTTATGGATCAGTTGGGCTTAGTTAAAAGCGGTTAGAACCCTTTTCCCCGCTTGGATTTTTTTTATACTTGGTTTAGTCGCTGCGCACCATTGGATAGTACGTCACCATACTTTAAAACCGGCTCCCACCATTTTATTCAGCATGACTTTTGATGAAAAACGGACTTTTGGCTTTTTCATGTTATGGATCAGTTGGGCTTAGTTAAAAGCGGTTAGAACCCTTTTCCCCGCTTGGATTTTTTTTATACTTGGTTTAGTCGCTGCGCACCATTGGATAGTACGTCACCATACTTTAAAACCGGCTCCCACCATTTTATTCAGCATGACTTTTGATGAAAAACGGACTTTTGGCTTTTTCATGTTATGGATCAGTCGGGCTTAGTTAAAAGCGGTTAGAACCCTTTTCCCCGCTTGGATTTTTTTTATACTTGGTTTAGTCGCTGCGCACCATTGGATAGTACGTCACCATACTTTAAAACCGGCTCCCACCATTTTATTCAGCATGATTTTTGATGAAAAACGGACTTTTCGCTTTTTCATGTTATGGATCAGTTGGGCTTAGTTAAAAGCGGTTAGAACCCTTTTCCCCGCTTGTATTTTTTTTTACTTGGTTTAGTCGCTGCGCACCATTGGATAGTACGTCACCATACTTTAAAACCGGCTCCCACCATTTTATTCAGCATGACTTTTGATGAAAAACGGACTTTTGGCTTTTTCATGTTATGGATCAGTTGGGCTTAGTTAAAAGCGGTTAGAACCCTTTTCCCCGCTTGGATTTTTTTTATACTTGGTTTAGTCGCTGCGCACCATTGGATAGTACGTCACCATACTTTAAAACCGGCTCCCACCATTTTATTCAGCATGACTTTTGATGAAAAACGGACTATTGGCTTTTTCATGTTATGGATCACTTGGGCTTTGTTAAAAGCGGTTAGAACCCTTTTCCCCGCTTGGATTTTTTTTATACTTGGTTTAGTCGCTGCGCACCATTGGATAGTACGTGACCATACTTTAAAACCGGCTCCCACCATTTTATTCAGCATGACTTTTGATGAAAAACGGACTTTTGGCTTTTTCATGTTATGGATCACTTGGGCTTAGTTAAAAGCGGTTAGAACCCTTTTCCCCGCTTGGATTTTTTTTTATACTTGGTTTAGTCGCTGCGCACCATTGGATAGTACGTCACCATACTTTAAAACCGGCTCCCACCATTTTATTCAGCATGACTTTTGATGAAAAACGGACTTTTGGCTTTTTCATGTTATGGATCACTTGGGCTTAGTTAAAAGCGGTTAGAACCCTTTTCCCCGCTTGGATTTTTTTTATACTTGGTTTAGTCGCTGCGCACCATTGGATAGTACGTCACCATACTTTAAAACCGGCTCCCACCATTTTATTCAGCATGACTTTTGATGAAAAACGGACTTTTGGCTTTTTCATGTTATGGATCAGTTGGGCTTAGTTAAAAGCGGTTAGAACCCTTTTCCCCGCTTGGATTTTTTTTATACTTGGTTTAGTCGCTGCGCACCATTGGATAGTACGTCACCATACTTTAAAACCGGCTCCCACCATTTTATTCAGCATGACTTTTGATGAAAAACGGACTTTTGGCTTTTTCATGTTATGGATGACTTGGGCTTAGTTAAAAGCGGTTAGAACCCTTTTCCCCGCTTGGATTTTTTTTATACTTGGTTTAGTCGCTGCGCACCATTGGATAGTACGTCACCATACTTTAAAACCGGCTCCCACCATTTTATTCAGCATGACTTTTGATGAAAAACGGACTTTTGGCTTTTTCATGTTATGGATCAGTTGGGCTTAGTTAAAAGCGGTTAGAACCCTTTTCCCCGCTTGGATTTTTTTTATACTTGGTTTAGTCGCTGCGCACCATTGGATAGTACGTCACCATACTTTAAAACCGGCTCCCACCATTTTATTCAGCATGACTTTTGATGAAAAACGGACTATTGGCTTTTTCATGTTATGGATCACTTGGGCTTAGTTAAAAGCGGTTAGAACCCTTTTCCCCGCTTGGATTTTTTTTATACTTGGTTTAGTCGCTGCGCACCAGTGGATAGTACGTCACCATACTTTAAAACCGGCTCCCACCATTTTATTCAGCATGACTTTTGATGAAAAACGGACTTTTGGCTTTTTCATGTTATGGATCACTTGGGCTTAGTTAAAAGCGGTTAGAACCCTTTTCCCCGCTTGGATTTTTTTTATACTTGGTTTAGTCGCTGCGCACCATTGGATAGTACGTCACCAGACTTTAAAACCGGCTCCCACCATTTTATTCAGCATGACTTTTGATGAAAAACGGACTTTTGGCTTTTTCATGTTATGGATCACTTGGGCTTAGTTAAAAGCGGTTAGAACCCTTTTCCCCGCTTGGATTTTTTTTATACTTGGTTTAGTCGCTGCGCACCATTGGATAGTACGTCACCATACTTTAAAACCGGCTCCCACCATTTTATTCAGCATGACTTTTGATGAAAAACGGACTTTTGGCTTTTTCATGTTATGGATCAGTTGGGCTTAGTTAAAAGCGGTTAGAACCCTTTTCCCCGCTTGGATTTTTTTATACTTGGTTTAGTCGCTGCGCACCATTTAATAGTACGTCACCATACTTTAAAACCGGCTCCCACCATTTTATTCAGCATGACTTTTGATGAAAAACGGACTTTTGGCTTTTTCATGTTATGGATCACTTGGGCTTAGTTAAAAGCGGTTAGAACCCTTTTCCCCGCTTGGATTTTTTTTATACTTGGTTTAGTCGCTGCGCACCATTGGATAGTACGTCACCATACTTTAAAACCGGCTCCCACCATTTTATTCAGCATGACTTTTGATGAAAAACGGACTTTTGGCTTTTTCATGTTATGGATCAGTTGGGCTTAGTTAAAAGCGGTTAGAACCCTTTTCCCCGCTTGGATTTTTTTATACTTGGTTTAGTCGCTGCGCACCATTGGATAGTACGTCACCATACTTTAAAACCGGCTCCCACCATTTTACTCAGCATGACTTTTGATGAAAAATGGACTTTTGGCTTTTTCATGTTATGGATCACTTGGGCTTAGTTAAAAGCGGTTAGAACCCTTTTCCCCGCTTGGATTTTTTTTATACTTGGTTTAGTCGCTGCGCACCATTGGATAGTACGTCACCATACTTTAAAACCGGCTCCCACCATTTTATTCAGCATGACTTTTGATGAAAAACGGACTTTTGGCTTTTTCATGTTATGGATCAGTTGGGCTTAGTTAAAAGCGGTTAGAACCCTTTTCCCCGCTTGGATTTTTTTTATACTTGGTTTAGTCGCTGCGCACTATTGGATAGTACGTCACCATACTTTAAAACCGGCTCCCACCATTTTATTCAGCATGACTTTTGATGAAAAACCGACTTTTGGCTTTTTCATGTTATGGATCACTTGGGCTTAGTTAAAAGCGGTTAGAACCCTTTTCACCGCTTGGATTTCTTTTATACTTGGTTTAGTCGCTGCGCACCATTGGATAGTACGTCACCATACTTTAAAACCGGCTCCCACCATTTTATTCAGCATGACTTTTGATGAAAAACGGACTTTTGGCTTTTTCATGTTATGGATCAGTTGGGCTTAGTTAAAAGCGGTTAGAACCCTTTTCCCCGCTTGGATTTTTTTTATACTTGGTTTAGTCGCTGCGCACCATTTAATAGTACGTCACCATACTTTAAAACCGGCTCCCACCATTTTATTCAGCATGACTTTTGATGAAAAACGGACTTTTGGCTTTTTCATGTTATGGATCACTTGGGCTTAGTTAAAAGCGGTTAGAACCCTTTTCCCCGCTTGGATTTTTTTATACATGGTTTAGTCGCTGCGCACCATTGGATAGTACGTCACGATACTTTAAAACCGGCTCCCACCATTTTATTCAGCATGACTTTTGATGAAAAACGGACTTTTGGCTTTTTCATGTTATGGATCAGTTGGGCTTAGTTAAAAGCGGTTAGAACCCTTTTCCCCCCTTGGATTTTTTTTATACTTGGTTTAGTCGCTGCGCACCATTGGATAGTACGTCACCATACTTTAAAACCGGCTCCCACCATTTTATTCAGCATGACTTTTGATGAAAAACGGACTTTTGGCTTTTTCATGTTATGGATCACTTGGGCTTAGTTGAAAGCGGTTAGAACCCTTTTCCCCGCTTGGATTTATTTTATACTTGGTTTAGTCGCTGCGCATCATTGGATAGTACGTCACCATACTTTAAAACCGGCTCCCACCATTTTATTCAGCATGACTTTTGATGAAAAACGGACTTTTGGCTTTTTCATGTTATGGATCACTTGGGCTTAGTTAAAAGCGGTTAGAACCCTTTTCCCCGCTTGGATTTTTTTTATACTTGGTTTAGTCGCTGCGCACCATTGGATAGTACGTCACCATACTTTAAAATCGGCTCCCACCATTTTATTCAGCATGACTTTTGATGAAAAACGGACTTTTGGCTTTTTCATGTTATGGATCACTTGGGCTTAGTTAAAAGCGGTTAGAACCCTTTTCCCCGCTTGGATTTTTTTTATACTTGGTTTAGTCGCTGCGCACCATTAGATAGTACGTCACCATACTTTAAAACCGGCTCCCACCATTTTATTCAGCATGACTTTTGATGAAAAACGGACTTTTGGCTTTTTCATGTTATGGATCAGTTGGGCTTAGTTAAAAGCGGTTAGAACCCTTTTCCCCGCTTGGATGTTTTTTATACTTGGTTTAGTCGCTGCGCACCATTCAATAGTACGTCACCATACTTTAAAACCGGCTCCCACCATTCTATTCAGCATGACTTTTGATGAAAAACGGACTTTTGGCTTTTTCATGTTATGGATCACTTGGGCTTAGTTAAAAGCGGTTAGAACCCTTTTCCCCGCTTGGATTTTTTTTATACTTGGTTTAGTCGCTGCGCACCATTGGATAGTACGTCACCATACTTTAAAACCGGCTCCCACCATTTTATTCAGCATGACTTTTGATGAAAAACGGACTTTTGGCTTTTTCATGTTATGGATCACTTGGGCTTAGTTAAAAGCGGTTAGAACCCTTTTCCCCGCTTGGATTTTTTTTATACTTGGTTTAGTCGCTGCGCACCATTGGATAGTACGTCACCATACTTTAAAACCGGCTCCCACCATTTTATTAAGCATGACTTTTGATGAAAAACGGACTTTTGGCTTTTTCATGTTATGGATCAGTTGGGCTTAGTTAAAAGCGGTTAGAACCCTTTTCCCCGCTTGGATTTTTTTTATACTTGGTTTAGTCGCTGCGCACCATTGGATAGTACGTCACCATACTTTAAAACCGGCTCCCACCATTTTATTCAGCATGACTTTTGATGAAAAACGGACTTTTGGCTTTTTCATGTTATGGATCACTTGGGCTTAGTTAAAAGCGGTTAGAACCCTTTTCCCCGCTTGGATTTTTTTTATACTTGGTTTAGTCGCTGCGCACCATTGGATAGTACGTCACCATACTTTAAAACCGGCTCCCACCATTTTATTCAGCATGACTTTTGATGAAAAACGGACTTTTGGCTTTTTCATGTTATGGATCACTTGGGCTTAGTTAAAAGCGGTTAGAACCCTTTTCCCCGCTTGGATTTTTTTTATACTTGGTTTAGTCGCTGCGCACCATTGGATAGTACGTCACCATACTTTAAAACCGGTTCCCACCATTTTATTCAGCATGACTTTTGATGAAAAACGGACTTTTGGCTTTTTCATGTTATGGATCACTTTTGCTTAGTTAAAAGCGGTTAGAACCGTTTTCCCCGCTTGGATTTTTTTTATACTTGGTTTAGTCGCTGCGCACCATTGGATAGTACGTCACCATACTTTAAAACCGGCTCCCACCATTTTATTCAGCATGACTTTTGATGAAAAACGGACTTTTGGCTTTTTCATGTTATGGATCACTTGGGCTTAGTTAAAAGCGGTTAGAACCCTTTTCCCCGCTTGGATTTTTTTTTATACTTGGTTTAGTCGCTGCGCACCATTGGATAGTACGTCACCATACTTTAAAACCGGCTCCCACCATTTTATTCAGCATGACTTTTGATGAAAAACGGACTTTTGGCTTTTTCATGTTATGGATCACTTGGGCTTAGTTAAAAGCGGTTAGAACCCTTTTCCCCGCTTCGATTTTTATTATACTTGGTTTAGTCGCTGCGCACCATGGGATAGTACGTCACCATACTTTAAAACCGGCTCCCACCATTTTATTCAGCATGACTTTTGATGAAAAACGGACTTTTGGCTTTTTCATGTTATGGATAACTTGGGCTTAGTTAAAAGCGGTTAGAACCCTTTTCCCCGCTTGGATTTTTTTTATACTTGGTTTAGTCGCTGCGCACCATTGGATAGTACGTCACCATACTTTAAAACCGGCTCCCACCATTTTATTAAGCATGACTTTTGATGAAAAACGGACTTTTGGCTTTTTCATGTTATGGATCACTTGGTCTTAGTTAAAAGCGGTTAGAACCCTTTTCCCCGCTTGGATTTTTTTTATACTTGGTTTAGTCGCTGCGCACCATTGGATAGTACGTCACCATACTTTAGAACCGGCTCCCACCATTTAATTCAGCATGACTTTTGATGAAAAACGGACTTTTGGCTTTTTCATGTTATGGATCACATGGGCTTAGTTAAAAGCGGTTAGAACCCTTTTCCCCGCTTGGATTTTTTTTATACTTGGTTTAGTCGTTGCGCACCATTGGATAGTACGTCACCATACTTTTTAACCGGCTCCCACCATTTTATTCAGCATGACTTTTGATGAAAAACGGACTTTTGGCTTTTTCATGTTATGGATCAGTTGGGCTTAGTTAAAAGCGGTTAGAACCCTTTTCCCCGCTTGGATTTTTTTTATACTTGGTTTAGTCGCTGCGCACCATTGGATAGTACGTCACCATACTTTAAAACCGGCTCCCACCATTTTATTCAGCATGACTTTTGATGAAAAACGGACTTTTGGCTTTTTCATGTTATGGATCACTTGGGCTTAGTTAAAAGCGGTTAGAACCCTTTTCCCCGCTTGGATTTTTTTTATACTTGGTTTCGTCGCTGCGCACTATTGGATAGTACGTCACCATACTTTAAAACCGGCTCCCACCATTTTATTCAGCATGACTTTTGATGAAAAACGGACTTTTGGCTTTTTCATGTTATGGATCACTTGGGGTTAGTTAAAAGCTTTTAGAACCCTTTTCCCCGCTTGGATTTTTTTTATACTTGGTTTAGTCGCTGCGCACCATTGGATAGTACGTCACCATACTTTAAAACCGGCTCCCACCATTTTATTCAGCATGACTTTTGATGAAAAACGGACTTTTGGCTTTTCCATGTTATGTATCACTTAGGCTTAGTTAAAAGCGGTTAGAACCCTTTTCCCCGCTTGGATTTTTTTTATACTTGGTTTAGTCGCTGCGCACCATTAGATGGTACGTCACCATACTTTAAAACCGGCTCCCACCATTTTATTCAGCATGACTTTTGATGAAAAACGGACTTTTGGCTTTTTCATGTTATGGATCAGTTGGGCTTAGTTAAAAGCGGTTAGAACCCTTTTCCCCGCTTGGATTTTTTTATACTTGGTTTAGTCGCTGCGCACCATTGGACAGTACGTCACCATACTTTAAAACCGGCTCCCACCATTGTATTCAGCATGACTTTTGATGAAAAACGGACTTTTGGCTTTTTCATGTTATGGATCACTTGGGCTTAGTTAAAAGCGGTTAGAACCCTTTTCCCCACTTGGATTTTTTTATACTTGGTTTAGTCGCTGCGCACCATTGAATAGTACGTCACCATACTTTAAAACCGGCTCCCACCATTTTATTCAGCATGACTTTTGATGAAAAACGGACTTTTGGCTTTTTCATGTTATGGATCACTTGGGCTTAGTTAAAAGCGGTTAGAACCCTTTTCCCCGCTTGGATTTTTTTTATACTTGGTTTAGTCGCTGCGCACCATTGGATAGTACGTCACCATACTTTAAAACCGGCTCCCACCATTTTATTCAGCATGACTTTTGATGAAAAACGGACTTTTGGCTTTTTCATGTTATGGATCAGTTGGGCTTAGTTAAAAGCGGTTAGAACCCTTTTCCCCGCTTGGATTTTTTTTATACTTGGTTTAGTCGCTGCGCACCATTGGATAGTACGTCACCATACTTTAAAACCGGCTCCCACCATTTTATTCAGCATGACTTTTGATGAAAAACGGACTTTTGGCTTTTTCATGTTATGGATCAGTTGGGCTTAGTTAAAAGCGGTTAGAACCCTTTTCCCCGCTTGGATTTTTTTTATACTTGGTTTAGTCGCTGCGCACCATTGGATAGTACGTCACCATACTTTAAAACCGGCTCCCACCATTTTATTCAGCATGACTTTTGATGAAAAACGGACTTTTGGCTTTTTCATGTTATGGATCACTTGGGCTTAGTTAAAAGCGGTTAGAACCCTTTTCCCCGCTTGGATTTTTTTTATACATGGTTTAGTCGCTGCGCACCATTGGATAGTACGTCACCACACTTTAAAACCGGCTCCCACCATTTTATTCAGCATGACTTTTGATGAAAAACGGTCTTTTGGCTTTTTCATGTTATGGATCAGTTGGGCTTAGTTAAAAGCGGTTAGAACCCTTTTCCCCGCTTGGATTTTTTTTATACTTGGTTTAGTCGCTGCGCACCATTGGATAGTACGTCACCATACTTTAAAACCGGCTCCCACCATTTTATTCAGCATGACTTTTGATGAAAAACGGACTTTTGGCTTTTTCATGTTATGGATCACTTGGGCTTAGTTAAAAGCGGTTAGAACCATTTTCCCCGCTTGGATTTTTTTTATACTTGGTTTAGTCGCTGCGCACCATTGGATAGTACGTCACCATACTTTAAAACCGGCTCCCACCATTTTATTCAGCATGACTTTTGATGAAAAACGAACTTTTGGCTTTTTCATGTTATGGATCACTTGGGCTTAGTTAAAAGCGGTTAGAACCCTTTTCCCCGCTTGGATTTTTTTTATACTTGGTTTAGTCGCTGCGCACCATTGGATAGTACGTCACCATACTTTAAAACCGGCTCCCACCATTTTATTCAGCATGACTTTTGATGAAAAACGGACTTTTGGCTTTTTCATGTTATGGATCACTTGGGCATAGTTAAAAGCGGTTAGAACCCTTTTCCCCGCTTGGATTTTTTTTATACTTGGTTTAGTCGCTGCGCATCATTGGATAGTACGTCACCATACTTTAAAACCGGCTCCCACCATTTTATTCAGCATGACTTTTGATGAAAAACGGACTTTTGGCTTTTTCATGTTATGGATCACTTGGGCTTAGTTAAAAGCGGTTAGAACCCTTTTCCCCGCTTGGATTTTTTTTATACTTGGTTTAGTCGCTGCGCACCATTGGATAGTACGTCACCATACTTTAAAACCGGCTCCCACCATTTTATTCAGCATGACTTTTGATGAAAAACGGACTTTTGGCTTTTTCATGTTATGGATCACTTGGGCTTAGTTAAAAGCGGTTAGAACCCTTTTCCCCGCTTGGATTTTTTTTATACTTGGTTTATTGGCTGCGCACCATTAGATAGTACGTCACCATACTTTAAAACCGGTTGCCACCATTTTTTTCAGCATGACTTTTGATGAAAAACGGACTTTTGGTTTTTTCATGTTATGGATCAGTTGGGCTTAGATAAAAGCTGTTGAAACCCTTTACCCCGCTTGGATTTTTTTAATACTTGGTTTATTGGCTGCGCACCATTGGATAGTACGTCACCATACTTTAAAACCGGTTGCCACCATTTTTTTCAGCATGACTTTTGATGAAAAACGGACTTTTGGGTTTTTCATGTTATGGATCAGTTGGGCTTAGATAAAAGCTGTTGAAACCCTTTACCCCGCTTGGATTTTTTTAATACTTGGTTTATTGGCTGCGCACCATTGGATAGTACGTCACCATACTTTAAAACCGGTTGCCACCATTTTTTTCAGCATGACTTTTGATGAAAAACGGACTTTTGGCTTTTTTATGTTATGGATCAGTTGGGCTTAGATAAAAGCTGTTGAAACCCTTTACCCCGCTTGGATTTTTTTAATACTTGGTTTATTGGCTGCGCACCATTGGATAGTACGTCACCATACTTTAAAACCGGTTGCCACCATTTTTTTCAGCATGACTTTTGATGAAAAACGGACTTTTGGGTTTTTTATGTTATGGATCAGTTGGGCTTAGATAAAAGCTGTTGAAACCCTTTACCCCGCTTGGATTTTTTTAATACTTGGTTTATTGGCTGCGCACCATTGGATAGTACGTCACCATACTTTAAAACCGGTTGCCACCATTTTTTTCAGCATGACTTTTGATGAAAAAAGGACTTTTGGGTTTTTCATGTTATGGATCAGTTGGGCTTAGATAAAAGCTGTTGAAACCCTTTACCCCGGTTGGATTTTTTTAATACTTGGTTTATTGGCTGCGCACCATTGGATAGTACGTCACCATACTTTAAAACCGGTTGCCACCATTTTTTTCAGCATGACTTTTGATGAAAAACGGACTTTTGGGTTTTTCATGTTATGGATCAGTTGGGCTTAGATAAAAGCTGTTGAAACCCTTTACCCCGCTTGGATTTTTTTAATATTTGGTTTATTGGCTGCGCACCATTAGATAGTACGTCACCATACTTTAAAACCGGTTGCCACCATTTTTTTCAGCATGACTTTTGATGAAAAACGGACTTTTGGGTTTTTCATGTTATGGATCAGTTGGGCTTAGATAAAAGCTGTTGAAACCCTTTACCCCGCTTGGATTTTTTTAATACTTGGTTTATTTCCTGCGCACCATTGGATAGTACGTCACCATACTTTAAAACCGGTTGCCACCATTTTTTTCAGCATGACTTTTGATGAAAAACGGACTTTTGGGTTTTTCATGTTATGGATCAGTTGGGCTTAGATAAAAGCTGTTGAAACCCTTTACCCCGCTTGGATTTTTTTAATACTTGGTTTATTGGCTGCGCACCATTGGATAGTACGTCACCATACTTTAAAACCGGTTGCCACCATTTTTTTCAGCATGACTTTTGATGAAAAACGGACTTTTGGGTTTTTCATGTTATGGATCATTTGGGCTTAGATAAAAGCTGTTGAAACCCTTTACCCCGCTTGGATTTTTTTAATACTTGGTTTATTGGCTGCGCACCATTGGATAGTACGTCACCATACTTTAAAACCGGTTGCCACCATTTTTTTCAGCATGACTTTTGATGAAAAACGGACTTTTTTGTTTTTCATGTTATGGATCAGTTGGTGTTAGATAAAAGCTGTTGAAACCCTTTACCCCGCTTGGATTTTTTTAATACTTGGTTTATTGGCTGCGCACCATTGGATAGTACGTCACCATACTTTAAAACCGGTTGCCACCATTTTTTTCAGCATGACATTTGATGAAAAACGGAATTTTGGGTTTTTCATGTTATGGATCAGTTGGGCTTAGATAAAAGCTGTTGAAACCCTTTACCCCGCTTGGATTTTTTTAATACTTGGTTTATTGGCTGCGCACCATTGGATAGTACGTCACCATACTTTAAAACCGGTTGCCACCATTTTTTTCAGCATGACTTTTGATGAAAAACGGACTTTTGGGTTTTTCATGTTATGGATCAGTTGGGCTTAGATAAAAGCTGTTGAAACCCTTTACCCCGCTTGGATTTTTTTAATACTTGGTTTATTGGCTGCGCACCATTGGATAGTACGTCACCATACTTTAAAACCGGTTGCCACCATTTTTTTCAGCATGACTTTTGATGAAAAACGGACTTTTGGGTTTTTCATGTTATGGATCAGTTGGGCTTAGATAAAAGCTGTTGAAACCCTTTACCCAGCTTGGATTTTTTTAATACTTGGTTTATTGGCTCCGCACCATTGGATAGTACGTCACCATACTTTAAAACCGGTTGCCACCATTTTTTTCAGCATGACTTTTGATGAAAAACGGACTTTTGGGTTTTTCATGTTATGGATCAGTTGGGCTTAGATAAAAGCTGTTGAAACCCTTTACCCCGCTTGGATTTTTTTAATACTTGGTTTATTGGCTGCGCACCATTGGATAGTACGTCACCATACTTTAAAACCGGTTGCCACCATTTTTTTCAGCATGACTTTTGATGAAAAACGGACTTTTGGGTTTTTCATGTTATTGATCAGTTGGGCTTAGATAAAAGCTGTTGAAACCCTTTACCCCGCTTGGATTTTTTTAATACTTGGTTTATTGGCTGCGCACCATTGGATAGTACGTCACCATACTTTAAAACCGGTTGCCACCATTTTTTTCAGCATGACTTTTGATGAAAAACGGACTTTTGGGTTTTTCATGTTATGGATCAGTTGGGCTTAGATAAAAGCTGTTGAAACCCTTTACCCCGCTTGGATTTTTTTAATACTTGGTTTATTGGCTGCGCACCATTGGATAGTACGTCACCATACTTTAAAACCGGTTGCCACCATTTTTTTCAGCATGACTTTTGATGAAAAACGGACTTTTGGGTTTTTCATGTTATGGATCAGTTGGGCTTAGATAAAAGCTGTTGAAACCCTTTACCCCGCTTGGATTTTTTTAATACTTGGTTTATTGGCTGCGCACCATTGGATAGTACGTCACCATACTTTAAAACCGGTTGCCACCATTTTTTTCAGCATGACTTTTAATGAAAAACGGACTTTTGGGTTTTTCATGTTATGGATCAGTTGGGCTTAGATAAAAGCTGTTGAAACCCTTTACCCCGCTTGGATTTTTTTAATACTTGGTTTATTGGCTGCGCTCCATTGGATAGTACGTCACCATACTTTAAAACCGGTTCCCACCATTTTTTTCAGCATGACTTTTGATGAAAAAAGGACTTTTGGGTTTTTCATGTTATGGATCAGTTGGGCTTAGATAAAAGCTGTTGAAACCCTTTACCCCGGTTGGATTTTTTTAATACTTGGTTTATTGGCTGCGCACCATTGGATAGTACGTCACCATACTTTAAAACCGGTTGCCACCATTTTTTTCAGCATGACTTTTCATGAAAAACGGACTTTTGGGTTTTTCATGTTATGGATCAGTTGGGCTTAGATAAAAGCTGTTGAAACCCTTTACCCCGCTTGGATTTTTTTAATACTTGGTTTATTGGCTGCGCACCATTGGATAGTACGTCACCATACTTTAAAACCGGTTGCCACCATTTTTTTCAGCATGACTTTTGATGAAAAACGGACTTTTGGGTTTTTCATGTTATGGATCAGTTGGGCTTAGATAAAAGCTGTTGAAACCCTTTACCCCGCTTGGATTTTTTTAATACTTTGTTTATTGGCTGCGCACCATTGGATAGTACGTCACCATACTTTAAAACCGGTTGCCACCATTTTTTTCAGCATGACTTTTGATGAAAAACGGACTTTTGGGTTTTTCATGTTATGGATCAGTTGGGCTTAGATAAAAGCTGTTGAAACCCTTTACCCCGCTTGGATTTTTTAAATACTTGGTTTATTGGCTGCGCACCATTGGATAGTACGTCACCATACTTTAAAACCGGTTGCCACCATTTTTTTCAGCATGACTTTTGATGAAAAACGGACTTTTGGGTTTTTCATGTTATGGATCAGTTGGGCTTAGATAAAAGCTGTTGAAACCCTTTACCCCGCTTGGATTTTTTTAATACTTGGTTTATTGGCTGCGCACCATTGGATAGTACGTCACCATACTTTAAAACCGGTTGCCACCATTTTTTTCAGCATGACTTTTGATGAAAAACGGACTTTTGGGTTTTTCATGTTATGGATCAGTTGGGATTAGATAAAAGCTGTTGAAACTCTTTACCCCGCTTGGATTTTTTTAATACTTGGTTTATTGGCTGCGCACCATTGGATAGTACGTCACCATACTTTAAAACCGGTTGCCACCATTTTTTTCAGCATGACTTTTGATGAAAAACGGACTTTTGGGTTTTTCATGTTATGGATCAGTTGGGCTTAGATAAAAGCTGTTGAAACCCTTTACCCCGCTTGGATTTTTTTAATACTTGGTTTATTGGCTGCGCACCATTGGATAGTACGTCACCATACTTTAAAACCGGTTGCCACCATTTTTTTCAGCATGACTTTTGATGAAAAACGGACTTTTGGGTTTTTCATGTTATGGATCAGTTGGGCTTAGATAAAAGCTGTTGAAACCCTTTACCCCGCTTGGATTTTTTTAATACTTGGTTTATTGGCTGCGCACCATTGGATAGTACGTCACCATACTTTAAAACCGGTTGCCACCATTTTTTTCAGCATGACTTTTGATGAAAAACGGACTTTGGGGTTTTTCATGTTATGGATCAGTTGGGCTTAGATAAAAGCTGTTGAAACCCTTTACCCCGCTTGGATTTTTTTAATACTTGGTTTATTGGCTGCGCACCATTGGATAGTACGTCACCATACTTTAAGACCGGTTGCCACCATTTTTTTCAGCATGACTTTTGATGAAAAAGGGACTTTTGGGTTTTTCATGTTATGGATCAGTTGGGCTTAGATAAAAGCTGTTGAAACCCTTTACCCCGCTTGGATTTTTTTAATACTTGGTTTATTGGCTTCGCACCATTGGATAGTACGTCACCATACTTTAAAACCGGTTGCCACCATTTTTTTCAGCATGACTTTTGATGAAAAACGGATTTTTGGGTTTTTCATGTTATGGATCAGTTGGGCTTAGATAAAAGCTGTTGAAACCCTTTACCCCGCTTGGATTTTTTTAATACTTGGTTTATTGGCTGCGCACCATTGGATAGTACGTCACCATACTTTAAAACCGGTTGCCACCATTTTTTTCAGCATGACTTTTGATGAAAAACGGACTTTTGGGTTTTTCATGTTATGGATCAGTTGGGCTTAGATAAAAGCTGTTGAAACCCTTTACCCCGCTTGGATTTTTTTAATACTTGGTTTATTGGCTGCGCACCATTGGATAGTACGTCACCATACTTTAAAACCGGTTCCCACCATTTTTTTCAGCATGACTTTTGATGAAAAACGGACTTTTGGGTTTTTCATGTTATGGATCAGTTGGGCTTAGATAAAAGCTGTTGAAACCCTTTACCCCGCTTGGATTTTTTTAATACTTGGTTTATTGGCTGCGCACCATTGGATAGTACGTCACCATACTTTAAAACCGGTTGCCACCATTTTTTTCAGCATGACTTTTGATGAAAAACGGACTTTTGGGTTTTTCATGTTATGGATCAGTTGTGCTTAGATAAAAGCTGTTGAAACCCTTTACCCCGCTTGGATTTTTCTAATACTTGGTTTATTGGCTGCGCACCATTGGATAGTACGTCACCATACTTTAAAACCGGTTGCCACCATTTTTTTCAGCATGACTTTTGATGAAAAACGGACTTTTTTGTTTTTCATGTTATGGATCAGTTGGGCTTAGATAAAAGCTGTTGAAACCCTTTACCCCGCTTGGATTTTTTTAATACTTGGTTTATTGGCTGCGCACCATTGGATAGTACGTCACCATACTTTAAAACCGGTTGCCACCATTTTTTTCAGCATGACTTTTGATGAAAAACAGACTTTTGGGTTTTTCATGTTATGGATCAGTTGGGCTTAGATAAAAGCTGTTGAAACCCTTTACCCCGCTTGGATTTTTTTAATACTTGGTTTATTGGCTGCGCACCATTGGATAGTACGTCACCGTACTTTAAAACCGGTTGCCACCATTTTTTTCAGCATGACTTTTGATGAAAAACGGACTTTTGGGTTTTTCATGTTATGGATCAGTTGGGCTTAGATAAAAGCTGTTGAAACCCTTTACCCCGCTTGGATTTTTTTAATACTTGATTTATTGGCTGCGCACCATTGGATAGTACGTCACCATACTTTAAAACCGGTTGCCACCATTTTTTTCAGCATTACTTTTGATGAAAAACGGACATTTGGGTTTTTCATGTTATGGATCAGTTGGGCTTAGATAAAAGCTGTTGAAACCCTTTACCCAGCTTGGATTTTTTTAATATTTGGTTTATTGGCTGCGCACCATTGGATAGTACGTCACCATACTTTAAAACCGGTTGCCACCATTTTTTTCAGCATGACTTTTGATGAAAAACGGACTTTTGGGTTTTTCATGTTATGGATCAGTTGGGCTTAGATAAAAGCTGTTGAAACCCTTTACCCCGCTTGGATTTTTTTAATACTTGGTTTATTGGCTGCGCACCATTGGATAGTACGTCACCATACTTTAAAACCGGTTGCCACCATTTTTTTCAGCATGACTTTTGATGAAAAACGGACTTTTGGGTTTTTCATGTTATGGATCAGTTGGGCTTAGATAAAAGCTGTTGAAACCCTTTACCCCGCTTGGATTTTTTTAATACTTGGTTTATTGGCTGCGCACCATTGGATAGTACGTCACCATACTTTAAAACCGTTTCCCACCATTTTTTTCAGCATGACTTTTGATGAAAAACGGACTTTTTTGTTTTTCATGTTATGGATCAGTTGGGCTTAGATAAAAGCTGTTGAAACCCTTTACCCCGCTTGGATTTGGTTAATACTTGGTTTATTGGCTGCGCACCATTGGATAGTACGTCACCATACTTTAAAACCGGTTCCCACCATTTTTTTCAGCATGACTTTTGATGAAAAACGGACTTTTTTGTTTTTCATGTTATGGATCAGTTGGGCTTAGATAAAAGCTGTTGAAACCCTTTACCCCGCTTGGATTTGGTTAATACTTGGTTTATTGGCTGCGCACCATTGGATAGTACGTCACCATACTTTAAAACCGGTTCCCACCATTTTTTTCAGCATGACTTTTGATGAAAAACGGACTTTTTTGTTTTTCATGTTATGGATCAGTTGGGCTTAGATAAAAGCTGTTGAAACCCTTTACCCCGCTTGGATTTGGTTAATACTTAGTTTATTGGCTGCGCACCATTGGATAGTACGTCACCATACTTTAAAACCGGTTCCCACCATTTTTTTCAGCATGACTTTTGATGAAAAACGGACTTTTTTGTTTTTCATGTTATGGATCAGTTGGGCTTAGATAAAAGCTGTTGAAACCCTTTACCCCGCTTGGATTTGGTTAATACTTGGTTTATTGGCTGCGCACCATTGGATAGTACGTCACCATACTTTAAAACCGGTTCCCACCATTTTTTTCAGCATGACTTTTGATGAAAAACGGACTTTTTTGTTTTTCATGTTATGGATCAGTTGGGCTTAGATAAAAGCTGTTGAAACCCTTTACCCCGCTTGGATTTGGTTAATACTTGGTTTATTGGCTGCGCACCATTGGATAGTACGTCACCATACTTTAAAACCGGTTCCCACCATTTTTTTCAGCATGACTTTTGATGAAAAACGGACTTTTTTGTTTTTCATGTTATGGATCAGTTGGGCTTAGATAAAAGCTGTTGAAACCCTTTACCCCGCTTGGATTTGGTTAATACTTGGTTTATTGGCTGCGCACCATTGGATAGTACGTCACCATACTTTAAAACCGGTTCCCACCATTTTTTTCAGCATGACTTTTGATGAAAAACGGACTTTTTTGTTTTTCATGTTATGGATCAGTTGGGCTTAGATAAAAGCTGTTGAAACCCTTTACCCCGCTTGGATTTGGTTAATACTTGGTTTATTGGCTGCGCACCATTGGATAGTACGTCACCATACTTTAAAACCGGTTCCCACCATTTTTTTCAGCATGACTTTTGATGAAAAACGGACTTTTTTGTTTTTCATGTTATGGATCAGTTGGGCTTAGATAAAAGCTGTTGAAACCCTTTACCCCGCTTGGATTTGGTTAATACTTGGTTTATTGGCTGCGCACCATTGGATAGTACGTCACCATACTTTAAAACCGGTTCCCACCATTTTTTTCAGCATGACTTTTGATGAAAAACGGACTTTTTTGTTTTTCATGTTATGGATCAGTTGGGCTTAGATAAAAGCTGTTGAAACCCTTTACCCCGCTTGGATTTGGTTAATACTTGGTTTATTGGCTGCGCACCATTAGATAGTACGTCACCATACTTTAAAACCGGTTCCCACCATTTTTTTCAGCATGACTTTTGATGAAAAACGGACTTTTTTGTTTTTCATGTTATGGATCAGTTGGGCTTAGATAAAAGCTGTTGAAACCCTTTACCCCGCTTGGATTTGGTTAATACTTGGTTTATTGGCTGCGCACCATTGGATAGTACGTCACCATACTTTAAAACCGGTTCCCACCATTTTTTTCAGCATGACTTTTGATGAAAAACGGACTTTTTTGTTTTTCATGTTATGGATCAGTTGGGCTTAGATAAAAGCTGTTGAAACCCTTTACCCCGCTTGGATTTGGTTAATACTTGGTTTATTGGCTGCGCACCATTGGATAGTACGTTACCATACTTTAAAACCGGTTCCCACCATTTTTTTCAGCATGACTTTTGATGAAAAACGGACTTTTTTGTTTTTCATGTTATGGATCAGTTGGGCTTAGATAAAAGCTGTTGAAACCCTTTACCCCGCTTGGATTTGGTTAATACTTGGTTTATTGGCTGCGCACCATTGGATAGTACGTCACCATACTTTAAAACCGGTTCCCACCATTTTTTTCAGCATGACTTTTGATGAAAAACGGACTTTTTTGTTTTTCATGTTATGGATCAGTTGGGCTTAGATAAAAGCTGTTGAAACCCTTTACCCCGCTTGGATTTGGTTAATACTTGGTTTATTGGCTGCGCACCATTGGATAGTACGTCACCATACTTTAAAACCGGTTCCCACCATTTTTTTCAGCATGACTTTTGATGAAAAACGGACTTTTTTGTTTTTCATGTTATGGATCAGTTGGGCTTAGATAAAAGCTGTTGAAACCCTTTACCCCGCTTGGATTTGGTTAATACTTGGTTTATTGGCTGCGCACCATTGGATAGTACGTCACCATACTTTAAAACCGGTTCCCACCATTTTTTTCAGCATGACTTTTGATGAAAAACGGACTTTTTTGTTTTTCATGTTATGGATCAGTTGGGCTTAGATAAAAGCTGTTGAAACCCTTTACCCCGCTTGGATTTGGTTAATACTTGGTTTATTGGCTGCGCACCATTGGATAGTACGTCACCATACTTTAAAACCGGTTCCCACCATTTTTTTCAGCATGACTTTTGATGAAAAACGGACTTTTTTGTTTTTCATGTTATGGATCAGTTGGGCTTAGATAAAAGCTGTTGAAACCCTTTACCCCGCTTGGATTTGGTTAATACTTGGTTTATTGGCTGCGCAAAATTGGATAGTACGTCACCATACTTTAAAACCGGTTCCCACCATTTTTTTCAGCATGACTTTTGATGAAAAACGGACTTTTTTGTTTTTCATGTTATGGATCAGTTGGGCTTAGATAAAAGCTGTTGAAACCCTTTACCCCGCTTGGATTTGGTTAATACTTGGTTTATTGGCTGCGCACCATTGGATAGTACGTCACCATACTTTAAAACCGGTTCCCACCATTTTTTTCAGCATGACTTTTGATGAAAAACGGACTTTTTTGTTTTTCATGTTATGGATCAGTTGGGCTTAGATAAAAGCTGTTGAAACCCTTTACCCCGCTTGGATTTGGTTAATACTTGGTTTATTGGCTGCGCACCATTCGATAGTACGTCACCATACTTTAAAACCGGTTCCCACCATTTTTTTCAGCATGACTTTTGATGAAAAACGGACTTTTTTGTTTTTCATGTTATGGATCAGTTGGGCTTAGATAAAAGCTGTTGAAACCCTTTACCCCGCTTGGATTTGGTTAATACTTGGTTTATTGGCTGCGCACCATTGGATAGTACGTCACCATACTTTAAAACCGGTTGCCACCATTTTTTTCAGCATGACTTTTGATGAAAAACGGACTTTTGGGTTTTTCATGTTATGGATCAGTTGGGCTTAGATAAAAGCTGTTGAAACCCTTTACCCCGCTTGGATTTTTTTAATACTTTGTTTATTGGCTGCGCACCATTGGATAGTACGTCACCATACTTTAAAACCGGTTGCCACCATTTTTTTCAGCATGACTTTTGATGAAAAACGGACTTTTGGGTTTTTCATGTTATGGATCAGTTGGGCTTAGATAAAAGCTGTTGAAACCCTTTACCCCGCTTGGATTTTTTAAATACTTGGTTTATTGGCTGCGCACCATTGGATAGTACGTCACCATACTTTAAAACCGGTTGCCACCATTTTTTTCAGCATGACTTTTGATGAAAAACGGACTTTTGGGTTTTTCATGTTATGGATCAGTTGGGCTTAGATAAAAGCTGTTGAAACCCTTTACCCCGCTTGGATTTTTTTAATACTTGGTTTAATGGCTGCGCACCATTGGATAGTACGTCACCATACTTTAAAACCGGTTGCCACCATTTTTTTTAGCATGACTTTTGATGAAAAACGGACTTTTGGGTTTTTCATGTTATGGATCAGTTGGGCTTAGATAAAAGCTGTTGAAACCCTTTACCCCGCTTGGATTTTTTTAATACTTGGTTTATTGGCTGCGCACCATTGGATAGTACGTCACCATACTTTAAAACCGGTTGCCACCATTTTTTTCAGCATGACATTTGATGAAAAACGGAATTTTGGGTTTTTCATGTTATGGATCAGTTGGGCTTAGATAAAAGCTGTTGAAACCCTTTACCCCGCTTGGATTTTTTTAATACTTGGTTTATTGGCTGCGCACCATTGGATAGTACGTCACCATACTTTAAAACCGGTTGCCACCATTTTTTTCAGCATGACTTTTGATGAAAAACGGACTTTTGGGTTTTTCATGTTATGGATCAGTTGGGCTTAGATAAAAGCTGTTGAAACCCTTTACCCCGCTTGGATTTTTTTAATACTTGGTTTATTGGCTGCGCACCATTGGATAGTACGTCACCATACTTTAAAACCGGTTGCCACCATTTTTTTCAGCTTGACTTTTGATGAAAAACGGACTTTTGGGTTTTTCATGTTATGGATCAGTTGGGCTTAGATAAAAGCTGTTGAAACCCTTTACCCCGCTTGGATTTTTTAATACTTGGTTTATTGGCTGCGCACCATTGGATAGTACGTCACCATACTTTAAAACCGGTTGCCACCATTTTTTTCAGCATGACTTTTGATGAAAAACGGACTTTTGGGTTTTTCATGTTATGGATCAGTTGGGCTTAGATAAAAGCTGTTGAAACCCTTTACCCCGCTTGGATTTCTTTAATACTTGGTTTATTGGCTGCGCACCATTAGATAGTACGTCACCATACTTTAAAACCGGTTGCCACCATTTTTTTCAGCATGACTTTTGATGAAAAACGGACTTTTGTTTTTTTCATGTTATGGATCAGTTGGGCTTAGATAAAAGCTGTTGAAACCCTTTACCCCGCTTGGATTTTTTTAATACTTAGTTTATTGGCTGCGCACCATTAGATAGTACGTCACCATACTTTAAAACCGGTTGCCACCATTTTTTTCAGCATGACTTTTGATGAAAAACGGACTTTTGGGTTTTTCATGTTATGGATCAGTTGGGCTTAGATAAAAGCTGTTGAAACCCTTTACCCCGCTTGGATTTTTTTAATACTTGGTTTATTGGCTGCGCACCATTGGATAGTACGTAACCATACTTTAAAACCGGTTGCCACCATTTTTTTCAGCATGACTTTTGATGAAAAACGGACTTTTGGGTTTTTCATGTTATGGATCAGTTGGGCTTAGATAAAAGCTGTTGAAACCCTTTACCCCGCTTGGATTTTTTTAATACTTGGTTTATTGGCTGCGCACCATTGGATAGTACGTCACCATACTTTAAAACCGGTTGCCACCATTTTTTTCAGCATGACTTTTGATGAAAAACGGACTTTTGGGTTTTTCATGTTATGGATCAGTTGGGCTTAGATAAAAGCTGTTGAAACCCTTTACCCCGCTTGGATTTTTTTAATACTTGGTTTATTGGCTGCGCACCATTGGATAGTACGTCACCATACTTTAAAACCGGTTGCCACCATTTTTTTCAGCATGACTTTTGATGAAGAACGGACTTTTGGATTTTTCATGTTATGGATCAGTTGGGCTTAGATAAAAGCTGTTGAAACCCTTTACCCCGCTTGGATTTTTTTAATACTTGGTTTATTGGCTGCGCACCATTGGATAGTACGTCACCATACTTTAAAACCGGTTGCCACCATTTTTTTCAGCATGACTTTTGATGAAAAACGGACTTTTGGGTTTTTCATGTTATGGATCAGTTGGGCTTAGATAAAAGCTGTTGAAACCCTTTACCCCGCTTGGATTTTTTTAATACTTGGTTTATTGGCTGCGCACCATTAGATAGTACGTCACCATACTTTAAAACCGGTTGCCACCATTTTTTTCAGCATAACTTTTGATGAAAAACGGACTTTTGGGTTTTTCATGTTTTTCATCAGTTGGGCTTAGATAAAAGCTGTTGAAACCCTTTACCCCGCTTGGATTTTTTTAATACTTGGTTTATTGGCTGCGCACCATTGGATAGTACGTCACCATACTTTAAAACCGGTTGCCACCATTTTTTTCAGCATGACTTTTGATGAAAAACGGACTTTTGGGTTTTTCATGTTATGAATCAGTTGGTCTTAGATAAAAGCTGTTGAAACCCTTTACCCCGCTTGGATTTTTTTTACTACTTGGTTTATTGGCTGCGCACCATTGGATATTACGTCACCATACTTTAAAACCGGTTGCCACCATTTTTTTCAGCATGACTTTTGATGAAAAACGGACTTTTGGGTTTTTCATGTTAAGGATCAGTTGGGATTAGATAAAAGCTGTTGAAACCCTTTACCCCGCTTGGATTTTTTTAATACTTGGTTTATTCGCTGCGCACCATTGGATAGTACGTCACCATACTTTAAAACCGGTTGCCACCATTTTTTTCAGCATGACTTTTGATGAAAAACGGACTTTTGGGTTTTTCATGTTATGGATCAGTTGGGCTTAGATAAAAGCTGTTGAAACCCTTTACCCCGCTTGGATTTTTTTAATACTTGGTTTATTGGCTGCGCACCATTGGATAATACGTCACCATACTTTAAAACCGGTTGCCACCATTTTTTTCAGCATGACTTTTGATGAAAAACGGACTTTTGGGTTTTTCATGTTATGGATCAGTTGGGCTTAGATAAAAGCTGTTGAAACCCTTTACCCCGCTTGGATTTTCTTAATACTTGGTTTATTGGCTGCGCACCATTGGATAGTACGTCACCATACTTTAAAACCGGTTGCCACCATTTTTTTCAGCATGACTTTTGATGAAAAACGGACTTTTGGGTTTTTCATGTTATGGATCAGTTGGGCTTAGATAAAAGCTGTTGAAACCCTTTACCCCGCTTGGATTTTTTTAATACTTGGTTTATTGGCTGCGCACCATTGGATAGTACGTCACCATACTTTAAAACCGGTTGCCACCATTTTTTTCAGCATGACTTTTGATGAAAAACGGACTTTTGGGTTTTTCATGTTATGGATCAGTTGGGCTTAGATAAAAGCTGTTGAAACCCTTTACCCCGCTTGGATTTCTTTAATACTTGGTTTATTGGCTGCGCACCATTGGATAGTACGTCACCATACTTTAAAACCGGTTGCCACCATTTTTTTCAGCATGACTTTTGATGAAAAACGGACTTTTGGGTTTTTCATGTTATGGATCAGTTGGGCTTAGATAAAAGCAGTTGAAACCCTTTACCCCGCTTGGATTTTTTTAATACTTGGTTTATTGGCTGCGCACCATTGGATAGTACGTCACCATACTTTAAAACCGGTTGCCACCATTTTTTTCAGCATGACTTTTGATGAAAAACGGACTTTTGGGTTTTTCATGTCATGGATCAGTTGGGCTTAGATAAAAGCTGTTGAAACCCTTTACCCCGCTTGGATTTTTTAATACTTGGTTTATTGGCTGCGCACCATTGGATAGTACGTCACCATACTTTAAAACCGGTTGCCACCATTTTTTTCAGCATGACTTTTGATGAAAAACGGACTTTTGGGTTTTTCATGTTATGGATCAGTTGGGCTTAGATAAAAGCTGTTGAAACCCTTTACCCCGCTTGGATTTTTTTAATACTTGGTTTATTGGCTGCGCACCATTGGATAGTACGTCACCATACTTTAAAACCGGTTGCCACCATTTTTTTCAGCATGACTTTTGATGAAAAACGGACTTTTGGGTTTTTCATGTTATGGATCAGTTGGGCTTAGATAAAAGCTGTTGAAACCCTTTACCCCGCTTGGATTTTTTTAATACTTGGTTTACTGGGTGCGCACCATTGGATAGTACGTCACCATACTTTAAAACCGGTTGCCACTATTTTTTTCAGCACGACTTTTGATGAAAAACGGACTTTTGGGTTTTTCATGTTATGGATCAGTTGGGCTTAGATAAAAGCTGTTGAAACCCTTTACCCCGCTTGGATTTTTTTAATACTTGGTTTATTGGCTGCGCACCATTGGATAGTACGTCACCATACTTTAAAACCGGTTGCCACCATTTTTTTCAGCATGACTTTTGATGAAAAACGGACTTTTGGGTTTTTCATGTTATGGATCAGTTGGGCTTAGATAAAAGCTGTTGAAACCCTTTACCCCGCTTGGATTTTTTTAATACTTGGTTTATTGGCTGCGCACCATTGGATAGTACGTCACCATACTTTAAAACCGGTTGCCACCATTTTTTTCAGCATGACTTTTGATGAAAAACGGACTTTTGGGTTTTTCTGTTATGGATCAGTTGGGCTTAGATAAAAGCTGTTGAAACCCTTTACCCCGCTTGGATTTGGTTAATACTTGGTTTATTGGCTGCGCACCATTGGATAGTACGTCACCATACTTTAAAACCGGTTCCCACCATTTTTTTCAGCATGACTTTTGATGAAAAACGGACTTTTTTGTTTTTCATGTTATGGATCAGTTGGGCTTAGATAAAAGCTGTTGAAACCCTTTACCCCGCTTGGATTTGGTTAATACTTGGTTTATTGGCTGCGCACCATTGGATAGTACGTCACCATACTTTAAAACCGGTTCCCACCATTTTTTTCAGCATGACTTTTGATGAAAAACGGACTTTTTTGTTTTTCATGTTATGGATCAGTTGGGCTTAGATAAAAGCTGTTGAAACCCTTTACCCCGCTTGGATTTGGTTAATACTTGGTTTATTGGCTGCGCACCATTGGATAGTACGTCACCATACTTTAAAACCGGTTCCCACCATTTTTTTCAGCATGACTTTTGATGAAAAACGGACTTTTTTGTTTTTCATGTTATGGATCAGTTGGGCTTAGATAAAAGCTGTTGAAACCCTTTACCCCGCTTGGATTTGGTTAATACTTGGTTTATTGGCTGCGCACCATTGGATAGTACGTCACCATACTTTAAAACCGGTTCCCACCATTTTTTTCAGCATGACTTTTGATGAAAAACGGACTTTTTTGTTTTTCATGTTATGGATCAGTTGGGCTTAGATAAAAGCTGTTGAAACCCTTTACCCCGCTTGGATTTGGTTAATACTTGGTTTATTGGCTGCGCACCATTGGATAGTACGTCACCATACTTTAAAACCGGTTCCCACCATTTTTTTCAGCATGACTTTTGATGAAAAACGGACTTTTTTGTTTTTCATGTTATGGATCAGTTGGGCTTAGATAAAAGCTGTTGAAACCCTTTACCCCGCTTGGATTTGGTTAATACTTGGTTTATTGGCTGCGCACCATTGGATAGTACGTCACCATACTTTAAAACCGGTTCCCACCATTTTTTTCAGCATGACTTTTGATGAAAAACGGACTTTTTTGTTTTTCATGTTATGGATCAGTTGGGCTTAGATAAAAGCTGTTGAAACCCTTTACCCCGCTTGGATTTGGTTAATACTTGGTTTATTGGCTGCGCACCATTGGATAGTACGTCACCATACTTTAAAACCGGTTCCCACCATTTTTTTCAGCATGACTTTTGATGAAAAACGGACTTTTTTGTTTTTCATGTTATGGATCAGTTGGGCTTAGATAAAAGCTGTTGAAACCCTTTACCCCGCTTGGATTTGGTTAATACTTGGTTTATTGGCTGCGCACCATTGGATAGTACGTCACCATACTTTAAAACCGGTTCCCACCATTTTTTTCAGCATGACTTTTGATGAAAAACGGACTTTTTTGTTTTTCATGTTATGGATCAGTTGGGCTTAGATAAAAGCTGTTGAAACCCTTTACCCCGCTTGGATTTGGTTAATACTTGGTTTATTGGCTGCGCACCATTGGATAGTACGTCACCATACTTTAAAACCGGTTCCCACCATTTTTTTCAGCATGACTTTTGATGAAAAACGGACTTTTTTGTTTTTCATGTTATGGATCAGTTGGGCTTAGATAAAAGCTGTTGAAACCCTTTACCCCGCTTGGATTTGGTTAATACTTGGTTTATTGGCTGCGCACTCATTGGATAGTACGTCACCATACTTTAAAACCGGTTCCCACCATTTTTTTCAGCATGACTTTTGATGAAAAACGGACTTTTTTGTTTTTCATGTTATGGATCAGTTGGGCTTAGATAAAAGCTGTTGAAACCCTTTACCCCGCTTGGATTTGGTTAATACTTGGTTTATTGGCTGCGCACCATTGGATAGTACGTCACCATACTTTAAAACCGGTTCCCACCATTTTTTTCAGCATGACTTTTGATGAAAAACGGACTTTTTTGTTTTTCATGTTATGGATCAGTTGGGCTTAGATAAAAGCTGTTGAAACCCTTTACCCCGCTTGGATTTGGTTAATACTTGGTTTATTGGCTGCGCACCATTGGATAGTACGTCACCATACTTTAAAACCGGTTCCCACCATTTTTTTCAGCATGACTTTTGATGAAAAACGGACTTTTTTGTTTTTCATGTTATGGATCAGTTGGGCTTAGATAAAAGCTGTTGAAACCCTTTACCCCGCTTGGATTTGGTTAATACTTGGTTTATTGGCTGCGCACCATTGGATAGTACGTCACCATACTTTAAAACCGGTTCCCACCATTTTTTTCAGCATGACTTTTGATGAAAAACGGACTTTTTTGTTTTTCATGTTATGGATCAGTTGGGCTTAGATAAAAGCTGTTGAAACCCTTTACCCCGCTTGGATTTGGTTAATACTTGGTTTATTGGCTGCGCACCATTGGATAGTACGTCACCATACTTTAAAACCGGTTCCCACCATTTTTTTCAGCATGACTTTTGATGAAAAACGGACTTTTTTGTTTTTCATGTTATGGATCAGTTGGGCTTAGATAAAAGCTGTTGAAACCCTTTACCCCGCTTGGATTTGGTTAATACTTGGTTTATTGGCTGCGCACCATTGGATAGTACGTCACCATACTTTAAAACCGGTTCCCACCATTTTTTTCAGCATGACTTTTGATGAAAAACGGACTTTTTTGTTTTTCATGTTATGGATCAGTTGGGCTTAGATAAAAGCTGTTGAAACCCTTTACCCCGCTTGGATTTGGTTAATACTTGGTTTATTGGCTGCGCACCATTGGATAGTACGTCACCATACTTTAAAACCGGTTCCCACCATTTTTTTCAGCATGACTTTTGATGAAAAACGGACTTTTTTGTTTTTCATGTTATGGATCAGTTGGGCTTAGATAAAAGCTGTTGAAACCCTTTACCCCGCTTGGATTTGGTTAATACTTGGTTTATTGGCTGCGCACCATTGGATAGTACGTCACCATACTTTAAAACCGGTTCCCACCATTTTTTTCAGCATGACTTTTGATGAAAAACGGACTTTTTTGTTTTTCATGTTATGGATCAGTTGGGCTTAGATAAAAGCTGTTGAAACCCTTTACCCCGCTTGGATTTGGTTAATACTTGGTTTATTGGCTGCGCACCATTGGATAGTACGTCACCATACTTTAAAACCGGTTCCCACCATTTTTTTCAGCATGACTTTTGATGAAAAACGGACTTTTTTGTTTTTCATGTTATGGATCAGTTGGGCTTAGATAAAAGCTGTTGAAACCCTTTACCCCGCTTGGATTTGGTTAATACTTGGTTTATTGGCTGCGCACCATTGGATAGTACGTCACCATACTTTAAAACCGGTTCCCACCATTTTTTTCAGCATGACTTTTGATGAAAAACGGACTTTTTTGTTTTTCATGTTATGGATCAGTTGGGCTTAGATAAAAGCTGTTGAAACCCTTTACCCCGCTTGGATTTGGTTAATACTTGGTTTATTGGCTGCGCACCATTGGATAGTACGTCACCATACTTTAAAACCGGTTCCCACCATTTTTTTCAGCATGACTTTTGATGAAAAACGGACTTTTTTGTTTTTCATGTTATGGATCAGTTGGGCTTAGATAAAAGCTGTTGAAACCCTTTACCCCGCTTGGATTTGGTTAATACTTGGTTTATTGGCTGCGCACCATTGGATAGTACGTCACCATACTTTAAAACCGGTTCCCACCATTTTTTTCAGCATGACTTTTGATGAAAAACGGACTTTTTTGTTTTTCATGTTATGGATCAGTTGGGCTTAGATAAAAGCTGTTGAAACCCTTTACCCCGCTTGGATTTGGTTAATACTTGGTTTATTGGCTGCGCACCATTGGATAGTACGTCACCATACTTTAAAACCGGTTCCCACCATTTTTTTCAGCATGACTTTTGATGAAAAACGGACTTTTTTGTTTTTCATGTTATGGATCAGTTGGGCTTAGATAAAAGCTGTTGAAACCCTTTACCCCGCTTGGATTTGGTTAATACTTGGTTTATTGGCTGCGCACCATTGGATAGTACGTCACCATACTTTAAAACCGGTTCCCACCATTTTTTTCAGCATGACTTTTGATGAAAAACGGACTTTTTTGTTTTTCATGTTATGGATCAGTTGGGCTTAGATAAAAGCTGTTGAAACCCTTTACCCCGCTTGGATTTGGTTAATACTTGGTTTATTGGCTGCGCACCATTGGATAGTACGTCACCATACTTGAAAACCGGTTCCCACCATTTTTTTCAGCATGACTTTTGATGAAAAACGGACTTTTTTGTTTTTCATGTTATGGATCAGTTGGGCTTAGATAAAAGCTGTTGAAACCCTTTACCCCGCTTGGATTTGGTTAATACTTGGTTCATTGGCTACGCACCATTGGATAGTACGTCACCATACTTTAAAACCGGTTCCCACCATTTTTTTCAGCATGACTTTTGATGAAAAACGGACTTTTTTGTTTTTCATGTTATGGATCAGTTGGGCTTAGATAAAAGCTGTTGAAACCCTTTACCCCGCTTGGATTTGGTTAATACTTGGTTTATTGGCTGCGCACCATTGGATAGTACGTCACCATACTTTAAAACCGGTTCCCACCATTTTTTTCAGCATGACTTTTGATGAAAAACGGACTTTTTTGTTTTTCATGTTATGGATCAGTTGGGCTTAGATAAAAGCTGTTGAAACCCTTTACCCCGCTTGGATTTGGTTAATACTTGGTTTATTGGCTGCGCACCATTGGATAGTACGTCACCATACTTTAAAACCGGTTCCCACCATTTTTTTCAGCATGACTTTTGATGAAAAACGGACTTTTTTGTTTTTCATATTATGGATCAGTTGGGCTTAGATAAAAGCTGTTGAAACCCTTTACCCCGCTTGGATTTGGTTAATACTTGGTTTATTGGCTGCGCACCATTGGATAGTACGTCACCATACTTTAAAACCGGTTCCCACCATTTTTTTCAGCATGACTTTTGATGAAAAACGGACTTTTTTGTTTTTCATGTTATGGATCAGTTGGGCTTGGATAAAAGCTGTTGAAACCCTTTACCCCGCTTGGATTTGGTTAATACTTGGTTTATTGGCTGCGCACCATTGGATAGTACGTCACCATACTTTAAAACCGGTTCCCACCATTTTTTTCAGCATGACTTTTGATGAAAAACGGACTTTTTTGTTTTTCATGTTATTTATCAGTTGGGCTTAGATAAAAGCTGTTGAAACCCTTTACCCCGCTTGGATTTGGTTAATACTTGGTTTATTTGCTGCGCACCATTGGATAGTACGTCACCATACTTTAAAACCGGTTCCCACCATTTTTTTCAGCATGACTTTTGATGAAAAACGGACTTTTTTGTTTTTCATGTTATGGATCAGTTGGGCTTAGATAAAAGCTGTTGAAACCCTTTACCCCGCTTGGATTTGGTTAATACTTGGTTTATTGGCTGCGCAAAATTGGATAGTACGTCACCATACTTTAAAACCGGTTCCCACCATTTTTTTCAGCATGACTTTTGATGAAAAACGGACTTTTTGTTTTTCATGTTATGGATCAGTTGGGCTTAGATAAAAGCTGTTGAAACCCTTTACCCCGCTTGGATTTGGTTAATACTTGGTTTATTGGCTGCGCACCATTGGATAGTACGTCACCATACTTTAAAACCGGTTCCCACCATTTTTTTCAGCATGACTTTTGATGAAAAACGGACTTTTTTGTTTTTCATGTTATGGATCAGTTGGGCTTAGATAAAAGCTGTTGAAACCCTTTACCCCGCTTGGATTTGGTTAATACTTGGTTTATTGGCTGCGCACCATTGGATAGTACGTCACCATACTTTAAAACCGGTTCCCACCATTTTTTTCAGCATGACTTTTGATGAAAAACGGACTTTTTTGTTTTTCATGTTATGGATCAGTTGGGCTTAGATAAAAGCTGTTGAAACCCTTTACCCCGCTTGGATTTGGTTAATACTTGGTTTATTGGCTGCGCACCATTGGATAGTACGTCACCATACTTTAAAACCGGTTCCCACCATTTTTTTCAGCATGACTTTTGATGAAAAACGGACTTTTTTGTTTTTCATGTTATGGATCAGTTGGGCTTAGATAAAAGCTGTTGAAACCCTTTACCCCGCTTGGATTTGGTTAATACTTGGTTTATTGGCTGCGCACCATTGGATAGTACGTCACCATACTTTAAAACCGGTTCCCACCATTTTTTTCAGCATGACTTTTGATGAAAAACGGACTTTTTTGTTTTTCATGTTATGGATCAGTAGGGCTTAGATAAAAGCTGTTGAAACCCTTTACCCCGCTTGGATTTGGTTAATACTTGGTTTATTGGCTGCGCACCATTGGATAGTACGTCACCATACTTTAAAACCGGTTCCCACCATTTTTTTCAGCATGACTTTTGATGAAAAACGGACTTTTTTGTTTTTCATGTTATGGATCAGTTGGGCTTAGATAAAAGCTGTTGAAACCCTTTACCCCGCTTGGATTTGGTTAATACTTGGTTTTTTGGCTGCGCACCATTGGATAGTACGTCACCATACTTTAAAACCGGTTCCCACCATTTTTTTCAGCATGACTTTTGATGAAAAACGGACTTTTTTGTTTTTCATGTTATGGATCAGTTGGGCTTAGATAAAAGCTGTTGAAACCCTTTACCCCGCTTGGATTTGGTTAATACTTGGTTTATTGGCTGCGCACCATTGGATAGTACGTCACCATACTTTAAAACCGGTTCCCACCATTTTTTTCAGCATGACTTTTGATGAAAAACGGACTTTTTTGTTTTTCATGTTATGGATCAGTTGGGCTTAGATAAAAGCTGTTGAAACCATTTACCCCGCTTGGATTTGGTTAATACTTGGTTTATTGGCTGCGCACCATTGGATAGTACGTCACCATACTTTAAAACCGGTTCCCACCATTTTTTTCAGCATGACTTTTGATGAAAAACGGACTTTTTTGTTTTTCATGTTATGGATCAGTTGGGCTTAGATAAAAGCTGTTGAAACCCTTTACCCCGCTTGGATTTGGTTAATACTTGGTTTATTGGCTGCGCACCATTGGATAGTACGTCACCATACTTTAAAACCGGTTCCCACCATTTTTTTCAGCATGACTTTTGATGAAAAACGGACTTTTTTGTTTTTCATGTTATGGATCAGTTGGGCTTAGATAAAAGCTGTTGAAACCCTTTACTCCGCTTGGATTTGGTTAATACTTGGTTTATTGGCTGCGCACCATTGGATAGTACGTCACCATACTTTAAAACCGGTTCCCACCATTTTTTTCAGCATGACTTTTAATGAAAAACGGACTTTTTTGTTTTTCATGTTATGGATCAGTTGGGCTTAGATAAAAGCTGTTGAAACCCTTTACCCCGCTTGGATTTGGTTAATACTTGGTTTATTGGCTGCGCACTATTGGATAGTACGTCACCATACTTTAAAACCGGTTCCCACCATTTTTTTCAGCATGACTTTTGATGAAAAACGGACTTTTTTGTTTTTCATGTTATGGATCAGTTGGGCTTAGATAAAAGCTGTTGAAACCCTTTACCCCGCTTGGATTTGGTTAATACTTGGTTTATTGGCTGCGCACCATTGGATAGTACGTCACCATACTTTAAAACCGGTTCCCACCATTTTTTTCAGCATGACTTTTGATGAAAAACGGACTTTTTTGTTTTTTGATGTTATGGATCAGTTGGGCTTAGATAAAAGCTGTTGAAACCCTTTACCCCGCTTGGATTTGGTTAATACTTGGTTTATTGGCTGCGCACCATTGGATAGTACGTCACCATACTTTAAAACCGGTTCCCACCATTTTTTTCAGCATGACTTTTGATGAAAAACGGACTTTTTTGTTTTTCATGTTATGGATCAGTTGGGCTTAGATAAAAGCTGTTGAAACCCTTTACCCCGCTTGGATTTGGTTAATACTTGGTTTATTGGCTGCGCACCATTGGATAGTACGTCACCATACTTTAAAACCGGTTCCCACCATTTTTTTCAGCATGACTTTTGATGAAAAACGGACTTTTTTGTTTTTCATGTTATGGATCAGTTGGGCTTAGATAAAAGCTGTTGAAACCCTTTACCCCGCTTGGATTTGGTTAATACTTGGTTTATTGGCTGCGCACCATTGGATAGTACGTCACCATACTTTAAAACCGGTTCCCACCATTTTTTTCAGCATGACTTTTGATGAAAAACGGACTTTTTTGTTTTTCATGTTATGGATCAGTTGGGCTTAGATAAAAGCTGTTGAAACCCTTTACCCCGCTTGGATTTGGTTAATACTTGGTTTATTGGCTGCGCACCATTGGATAGTACGTCACCATACTTTAAAACCGGTTCCCACCATTTTTTTCAGCATGACTTTTGATGAAAAACGGACTTTTTTGTTTTTCATGTTATGGATCAGTTGGGCTTAGATAAAAGCTGTTGAAACCCTTTACCCCGCTTGGATTTGGTTAATACTTGGTTTATTGGCTGCGCACCATTGGATAGTACGTCACCATACTTTAAAACCGGTTCCCACCATTTTTTTCAGCATGACTTTTGATGAAAAACGGACTTTTTTGTTTTTCATGTTATGGATCAGTTGGGCTTAGATAAAAGCTGTTGAAACCCTTTACCCCGCTTGGATTTGGTTAATACTTTGTTTATTGGCTGCGCACCATTGGATAGTACGTCACCATACTTTAAAACCGGATCCCACCATTTTTTTCAGCATGACTTTTGATGAAAAACGGACTTTTTTGTTTTTGATGTGATGGATCAGTTGGGCTTAGATAAAAGCTGTTGAAACCCTTTACCCCGCTTGGATTTGGTTAATACTTGGTTTATTGGCTGCGCACCATTGGATAGTACGTCACCATACTTTAAAACCGGTTCCCACCATTTTTTTCAGCATGACTTTTGATGAAAAACGGACTTTTTTGTTTTTCATGTTATGGATCAGTTGGGCTTAGATAAAAGCTGTTGAAACCCTTTACCCCGCTTGGATTTGGTTAATACTTGGTTTATTGGCTGCGCACCATTGGATAGTACGTCACCATACTTTAAAACCGGTTCCCACCATTTTTTTCAGCATGACTTTTGATGAAAAACGGATTTTTTTGTTTTTCATGTTATGGATCAGTTGGGCTTAGATAAAAGCTGTTGAAACCCTTTACCCCGCTTGGATTTGGTTAATACTTGGTTTATTGGCTGCGCACCATTGGATAGTACGTCACCATACTTTAAAACCGGTTCCCACCATTTTTTTCAGCATGACTTTTGATGAAAAACGGACTTTTTTGTTTTTCATGTTATGGATCAGTTGGGCTTAGATAAAAGCTGTTGAAACCCTTTACCCCGCTTGGATTTGGTTAATACTTGGTTTATTGGCTGCGCACCATTGGATAGTACGTCACCATACTTTAAAACCGGTTCCCACCATTTTTTTCAGCATGACTTTTGATGAAAAACGGACTTTTTTGTTTTTCATGTTATGGATCAGTTGGGCTTAGATAAAAGCTGTTGAAACCCTTTACCCCGCTTGGATTTGGTTAATACTTGGTTTATTGGCTGCGCACCATTGGATAGTACGTCACCATACTTTAAAACCGGTTCCCACCATTTTTTTCAGCATGACTTTTGATGAAAAACGGACTTTTTTGTTTTTCATGTTATGGATCAGTTGGGCTTAGATAAAAGCTGTTGAAACCCAGCAGCAGAGAGGGTGAACCTCACAACTTTCCGAGCGTCGATTCGATGATCTAAGGCTTCCACCAAATAGTAAAAAAATGGCGTCTATTCGATAAAATAAGATTTCCTTATATACGCCATTGTCGTTGTCATTCACCCTCTCTGCTGCTGGAATTTTCAGTTCTGGGTTAATAATTCTTTTACGAGTTCAACCAAATATTTGATCGAGTCCTTAGGACGAAAATCCTTTGAAATTGCAAAGCAATTTAGGACTTTATAAACAAACTAATCGCTAACACCTCTTCTTGTAAATCAATCAGATTATTTGACTGGTCGGTGAGTTTGAAATTAATTCTCGTTAACGAATTATTATGGCATCGCATGTAGACAGGATTAATTGGGTTTTCAATAATTAGGAATCCTGGAGGAGCTGTTGGTGCAAATGAATAAAGAATATATCCCTGCTGAGCTTGATTTGATTGTTCTAGATTAATTTGATAGCTTCCTTCGATAACATCACATACTAAATTAAGCGCAATCACTGAGGATATATTCACGTTGAACGGAGCGATATGCCTACCACCGCCATCTGGGTCATTATTATATTTGAGGAGGACAGATGGATCTTGTTTTTGTAGCGCCTTGATATCGGTTTTAACAATTCTTGCTAGTTCATCAGCTTTGTACCCGGGAAACTTGAAATTACGCAGATTGTCCTCTGTGATATTGTAATCGGTTAGGAATCGTTGTTTATTGTCGCTGTTGTCATTAATTATTGTTTGAATAATTAGTTCATAGATATATTCCATGTCCGATATAAGTTGATTTATTATTTCAACATGTTTTTGCGATTTTGTTTTCCGTAGTTGTTCTAGTTGTGTTTCATATAATTGTTTAATTTCATTAAAATAACCACGGACGTCAGTTAGCGTAAATGAAATAGTAACAGATGAGTCGGTTGTTCTTTTAATGATAAAATCCCATTGCAATGTGTCTTTGTTGGTAAATATAAATCTATCGGCGATTCTTCCTTTTCTTATATCAGATAAATTATCTCGATAACTGGGATTGATTTCATGATATGATTGTACGTCCGTGGTTAAGTCGGTGGCGGATTTTTCCGGTGGTTTTTCAGGCCATCCTAACACTGTTCTTAACGAGCTGTTATATATATATATCTACAATGTATCCCTCTGTGCTTATTTCGATCGACGACGAGAGCGTCGGTTGATGAAGATTAATAGCTATTTTTGATTCTTTTCCAGTGATTGGTTTTATTCTACGCTGAATTTCAGCATTGATTTGCTTAATTTGGTACGACCCAGTTGGTAACGAAACAGTTTCCCACTCTGGAGTACCATCGGGTTTATTCTTATACGAGAACACCAGTGCGTTATTGGGTTGCTGACCACCAAATGCAACCGATCTGATATTAGGCCAGCTATGATATACTCGTAATTTTGCCAGCGCGATCTCACGCACTGGAATCGGAGAAGGGAAGTTCACACTAAATTCAGGACTCGTTGATGTTATTGATATCATGCTTGTTTGTACTGGGTTCGTGTTCTCCACTATTTGTTGAAGTAATTCCATCGGTGTTGTCATTGTTATTATACTCATGATATATTTCTAATTTTGGTATCAAGGAATCATAAATACTGACCATCACTGAGAACTCACAATCTGGTATGGTTGAGATTATTGAGATCATTTTGGTTTTTTTTGGGTTTGTGTTTTCTGATTCCATCGGTGTTGTCATTGTTATTATATTCATGTTGTTGCTCTAATTTTGATATCGCTGAATCAAAAATACTGACCATCGCTGAGAATTCACTATCTGATATAATTGTATTATCGAGTGACGATGATATCATCAATGATAATTGCGAATATGCGGTTGATGCAATATGAAATTGAAGTAAGTAATTCTGCAGTTTACTCTGGCTGCATGATGATATCTTTTTTGCTATCCCGGTTGATATACCCCCGATTGTAGCCACCGCAGAAATGCAAATTGGAACTACGACCGGGGCAATCATTATAACCGATGCAAGTATTATTCCGGCGCCAGCGAGAACGCTTGACACCGAGTACATAGTAATATCAATTGCGTTGATTCTTCGTCGGTATTTTTTTATTTTTATTTGATACTCCTCGGCGAGGGTTTTGAGTCTAGTCTGAAATTCTCTGACCTGATCATAGCGACATTGCGTTGATGAAATCATTTTTATTTTAAAAACACTAGTGTTTTCAATTATTTGTCATCGTTAGCGGGAATTGCTAGTACTTCAGCCGGAAAAATGATATACGAGTTCTAAACACCAGTGTATTGTTGATCTATTTGTACTATCAACCGCGACAATCTCAAATTCTTCTTTACCATTGATAATTACTGTCGCGGTGCCACCAAAGTAGGTTTTACCTTTCACGATGATATCAAATTGCTTGGTAGAGACTAACGTTATCCTGTAGATACCACTGGACCCCTCCCCGATATCGATTGGCAATCTAACACTAGATTCTTTTACCCAATCAAAGGTCCCATAATCGACCGTATACACGATATTTTCAATGCTTCCGTGTGGATGCGGAATCTTTACCTTTTCAAAGGTTTCTTTTAGTTTAAGAATATCATTATACATTTCGAGGTAATTTGTCTTGATTTCGTTAGTATTTATCGTCCTCAACCTCTCTTTGTTAAAAAAGAACGAAATCAAAAGGTATTTAAATTCATCGAGTTCTTTTAGTTTAAGAATATCATTATACATTTCGAGATAGTTTACACGGACTTCGGTGTCAAGCATCATCCTCCCCGCCTTCTTGTTAAAAAAGAATGAAATCAGAAGGTTTGTGATTACAAGCTGTGTTTGGTCTTTAATATGCCGGTCGATGTTAGAAAATTTTGTCGTGATATCTTGGGGTTTACTACCCTCAAAGAACTTATTAACAATTTCGCTGGTGAGCTTTTGTTCCTCAATAGCGCTTTTAATTTCCGCGAGGGTTGGGCCTGTCAACGATGTGGTTTCGGATTCGCGTGTTCTCCCTAAAAATTTATCAACGATGGTATTAAGTGTTGTTTGTCTCACCATAAACCTAATAATATCGTTGAGAGTCATCGTAGATGTAGCCGGGACACCAAAGAAATTATTAGCGACGTAGGCATTGTGAGTATGCCTGATAATAAACTCGCTGATTTCAGCGAGAGTCGAGTCTGCCACAGGTGGGGATCCAAAAAACCTAACAATGACGTCGTTAATGGGTTTTTGATCTTCTTTTAGTTTAAAAATCTCGAGATAATTTGCCTTGATTTCTGAAGCAGTCATCATCCTTCCAGCTTCCTTGTTAGCGAAGAATGAATTCAACAAGTCTTTAATTTCAGCGAGAGTCATGCCAACCACAAGCGGGTTTCCAAAGAATTTATGTACGACATTTTTGCGAAAATTATTATAACCTCGTATAAGATCATTCAGCTCACGTTCGTTGGTAGCAATCGCGTCGGTGATCGTAGAAATAAGATTACCAGGTTTAAGTTGTCCACCGTTGGAATAAAGCGCAATAGAGTTTTCAGCGGCATCGCTCTGCCGTATCAAAATGTCATTCACGGATATATTACTGCTTTTCAATTTACCCTGTTTGTCTTGAAATACAACTAATTCGTTCGGGTCAACATCTATTAAATTTAACATCTCAGCGATTTCATCTTCAATTATTTTTTTACATCCTCGATAGAACCCGCAGACGTTTCCTCGGTGGGTTCCAACATTGACAGAGATTGTCCCCAAATATCGATCATTATTGTTATCGTAACTTGTGTTTTCAATTTATTGATCCTTGTAATTTCCCACTCGTGTATTCGTTTACAACCAGATGAGGTGGTTTCCACGGAGATCCAAAGGATTTTAATGAAATCTCCGCGAGGACATTTAATACTTCACGGCCGCATATCGGTGGGTCATTTAATTGTTGTGTTGGCAGCGTGGAATAAAAAATCGGAAACTCTTTGAGTTTCATCGAAGAATTTATATACCGCATAAACTCGCTTGGTGGAGCTAACCCATATGAATCGAAATAGACAATTCCACGTGGATCAATCGCGTATGCAACCCAGTGAGTTCCCGATCCGCTGCTGTTATCAAGATTGATGATACCGGTTTCAACGTTATTTGGTTTTCTTGGTAATTGATCTCTCATAAAAACCCCTCTGAAGTTTTTTATCGCTAGTTTTTTAGCAGCATCAATTAAATCAAAATTGGACATAGGAACCATAGGTTCGGAAATCGAAGATTTTTTAATTAATAAACCGTTCCTGGTATTCTTCTTAGACCCGATCCGTTCACGGATTTCCCGCTGTACCATGAATACGGGGTTCCTGGTAGGTACAACCCCTTTCCCTTTTTTTTATATCCTTTCCCAGTTGCCTTTTTCAACGCCATCCCTGCCGCGGTACCAACGGCTCCCAACGCTGCCGCTTTCGCCACCGCTGGGGCAGCCGCTGCAATCAATGCTGGTATTGCGGCTAACAATGGAAATATACCACCTGATTTTATCATGTTCGCGACTGCGGCTTTTGAAAATTCTATTTGAACTCCTCGCTTATTTTTCATTGCATCATTAAAATGTTTTATTTGACGATCCGTTAATGATATTTTATGTGTACCGCCAGACATCTGCGCTGGTTTTAACGTTATTGTGGTTCCACATTCTTTAGCGGATTTTGATCGCAATTTCTTGACCTGACCATCAGTCAGCTTGACACTAACAACACTATATGTCATTTTATTGTAAAACACATTTATGCTTTCAATTGATCTAATTGTGAAAATCGTTTACGATTTCAATCATAGATTTTCCACTGGTGCATCAACGATTCTCATTCGTCCGCCAGCCCCTTCTAACAACATTGATTTGTCGCTGAGAATAACAGCAACCGCTCTATAATCAACACCACCAGGATCTATACGAGCCCTAAAATGTATGTCAACAACGGATTGCCTTGTTAAATCAAGATGTTCCAGTGAAAAGTAATAAATTGGATACAAGTTCTTAAAATCGAGTTGCGATATTTGCAAACCGGTATCAACATTTTGATCACGACCCATATATGATAGCATCCGATGATACACACGTGCTATTTGGTTGTTTCCGTAATTAAGCTGTATATCCTCAGATGGTTCTTGTTGTCCGTTTATTCTCAGTGAAACCTCACTTACCCCTAACCGATCAAATATCATATGACTGCGTTCTTGGGAACCTAATCGATTCCGATTCTGCAGCGCTATAAATATATGACGTGGAGCTGAAACGCCTTGTTTTGATGCCAGGTGCCATGTAAATGTACCATTAACATTATCCTCTTTAGCATCAGTCGTTGTTGTTAGCCAACTTAGCAATGATTTACCACCTGTTTCCATAAATGAAAGTAGCCGCTCTTCCGTGGTAATTGATGGAGTCATTACTGGCATCCATAATACTATTTTACTCAAAACGACTTTACCATCAGCGGCACCAGTACGCCAAATTGCATCATTGTCATTGCCTTTTCGCACTAACGCGATTGTGTGTTTGGCTCCATAGATGACTTTTCTGACATTTCTGCAGAATCCAAATATATGATGGAGTGGAATCGCACATGAAAAATATCGCTGCTGTTCTTGCAATGCTAATTTTCGTGTTGCAAATCCTAAATTGAAATTACTATTAACGCCTCCAAGAATATCAAACTCAGCTCCAGGTCTAGCTCGACGTTCTGGATTAGTTGCTTCTCGTTGATTATCAACTGAAGTGTCTTGCGGTGTTAACACTTTAATGTATTGAAGGTGGTCAGCGTTATCAGAGGTATCCTTTGCAAACATCATAGATGGACCAGCCGATCTTGAATAATCATCGGAGTATCTTGCTAGTCCGATTATTGTTGTTGCAACATCAACCTCGCGGTCTATTGATTCAATTTCTTTTCCATCAATGAGATATCTTGCACTTTCAAATAACGCCATTATACCATTGTTGACGAAACCAACTCGGATATTTAGATCATTTGCATATGGGGTATCAGCTGCAACATTTGTTACAAGTTTTCCTTCTACTTCAATAAATGCTTCACATGGCAAAAAGTATTTACTGGTATCTTGAACTTAAAGTTCAATTCGCGATCGTAGGTCGGGTTGTATTGCATGATAGGAATAGTATTGATAATCGCGGACGGAATCATCTTTGCGCACTGGGGCTTCCATATCTAACGCGGGATCAGCTGTTCGTTTAAACATTTATAACATTACTAGCGTTTTCAATTGGTGAATTGCAAAGCAATAATCATCGTCGTTGAAAATTCTTCGAATTTCTTTTTTGTTTCAAACCACTTCCTGCTATCGCGTTCATGATAGCGCTATCTGTTACCGGTGGTGACGAAGTCAATTGCGCTAGTTTTTCTTCCACTGCGTTATTTATTGCTTTGCTGATTTTTGCAGGCATCACTGTAGTTGATGGCAGCACTAATGACGAAGTCATTCCTGGTTTCACCACTAACGAAGTCATTCCTGGTTTCTTTCGCACCAATGATGCTATTTTATCTTTCGCGGCAGAAAATGCCTTTCCGGCAAGATTTCCAACGAAATTGATTCCCTTATCACGAATAGCATCAATGGCTTTCATTGATAATTGTTTAGCTAACGGCGCCACCTTGGGAGCCATTCTTGTAAATAACCCCGCAATGGTATTGCCGAAACCATCTCCGTAATATGCTCTATAAACAGGCAATCGTGAGTTCACCACGTAGACGCTTACTGGTTTATCATGATTGTAGTGTATAATCATCTTGTTATAAAACTAGTAGTTTTTCAATTAATGATCAATCGCTTACATCCGTTGGATTTTCATCATCAATGACGTTGTCATCGTTGTGATTTTCAACTAATTCAGCAATAAGTTCTCGATATACATCAATGTCCATGATACCGCCGGAAAATAATCGTCTACAGATATCAGCTGCTTCATTGATTACTTTCGGTGAATTATTTCCGGCTCGTTTCCCTCCGATGAGAACCTCTAACCGTGATATATCACTGAGAATGTTACCAGGGCATGTCACGGTAGAGTCAAAGACTCCAGCGTTGAAATCATTTGAATTTTTAATCGAATATCCTTTTCCGCTTGTTTTCTCAGTTGTACCAGTTTCGTCATACTCTTCAATTCCCTTTCTAAATTCTTTATATCCCAATTCTCTTTTATTTAAACGGCCAATCCCCTTATTCGTTTTATACAACCAATCAACCCATTCATCTCGGCTTATTCTACTGTTTTTATACTCGTCTTTTAAAAAGTCCTTTCTAGAATGAAAACTTTGGGCGGCAAAATTACCAAAAATCTTATAATGTTCGGGTTTTATTAATTGAGGTCGTTTGATTTCTGCTATAGCTCCTTCGGTGAGTTTGTCTATAAAGGAAACACCTCTTGGGGTGACGACATCAACAGGTTGTGGTTCAGGTGTGGAAACTCTTTGAGTTTCAGGTGCAGAATCATCAATATCAGCTAGTCGTTCATACTCGCGTTGAGTTTTTATATCACTGGATAGCTGTTGTATTCCTGCGCGTGTTTGTCCGGTCTCTGCTGCTATCTTTTCAAGCACACCAAGAACAGACACTTCTCGTCGCTTGCCTTCCTTAGGAATATCTCCGTATATTGCTCGTTCAGTTGCTGTTTTCACATCTTTGGTCGCACTTGTTATCGGAGTAAACAGTTGTTCACTTGACACAGAAAAGTCAGTCTGCGCTTGTTGTCGTTGTTGAAGTTTCTCGCGAAGTCTGTCTCGAACCGGTATAAACTGTTTAATTGCTGCTAGCCGCTCTCGGGCTAATTTAGTTGTAAGTGATTCACCTACCATATATTGTTTGTGAACTAAATTTTCAAATGTAAAACCCTTTGGGTTTCCATCACAATTAAATAACTTAGTTATTAAATAACTTAGTTATTAAATAATGTACCATCAAGCTAACGTATCCATCTTCAACAGGGTTAAACTGTACGACGCTATCCGTGAATGTTTCAGAAATAACATCGCTGGGGGTTTCAGAATTGTAATATCTGAGAACGGCGATGAACGATTTGTGTTAACGACGCGGCAACAAGAACAACTACGTGAAAATGGAGGCGTCGCGGTGATTACTTGCTACTACGACCAGATCATCCATTATGCACATAACTGCATGGGCAAGTCCAGACTGCTGAGTATCCTTTCAGGAGAAAATCCTATGTAAGTGTTACAAAAAACGCTAAAAAAAAATTTATTTTTAATAAAAATTACTGAAAGCCTATTTTATAGTAACGCTCACGTGGTTAAGATACGGGTTTTTCCTCGTTTAACATTTTTCTAAGATCACGAACCTTAGAACTAATTTCAGCTCGTTTTTGATACTCTTGGCCGAGCTTTTGACGTATTGCTTCAACGGTGCTAAATAGCGTTATGAATACATTAATGTCGTTACCATACAAACAAGCATTGATGGATTTTTGAATTCCTTTCACGAGCCTGTACATCTTGGGTAAAACATAACGACCCTTACTACACTGATACTCAATGTCTTCATATTCCGAGGCAATCTTGTCAGCGTCAAGATCTTCAGATAATAATACCCCTTTATTATTTAAATTTGAGATTTCAGCAATTATAGCATTTACATCATTGATATCCATTATTTATAGTTTTATATAAATATAGTATACTGTATCTCTAATTATTAAAAAAAAAACAAAACAAAAAACACTCATTTGGCAATCTCGCTGGCGCCCTATGACGTCAGAGAGACCCAGAGGTTTACGACAACACATCTTTGGAACTCCTTGGTTGCCTTCGCATCCAAGTAAGCCCAAGGGAACCCGAAACATACATCTCCGGCGGGAGGCCTAAGGTGGCAAACGCCATCTTAGACCGCCCAGAAGATATGCTTGGGGGGGACGTCACAACATGGACGGCACAATGCCATATATATCTCCGCTCGAGTGTTGCGGCAAATTTTAGGCATAACATGTACTTAATTAAGGATGGATTATAATTCAATGGAACGATGATGGTAATGATGTGGGCGTGGTAAACCAAACCAACATGGCAACCCATGAAATCGAATTCATGGTTGCATGAGTTGGAAAAAAACACCAACCCACGCTACCGAGAATGCGATAGCATGAGTTACAATGTTGGTTTGGCTGAGGGGGATCGCCCCTCCCCCCAATTAATAGAAAAAAACATCTTCCGTTTCGCCATCAAATAATGTATCTGCTATGGGGACCGAACACGTAGTTGATAGATCTATGTTTACAAGACAAACACGATATACCATTACACCACGGAGCTGTCATACAGAATAGAGATTTTTTAATATATATATATCTTCTGATATACTTAACAATAAGAGATTTTTAAAACAGACAATTTTATGCTGCAACATTTTAGTTGTTAAATAAAACAGCGTTTTATATACTCTGTTATAATTCTCTAGATAAAATACATTCATAAAGAGCTGTATACAAGGAATTTTAACCACGCCCACCTACTTCAATGAATAGGAAACACTCGCGTTCCGGCTGAGCGAACATAGGTAATGCGTAGATTATAAAGAACGTCTGTACTGAAAAGAACGAGTTAGCTGTCTGCTTTACTGCTAGTCCACCCACCCCCACACATGAGATATGTAGATAAATAAAAAATTTTGTACTGAAAAGAACGAGTTAGCTTAAATAAATAATACAGTTTTAGCCCACAAGCGACAATAAAAAGTTTTATTCTCTATCGATCTCCATTACAGTCACGTGGGCACGCCTAGTCAAGTACAGGTAATATAGCAGGCGACAAATTCCTTTGACGTCATAATACAAGGGAACTTAGTAGGTAGAGTGTTTTGAGTGGTTGGATTTGTCCATGGGGATTTATCTCCCTTGAATCGTTTCAGGTGTATACGAATCTTACTTTATGACCATTTTTTTTAGACAGAGATGTTTTAATTAAATTTTGTGCAACAAATCGAATTGAAGGCACGCAAATGTCAAAGTATCTACTGGCTTCGTTTATCGAATGAAAGATTCTCTCCTCGCTGGTTTCTAAATCAAACGATTTAACTCCCCTAGGACGTTTTGCATATTTGTCTGTTCCACCTAATTTTGCATTCAGACTTTGTGAGACGGCTTGAAGATTCTCAAGACAATTATCAGTCTTCACGCCATTTATATGATCAATCACAAATCCGTCTTCGATTAATCCGTTATGACATTCAAAAATAATTCTGTGACAAAGATATGTTTTATTTCTAGCACTAAACAACAAATAACCCATATTATTCAGATATCCAACCGTTTTTTTTAGTCTGCGGTGCCTGACAACACCATCACTGGAGGCTTCGTAATTAACAAGCACTGGATGAGGTCTGAAATCTTGGCTCATTTGTATAATAATACTATTTGTCTAATTTATTATAAACCTCTTGATATAATCTTGCGGGGTTATGATGATTTTGTCCTTGATTTTATCAAGGACGGAGTCATTGATTCGTTTGTCATAATAGCGTTTTAGTTCCCTGTATCGTTTACCCCCACAAGCAAGACACAACTGCGATTTTCCTCTAACGCCCACCCCACATTGGAGGCATGGGAGAGGACCTTTTGAACCGTTTCTCACACTTTGCATATGATACCCACAGAATTCGCTTCTGCATGATTTGTTACACGGGGTTGTTGATCCAATCATAAGCCACTTGCAGTGATTCATTATACTATATTTTTCTATTTAAATACTTGTTTTAATTATAACATGGAGGAGTTCCAAAGATTATCGAAAATTAAGCCCTGGAAAAATACTAAATTCAATCTTGCTAGGGAGTTCCAAAGATTATCGAAAATTAAGCCCTGGAAAAATACTAAATTCAATCTTGATAGGGAGTTCCAAAGATTATCGAAAATTAAGCCCTGGAAAAATACTAAATTCAATCTTGATAGAGTCTCTAATACACCAAAACGTCTAATCGGTGATAGAACTATACTGGGTAAAATCAGGGAGTGTTTTAATGAATTCTACCGAGACGGTGCAGCATACTGTTGGTCGACATTTCGAATTATCAACAACATCGAAGATGTCGGTGTCAATGTACCCATCATCGATGCTACTATGAACGATAAAAGAGCAGCTGAGATAATTTCACACCTTGGCGTAAAATCCAAAGGTGGAAATCCAAAGGTGGAAATCCAAAAGATTTCAAGCAAAGCAATTCCCAAACAAAGCAATTCCCATGAGAAATCCAAAGGTGGAAATCCAAAGGTGGAAATCCAAAAGATTTCAAGCAAAGCAATTCCCAAACAAAGCAATTCCCAACAAAGTATTTTTTCAGAATAAAATTCATTATCGAAGTCGAAGGCAAATGGATTATCAGGGATAAATTTGAACCAATCCTCAAGGATAAAAAAACTGTCATTGTAAGTAGAGATTCCAAACCAGGAATTCTAACTGGAATTGACAAACCATACTACGAGAGATCTTATCCCGTAACAGCAATCGTTTATGGGATATATCCGTTAAATGATAAACCCGATATTGCAAAACTAGCTCCTATGAAATATTCACCATTGACTTCGTTAAGGCTCAATTGTGTAGCAACACGGGTAATGGAACACTTCACAAATGCATCCCGAGGAAATAAACTAACTGATCTGCGACGTAGGAAAATAACAGAATGGGAACTGACAGTGAAACAGCACGGTGCAAAGATTTCTGATATAGCTAAATTAGAGACATTATTAAAATTCCCAATATCAGTAACGACAATAACCGGGGAAGTATTACACGAACCGAAATATAGATTACAAGGAGCACCAATACAAATTATTGATCATAACGAACACGCGTGGACACCTGCGGTAACAATATTTCCACGAGAACGAATCGTGAGATATATCCCCCCGGAATTTTCCGGGGATGTTTTCTATGAAGAGAAATTATTTGATGCTATTCATGCGTTGTGTAAAGAGGACCCTGTGTCAGTGTGGTTACTTAGCAGTGCTGGTTCCGAATCAGGATTCGATCAATTTGTAAGACCAAATGGTGAATTATATCGCGTTGAAGAATTAGATAACAGAATGAGAAAAATCGCTAATGATTTTTCACCAGAGAGTTTCCATGAAAAACTACTCACGGATAGTTTTACTATTTCTTCAGTGGTAGCTCACTTCGCAAGAGAAAAAAACTCCTGGCGTCCAACACGAAGTGATTTTCTCGAGGACGTTAAATTGAGTTGCATCCAATTTGGTCATGGAGGACTGTGGAATACAAAATACCATCGTGACGGTATGATTTCAATTGATATATCCGCGTGTTATCCTGGAAGTTTTCTCGGGTATGGAGAATGTAGTAACTATTTTAAACGATTTGGACACCCCACGCATGAAATGACTCGTGTTGCGATTAATGGACCATTACCTGATTTTGATTTAACCGGATTCGCTCGTGTGATATCATTTGAACTCGCTACAGGGTTACATCCGTGTAGTTATGTTTGGCTCGGTAGACACCTATCTGAAAAGGCCTGGATGCCAATAGTGTTACTACGATATATGATTGATTGTGGCATGCTGATATCGTTGATTGTTTCCGAAGCTATTATATGCTATCGAGCTCAGAAAGAAGTTTGGCTACCACAACCCGATCTAGATCGTATAATTAGCGAATTGCGAAAACAATTCCCTGATTTCAATGAAGAAGAAATCATAAATTGGTCTAAGAAGTTATTTGAAATTAAAAAAGAACAAGCAAAGGATTTTGGACGAAGAATAATCGGTAAATTTACCCAGGGTGGAAGATACGACAATGCAAAATTTTCCTCGCGGTTGATCATAGACGTCGCTGAATACGATTTTCTTGTAACGGATTTAACGAAACAGGGAAAACTTGTATCCCGTAAGGATGCTTTTCTATCCAATGGTGAGAAATTGGGTACGGTTGTTACCTACTGTGATGGATATAATTCCCAGTACACACATTTGAGAAGTTCTATGCTAGCTTATGCTTCTATCAATTTATTTTCGATGATAAATAGATTTCCTAATACCGCGGTTAGAGTAGCTACTGATTCGATGTATATACACAATAAATACAAATCAGATGTAGCTAAATTCACATCCCAGGAGGAAGCGTGGGGATGTTGGAGATTTAAAAAGGAGACGCTACATGAGTATTGTGAATCGGCAGATGTTACCATGGATGAAAAGTACTTAAAATGTGATGAGATTCAATCAGAATTTTCTAATGCACCACCGGTATCTGATCCAATATGTAGATACAAGACAGTTTATTTAAACGGTTGTGGTGGGTCAGGAAAGACAACTCGTGCAATTGAATTATATCGTCGGAAAAATCCTACGGATTTCACAAACATGATTGTGTTAACACCGACTCACAGACTCGCCAGAGAGATGATACAGCGAGGGGTAAATGCCTGTACTTATCATAGTTTCTTTCGATGGAAAGGCGATGAATGGACCCCTGATCGAATGGGTGATAAATTCATTCCTGAAATCATAATTTGGGATGAAATATGCACGGTATCGTTGAGAGTATTACAAACATTTCTCGAGTGGTTGTTAAACAAAAACACAAAAGTCGTCATGTGCGGTGATCACGGCCAACCACCACCATTTGTCGGTGGATCTCCACATGAATGGCTAAAGGGTTCTGTAGACTATTATGAAGAAATTAATACCGACCATAGATCACTTGATGAACAATTACGCGAGTTCAAAGCACTGATTAGATTACAACCGGATAAAATCCAATGCGAAATAGCGCGTGAAATAATTTCAGAAACTCCCATGAATGATTTCTGGGAAACGTGGAGACCAAATGATTTGATAGTAGCAAGTAGAAAAATAGTCAGAGACACACTTCAAATGAAGTTATTTGAAACGCATAAAGAAAAATTTGCAACACTTCCAGTACCGTTGTGTTATAGGCCTTCGGATACACGAAAGCAGAATATTGAAGTTGATATTCCAGGGAAGAGTGAAAAGCAGATTCTCGTGTTAAATGATATTGTGCTGGTTGATATCAGCGTCGTCGAAAATGCATTGCGTGCTAATAAATCCCCATGGACGCTAGGATACGCAGCGACGATACATTCTTCACAGGGATTAACTATATCAGATACAATTGTTTGGATGGTAGATAATCGCATCGAATGGTCGAATTTAGTCTATCTCGCAGTATCCAGAGTACGAAGAATAAATCAGCTTCGAAGAGTTGTCGTTGGCGAAGCCAGTGGCGATGATAATGACACAACAATAAGTGATATTGATGTTAGCATCATTAATAAAAAACTCTCCGGTTACAAACAACAGGACAAAAAAAAAACAACGAGAATTTGATATTGATGCTGAATTAATAATTACGCTGAAACAACAACAGAATAATCACTGCGCGAGTTGCAATTGTATAATGCGTTGGCAGTATTCGGATAAAGATCCTCGCCAATTCACCGTAGACAGAAAAAATAACAGTCTCGGTCATGTCAGAAATAATGTGATGTTGACTTGTCTTGAGTGCAATAGACGCAACGGTGCTAGTTAAGACCATGCGGTGGCAATTGAGTATCCTCGGGAATTACCTGTAGTTGTTGTCGAGTAAAACCCCGCTGAGGGGCAGTTGAATCCAGTTTATAGACTGGAGGTCTACCAGTTGATCGTGTTATACTAGATATCTTGTGTGCAGTGACGCTCCAAATAGGATCGGTAGCCCTTTTTCTGCCACCTTCAAGCTCTCCTGGTTCGTATAAGTACCTCACAATGACATTACTACCAAGAATTGGTTCGGAAACGCTAGCTTTTCTAGAAAAATCTTTTTGTGGTTGTACGGGTATAGACTTCTTTTTAATAGCGTTCCTAGGTTTCATGTAGATTGTTCTAGTGATCTCATTATTCAGTGCGGTAATCACAGCTGGTAACCTTTTGACCCATTCACGGGATCGCTTTTCTTGAATGAATTCTTTTGCGTATTGATATCCAAATAACCGCTCAGCAATCGTCCGATTAAATCGTTCGACAATGGCCTGATCGCGATGTAGCGCAGTATGCCCTCGTCGTATGGTGACATTATGATTTTTCATTGTAGATAGAACCTCACCCTGAAATTCCTTTCCAGGATCAACCTGCAATAGATTTGGCCAGTGCAGAGGACCTCGTCGATAAATCCTTTCAAATGCAGAAGCAACTTCAGTGGCTGATTTTGTTTTTAACGGTTCTGCTTTCTTGTATCGACTTGCAATATCAACTACGGTTAACGCATATTTGTAACCACGATCATGTGGCAAAAATAATATATCAGCCTGATGAACTTCATTAGGAGCAGTCACATCAAAATGCGAGAATTGAATTTATTTAGGCGGTGGTAGATAAATTTGCCATAGTGCCTGTTTGGATAACCAATCCTCCGCTGTAGTTTTTTTCACTTTTGCAGCGCTAGCGAGTTTATGGACTGCTGATTTACCCCTCCAGTATCCTCTTGGGGAATAATAAATTGATTCCATATTAAAATGCTAGCATTTTCAATTACCAGCACCCATCATCAATTTGCCTTTCATAGCTGATTTTACCAACCACGAAGCCAACTTTTCTTTAAAAGATTTATCAGGAATAGCATTTAACGCATGAATTAATTTCACATCCGCGAGATGCCTGTTTTGCAGATTGCTGCTTTTATATGCAACATCATGAGCATGACACGCCTTATCAATAGCGTTTATCGGATACTCGCCGGATCGAGGTTGATTTTGATCATCAAGTCTGATATCTAATCGTGTTCCGGGACCACAGTAGCTATATCCTGGAAGGTGCTTTTCTCCGGGGTACTTTGCCCATGGGGTTCCAGGGAGCTTTGCCAATTTGGCTGCGATATCACCTCCGCGTTTTTTTTTAAAACATCTCCGGATTGTAAAATCTTTGATTTTGTAGAAATAAATCTAAACTTTTTTATACCACATGTTGCACATCTACCAGTTAGTGCTGATCTGTTATTTTTAGTTGTAACCGTCGTCACATCATTTGTGCTAGTACGCGTTTTACACTTCACACAATATAGATCCATAATTTATGTATAGAGATATGAATATAATTGATTTTTCAGCGACTAAAATAAGAGAACCAGTTAAGCATCATGCAGCGCTACCAAACTCTATCCGTGCAATTATAATCGGGCCATCTGGATCCGGCAAGACTCAATTGTTGCTCAATTTAATAATGAGATGGATGAAGTGGGATAAGTTGTATTTAATTGCTCCTAGCGTAGATGATCAACGATGCTATGAAGTGTTAAAGGATTTTAACGAGAATGCATCAGAAATTAAAGGTGAGAATACCATTGATTTTATAACTGATATTGACGAGGCGCCATCCGTGGATGACCTTGATGGGAGCATTAACAATTTAGTCGTATACGACGATGTGATGTTAGACAATCAAAAAAACCCAGCTAGAATATTTTCCAGAGGCAGGCATAAAAACACTGACGTGATATATGTCACTCAACGATACACTCAGATTCCAAAAGTGATTAGAGACAACTGTAACTTACTGTGTGTATTTAACGGCGTTGATATTCATACGCTTCGAAATATTTGGCAGACATGGTGCTCTGATATGGACTTCAATCAATTTAAAAATTTCTTTAGTAACGCTCAGTCGACTCCGCACGGATTTATAACAATAAATTTACATGATCCTCGGACACGATATCGTATCGGACTCGATCAAATATTTGGTTGAACTCGTAAAAGAATTATTAACCCAGAACTGAAAATTCCAGCAGCAGAGAGGGTGAATGACAACGACAATGGCGTATATAAGGAAATCTTATTTTATCGAATAGACGCCATTTTTTTACTATTTGGTGGAAGCCTTAGATCATCGAATCGACGCTCGGAAAGTTGTGAGGTTCACCCTCTCTGCTGCTAACCCTTTACCCCGCTTGGATTTGGTTAATACTTGGTTTATTGGCTGCGCACCATTGGATAGTACGTCACCATACTTTAAAACCGGTTCCCACCATTTTTTTCAGCATGACTTTTGATGAAAAACGGACTTTTTTGTTTTTCATGTTATGGATCAGTTGGGCTTAGATAAAAGCTGTTGAAACCCTTTACCCCGCTTGGATTTGGTTAATACTTTGGTTTATTGGCTGCGCACCATTGGATAGTACGTCACCATACTTTAAAACCGGTTCCCACCATTTTTTTCAGCATGACTTTTGATGAAAAACGGACTTTTTTGTTTTTCATGTTATGGATCAGTTGGGCTTAGATAAAAGCTGTTGAAACCCTTTACCCCGCTTGGATTTGGTTAATACTTGGTTTATTGGCTGCGCACCATTGGATAGTACGTCACCATACTTTAAAACCGGTTCCCACCATTTTTTTCAGCATGACTTTTGATGAAAAACGGACTTTTTTGTTTTTCATGTTATGGATCAGTTGGGCTTAGATAAAAGCTGTTGAAACCCTTTACCCCGCTTGGATTTGGTTAATACTTGGTTTATTGGCTGCGCACCATTGGATAGTACGTCACCATACTTTAAAACCGGTTCCCACCATTTTTTTCAGCATGACTTTTGATGAAAAACGGACTTTTTTGTTTTTCATGTTATGGATCAGTTGGGCTTAGATAAAAGCTGTTGAAACCCTTTACCCCGCTTGGATTTGGTTAATACTTGGTTTATTGGCTGCGCACCATTGGATAGTACGTCACCATACTTTAAAACCGGTTCCCACCATTTTTTTCAGCATGACTTTTGATGAAAAACGGACTTTTTTGTTTTTCATGTTATGGATCAGTTGGGCTTAGATAAAAGCTGTTGAAACCCTTTACCCCGCTTGGATTTGGTTAATACTTGGTTTATTGGCTGCGCACCATTGGATAGTACGTCACCATACTTTAAAACCGGTTCCCACCATTTTTTTCAGCATGACTTTTGATGAAAAACGGACTTTTTTGTTTTTCATGTTATGGATCAGTTGGGCTTAGATAAAAGCTGTTGAAACCCTTTACCCCGCTTGGATTTGGTTAATACTTGGTTTATTGGCTGCGCACCATTGGATAGTACGTCACCATACTTTAAAACCGGTTCCCACCATTTTTTTCAGCATGACTTTTGATGAAAAACGGACTTTTTTGTTTTTCATGTTATGGATCAGTTGGGCTTAGATAAAAGCTGTTGAAACCCTTTACCCCGCTTGGATTTGGTTAATACTTGGTTTATTGGCTGCGCACCATTGGATAGTACGTCACCATACTTTAAAACCGGTTCCCACCATTTTTTTCAGCATGACTTTTGATGAAAAACGGACTTTTTTGTTTTTCATGTTATGGATCAGTTGGGCTTAGATAAAAGCTGTTGAAACCCTTTACCCCGCTTGGATTTGGTTAATACTTGGTTTATTGGCTGCGCACCATTGGATAGTACGTCACCATACTTTAAAACCGGTTCCCACCATTTTTTTCAGCATGACTTTTGATGAAAAACGGACTTTTTTGTTTTTCATGTTATGGATCAGTTGGGCTTAGATAAAAGCTGTTGAAACCCTTTACCCCGCTTGGATTTGGTTAATACTTGGTTTATTGGCTGCGCACCATTGGATAGTACGTCACCATACTTTAAAACCGGTTCCCACCATTTTTTTCAGCATGACTTTTGATGAAAAACGGACTTTTTTGTTTTTCATGTTATGGATCAGTTGGGCTTAGATAAAAGCTGTTGAAACCCTTTACCCCGCTTGGATTTGGTTAATACTTGGTTTATTGGCTGCGCACCATTGGATAGTACGTCACCATACTTTAAAACCGGTTCCCACCATTTTTTTCAGCATGACTTTTGATGAAAAACGGACTTTTTTGTTTTTCATGTTATGGATCAGTTGGGCTTAGATAAAAACTGTTGAAACCCTTTACCCCGCTTGGATTTGGTTAATACTTGGTTTACTGGCTGCGCACCATTGGATAGTACGTCACCATACTTTAAAACCGGTTCCCACCATTTTTTTCAGCATGACTTTTGATGAAAAACGGACTTTTTTGTTTTTCATGTTATGGATCAGTTGGGCTTAGATAAAAGCTGTTGAAACCCTTTACCCCGCTTGGATTTGGTTAATACTTGGTTTATTGGCTGCGCACCATTGGATAGTACGTCACCATACTTTAAAACCGGTTCCCACCATTTTTTTCACCATGACTTTTGATGAAAAATGGACTTTTTTGTTTTTCATGTTATGGATCAGTTGGGCTTAGATAAAAGCTGTTGAAACCCTTTACCCCGCTTGGATTTGGTTAATACTTGGTTTATTGGCTGCGCACCATTGGATAGTACGTCACCATACTTTAAAACCAGTTCCCACCATTTTTTTCAGCATGACTTTTGATGAAAAACGGACTTTTTTGTTTTTCATGTTATGGATCAGTTGGGCTTAGATAAAAGCTGTTGAAACCCTTTACCCCGCTTGGATTTGGTTAATACTTGGTTTATTGGCTGCGCACCATTGGATAGTACGTCACCATACTTTAAAACCGGTTCCCACCATTTTTTTCAGCATGACTTTTGATGAAAAACGGACTTTTTTGTTTTTCATGTTATGGATCAGTTGGGCTTAGATAAAAGCTGTTGAAACCCTTTACCCCGCTTGGATTTGGTTAATACTTGGTTTATTGGCTGCGCACCATTGGATAGTACGTCACCATACTTTAAAACCGGTTCCCACCATTTTTTTCAGCATGACTTTTGATGAAAAACGGACTTTTTTGTTTTTCATGTTATTTATCAGTTGGGCTTAGATAAAAGCTGTTGAAACCCTTTACCCCGCTTGGATTTGGTTAATACTTGGTTTATTGGCTGCGCACCATTGGATAGTACGTCACCATACTTTAAAACCGGTTCCCACCATTTTTTTCAACATGACTTTTGATGAAAAACGGACTTTTTTGTTTTTCATGTTATGGATCAGTTGGGCTTAGATAAAAGCTGTTGAAACCCTTTACCCCGCTTGGATTTGGTTAATACTTGGTTTATTGGCTGCGCACCATTGGATAGTACGTCACCATACTTTAAAACCGGTTCCCACCATTTTTTTCAGCATGACTTTTGATGAAAAACGGACTTTTTTGTTTTTCATGTTATGGATCAGTTGGGCTTAGATAAAAGCTGTTGAAACCCTTTACCCCGCTTGGATTTGGTTAATACTTGGTTTATTGGCTGCGCACCATTGGATAGTACGTCACCATACTTTAAAACCGGTTCCCACCATTTTTTTCAGCATGACTTTTGATGAAAAACGGACTTTTTTGTTTTTCATGTTATGGATCAGTTGGGCTTAGATAAAAGCTGTTGAAACCCTTTACCCCGCTTGGATTTGGTTAATACTTGGTTTATTGGCTGCGCACCATTGGATAGTACGTCACTATACTTTAAAACCGGCTCCCACCATTTTTTTCAGCATGACATTTGATGAAAAACGGACTTTTTTGTTTTTCATGTTATGGATCAGTTGGGCTTAGATAAAAGCTGTTGAAACCCTTTACCCCGCTTGGATTTGGTTAATACTTGGTTTATTGGCTGCGCACCATTGGATAGTACGTCACCATACTTTAAAACCGGTTCCCACCATTTTTTTCAGCATGACTTTTGATGAAAAACGGACTTTTTTGTTTTTCATGTTATGTATCAGTTGGGCTTAGATAAAAGCTGTTGAAACCCTTTACCCCGCTTGGATTTGGTTAATACTTGGTTTATTGGCTGCGCACCATTGGATAGTACGTCACCATACTTTAAAACCGGTTCCCACCATTTTTTCAGCATGACTTTTGATGAAAAACGGACTTTTTTGTTTTTCATGTTATGGATCAGTTGGGCTTAGATAAAAGCTGTTGAAAACCCTTTACCCCGCTTGGATTTGGTTAATACTTGGTTTATTGGCTGCGCACCATTGGATAGTACGTCACCATACTTTAAACACGGTTCCCACCATTTTTTTCAGCATGACTTTTGATGAAAAACGGACTTTTTGTTTTTCATGTTATGATCAGTTGGCCTTAGATAAATTACCCCGCTTGGATTTGGTTAATACTTGGTTTATTGGCTGCGCACCATTGGATAGTACGTCACCATACTTTAAAACCGGTTCCCACCATTTTTTTCAGCATGACTTTTGATGAAAAACGGACTTTTTTGTTTTTCATGTTATGGATCAGTTGGGCTTAGATAAAAGCTGTTGAAACCCTTTACCCCGCTTGGATTTGGTTAATACTTGGTTTATTGGCTGCGCACCATTGGATAGTACGTCACCATACTTTAAAACCGGTTCCCACCATTTTTTTCAGCATGACTTTTGATGAAAAACGGACTTTTTTGTTTTTCATGTTATGGATCAGTTGGGCTTAGATAAAAGCTGTTGAAACCCTTTACCCCGCTTGGATTTGGTTAATACTTGGTTTATTGGCTGCGCACCATTGGATAGTACGTCACCATACTTTAAAACCGGTTCCCACCATTTTTTTCAGCATGACTTTTGATGAAAAACGGACTTTTTTGTTTTTCATGTTATGGATCAGTTGGGCTTAGATAAAAGCTGTTGAAACCCTTTACCCCGCTTGGATTTGGTTAATACTTGGTTTATTGGCTGCGCACCATTGGATAGTACGTCACCATACTTTAAAACCGGTTCCCACCATTTTTTTCAGCATGACTTTTGATGAAAAACGGACTTTTTTGTTTTTCATGTTATGGATCAGTTGGGCTTAGATAAAAGCTGTTGAAACCCTTTACCCCGCTTGGATTTGGTTAATACTTGGTTTATTGGCTGCGCACCATTGGATAGTACGTCACCATACTTTAAAACCGGTTCCCACCATTTTTTTCAGCATGACTTTTGATGAAAAACGGACTTTTTTGTTTTTCATGTTATGGATCAGTTGGGCTTAGATAAAAGCTGTTGAAACCCTTTACCCCGCTTGGATTTGGTTAATACTTGGTTTATTGGCTGCGCACCATTGGATAGTACGTCACCATACTTTAAAACCGGTTCCCACCATTTTTTTCAGCATGACTTTTGATGAAAAACGGACTTTTTTGTTTTTCATGTTATGGATCAGTTGGGCTTAGATAAAAGCTGTTGAAACCCTTTACCCCGCTTGGATTTGGTTAATACTTGGTTTATTGGCTGCGCACCATTGGATAGTACGTCACCATACTTTAAAACCGGTTCCCACCATTTTTTTCAGCATGACTTTTGATGAAAAACGGACTTTTTTGTTTTTCATGTTATGGATCAGTTGGGCTTAGATAAAAGCTGTTGAAACCCTTTACCCCGCTTGGATTTGGTTAATACTTGGTTTATTGGCTGCGCACCATTGGATAGTACGTCACCATACTTTAAAACCGGTTCCCACCATTTTTTTCAGCATGACTTTTGATGAAAAACGGACTTTTTTGTTTTTCATGTTATGGATCAGTTGGGCTTAGATAAAAGCTGTTGAAACCCTTTACCCCGCTTGGATTTGGTTAATACTTGGTTTATTGGCTGCGCACCATTGGATAGTACGTCACCATACTTTAAAACCGGTTCCCACCATTTTTTTCAGCATGACTTTTGATGAAAAACGGACTTTTTTGTTTTTCATGTTATGGATCAGTTGGGCTTAGATAAAAGCTGTTGAAACCCTTTACCCCGCTTGGATTTGGTTAATACTTGGTTTATTGGCTGCGCACCATTGGATAGTACGTCACCATACTTTAAAACCGGTTCCCACCATTTTTTTCAGCATGACTTTTGATGAAAAACGGACTTTTTTGTTTTTCATGTTATGGATCAGTTGGGCTTAGATAAAAGCTGTTGAAACCCTTTACCCCGCTTGGATTTGGTTAATACTTGGTTTATTGGCTGCGCACCATTGGATAGTACGTCACCATACTTTAAAACCGGTTCCCACCATTTTTTTCAGCATGACTTTTGATGAAAAACGGACTTTTTTGTTTTTCATGTTATGGATCAGTTGGGCTTAGATAAAAGCTGTTGAAACCCTTTACCCCGCTTGGATTTGGTTAATACTTGGTTTATTGGCTGCGCACCATTGGATAGTACGTCACCATACTTTAAAACCGGTTCCCACCATTTTTTTCAGCATGACTTTTGATGAAAAACGGACTTTTTTGTTTTTCATGTTATGGATCAGTTGGGCTTAGATAAAAGCTGTTGAAACCCTTTACCCCGCTTGGATTTGGTTAATACTTGGTTTATTGGCTGCGCACCATTGGATAGTACGTCACCATACTTTAAAACCGGTTCCCACCATTTTTTTCAGCATGACTTTTGATGAAAAACGGACTTTTTTGTTTTTCATGTTATGGATCAGTTGGGCTTAGATAAAAGCTGTTGAAACCCTTTACCCCGCTTGGATTTGGTTAATACTTGGTTTATTGGCTGCGCACCATTGGATAGTACGTCACCATACTTTAAAACCGGTTCCCACCATTTTTTTCAGCATGACTTTTGATGAAAAACGGACTTTTTTGTTTTTCATGTTATGGATCAGTTGGGCTTAGATAAAAGCTGTTGAAACCCTTTACCCCGCTTGGATTTGGTTAATACTTGGTTTATTGGCTGCGCACCATTGGATAGTACGTCACCATACTTTAAAACCGGTTCCCACCATTTTTTTCAGCATGACTTTTGATGAAAAACGGACTTTTTTGTTTTTCATGTTATGGATCAGTTGGGCTTAGATAAAAGCTGTTGAAACCCTTTACCCCGCTTGGATTTGGTTAATACTTGGTTTATTGGCTGCGCACCATTGGATAGTACGTCACCATACTTTAAAACCGGTTCCCACCATTTTTTTCAGCATGACTTTTGATGAAAAACGGACTTTTTTGTTTTTCATGTTATGGATCAGTTGGGCTTAGATAAAAGCTGTTGAAACCCTTTACCCCGCTTGGATTTGGTTAATACTTGGTTTATTGGCTGCGCACCATTGGATAGTACGTCACCATACTTTAAAACCGGTTCCCACCATTTTTTTCAGCATGACTTTTGATGAAAAACGGACTTTTTTGTTTTTCATGTTATGGATCAGTTGGGCTTAGATAAAAGCTGTTGAAACCCTTTACCCCGCTTGGATTTGGTTAATACTTGGTTTATTGGCTGCGCACCATTGGATAGTACGTCACCATACTTTAAAACCGGTTCCCACCATTTTTTTCAGCATGACTTTTGATGAAAAACGGACTTTTTTGTTTTTCATGTTATGGATCAGTTGGGCTTAGATAAAAGCTGTTGAAACCCTTTACCCCGCTTGGATTTGGTTAATACTTGGTTTATTGGCTGCGCACCATTGGATAGTACGTCACCATACTTTAAAACCGGTTCCCACCATTTTTTTCAGCATGACTTTTGATGAAAAACGGACTTTTTTGTTTTTCATGTTATGGATCAGTTGGGCTTAGATAAAAGCTGTTGAAACCCTTTACCCCGCTTGGATTTGGTTAATACTTGGTTTATTGGCTGCGCACCATTGGATAGTACGTCACCATACTTTAAAACCGGTTCCCACCATTTTTTTCAGCATGACTTTTGATGAAAAACGGACTTTTTTGTTTTTCATGTTATGGATCAGTTGGGCTTAGATAAAAGCTGTTGAAACCCTTTACCCCGCTTGGATTTGGTTAATACTTGGTTTATTGGCTGCGCACCATTGGATAGTACGTCACCATACTTTAAAACCGGTTCCCACCATTTTTTTCAGCATGACTTTTGATGAAAAACGGACTTTTTTGTTTTTCATGTTATGGATCAGTTGGGCTTAGATAAAAGCTGTTGAAACCCTTTACCCCGCTTGGATTTGGTTAATACTTGGTTTATTGGCTGCGCACCATTGGATAGTACGTCACCATACTTTAAAACCGGTTCCCACCATTTTTTTCAGCATGACTTTTGATGAAAAACGGACTTTTTTGTTTTTCATGTTATGGATCAGTTGGGCTTAGATAAAAGCTGTTGAAACCCTTTACCCCGCTTGGATTTGGTTAATACTTGGTTTATTGGCTGCGCACCATTGGATAGTACGTCACCATACTTTAAAACCGGTTCCCACCATTTTTTTCAGCATGACTTTTGATGAAAAACGGACTTTTTTGTTTTTCATGTTATGGATCAGTTGGGCTTAGATAAAAGCTGTTGAAACCCTTTACCCCGCTTGGATTTGGTTAATACTTGGTTTATTGGCTGCGCACCATTGGATAGTACGTCACCATACTTTAAAACCGGTTCCCACCATTTTTTTCAGCATGACTTTTGATGAAAAACGGACTTTTTTGTTTTTCATGTTATGGATCAGTTGGGCTTAGATAAAAGCTGTTGAAACCCTTTACCCCGCTTGGATTTGGTTAATACTTGGTTTATTGGCTGCGCACCATTGGATAGTACGTCACCATACTTTAAAACCGGTTCCCACCATTTTTTTCAGCATGACTTTTGATGAAAAACGGACTTTTTTGTTTTTCATGTTATGGATCAGTTGGGCTTAGATAAAAGCTGTTGAAACCCTTTACCCCGCTTGGATTTGGTTAATACTTGGTTTATTGGCTGCGCACCATTGGATAGTACGTCACCATACTTTAAAACCGGTTCCCACCATTTTTTTCAGCATGACTTTTGATGAAAAACGGACTTTTTTGTTTTTCATGTTATGGATCAGTTGGGCTTAGATAAAAGCTGTTGAAACCCTTTACCCCGCTTGGATTTGGTTAATACTTGGTTTATTGGCTGCGCACCATTGGATAGTACGTCACCATACTTTAAAACCGGTTCGCACCATTTTTTTCAGCATGACTTTTGATGAAAAACGGACTTTTTTGTTTTTCATGTTATGGATCAGTTGGGCTTAGATAAAAGCTGTTGAAACCCTTTACCCCGCTTGGATTTGGTTAATACTTGGTTTATTGGCTGCGCACCATTGGATAGTACGTCACCATACTTTAAAACCGGTTCCCACCATTTTTTTCAGCATGACTTTTGATGAAAAACGGACTTTTTTGTTTTTCATGTTATGGATCAGTTGGGCTTAGATAAAAGCTGTTGAAACCCTTTACCCCGCTTGGATTTGGTTAATACTTGGTTTATTGGCTGCGCACCATTGGATAGTACGTCACCATACTTTAAAACCGGTTCCCACCATTTTTTTCAGCATGACTTTTGATGAAAAACGGACTTTTTTGTTTTTCATGTTATGGATCAGTTGGGCTTAGATAAAAGCTGTTGAAACCCTTTACCCCGCTTGGATTTGGTTAATACTTGGTTTATTGGCTGCGCACCATTGGATAGTACGTCACCATACTTTAAAACCGGTTCCCACCATTTTTTTCAGCATGACTTTTGATGAAAAACGGACTTTTTTGTTTTTCATGTTATGGATCAGTTGGGCTTAGATAAAAGCTGTTGAAACCCTTTACCCCGCTTGGATTTGGTTAATACTTGGTTTATTGGCTGCGCACCATTGGATAGTACGTCACCATACTTTAAAACCGGTTCCCACCATTTTTTTCAGCATGACTTTTGATGAAAAACGGACTTTTTTGTTTTTCATGTTATGGATCAGTTGGGCTTAGATAAAAGCTGTTGAAACCCTTTACCCCGCTTGGATTTGGTTAATACTTGGTTTATTGGCTGCGCACCATTGGATAGTACGTCACCATACTTTAAAACCGGTTCCCACCATTTTTTTCAGCATGACTTTTGATGAAAAACGGACTTTTTTGTTTTTCATGTTATGGATCAGTTGGGCTTAGATAAAAGCTGTTGAAACCCTTTACCCCGCTTGGATTTGGTTAATACTTGGTTTATTGGCTGCGCACCATTGGATAGTACGTCACCATACTTTAAAACCGGTTCCCACCATTTTTTTCAGCATGACTTTTGATGAAAAACGGACTTTTTTGTTTTTCATGTTATGGATCAGTTGGGCTTAGATAAAAGCTGTTGAAACCCTTTACCCCGCTTGGATTTGGTTAATACTTGGTTTATTGGCTGCGCACCATTGGATAGTACGTCACCATACTTTAAAACCGGTTCCCACCATTTTTTTCAGCATGACTTTTGATGAAAAACGGACTTTTTTGTTTTTCATGTTATGGATCAGTTGGGCTTAGATAAAAGCTGTTGAAACCCTTTACCCCGCTTGGATTTGGTTAATACTTGGTTTATTGGCTGCGCACCATTGGATAGTACGTCACCATACTTTAAAACCGGTTCCCACCATTTTTTTCAGCATGACTTTTGATGAAAAACGGACTTTTTTGTTTTTCATGTTATGGATCAGTTGGGCTTAGATAAAAGCTGTTGAAACCCTTTACCCCGCTTGGATTTGGTTAATACTTGGTTTATTGGCTGCGCACCATTGGATAGTACGTCACCATACTTTAAAACCGGTTCCCACCATTTTTTTCAGCATGACTTTTGATGAAAAACGGACTTTTTTGTTTTTCATGTTATGGATCAGTTGGGCTTAGATAAAAGCTGTTGAAACCCTTTACCCCGCTTGGATTTGGTTAATACTTGGTTTATTGGCTGCGCACCATTGGATAGTACGTCACCATACTTTAAAACCGGTTCCCACCATTTTTTTCAGCATGACTTTTGATGAAAAACGGACTTTTTTGTTTTTCATGTTATGGATCAGTTGGGCTTAGATAAAAGCTGTTGAAACCCTTTACCCCGCTTGGATTTGGTTAATACTTGGTTTATTGGCTGCGCACCATTGGATAGTACGTCACCATACTTTAAAACCGGTTCCCACCATTTTTTTCAGCATGACTTTTGATGAAAAACGGACTTTTTTGTTTTTCATGTTATGGATCAGTTGGGCTTAGATAAAAGCTGTTGAAACCCTTTACCCCGCTTGGATTTGGTTAATACTTGGTTTATTGGCTGCGCACCATTGGATAGTACGTCACCATACTTTAAAACCGGTTCCCACCATTTTTTTCAGCATGACTTTTGATGAAAAACGGACTTTTTTGTTTTTCATGTTATGGATCAGTTGGGCTTAGATAAAAGCTGTTGAAACCCTTTACCCCGCTTGGATTTGGTTAATACTTGGTTTATTGGCTGCGCACCATTGGATAGTACGTCACCATACTTTAAAACCGGTTCCCACCATTTTTTTCAGCATGACTTTTGATGAAAAACGGACTTTTTTGTTTTTCATGTTATGGATCAGTTGGGCTTAGATAAAAGCTGTTGAAACCCTTTACCCCGCTTGGATTTGGTTAATACTTGGTTTATTGGCTGCGCACCATTGGATAGTACGTCACCATACTTTAAAACCGGTTCCCACCATTTTTTTCAGCATGACTTTTGATGAAAAACGGACTTTTTTGTTTTTCATGTTATGGATCAGGGCTTAGATAAAAGCTGTTGAAACCCTTTACCCCGCTTGGATTTGGTTAATACTTGGTTTATTGGCTGCGCACCATTGGATAGTACGTCACCATACTTTAAAACCGGTTCCCACCATTTTTTTCAGCATGACTTTTGATGAAAAACGGACTTTTTTGTTTTTCATGTTATGGATCAGTTGGGCTTAGATAAAAGCTGTTGAAACCCTTTACCCCGCTTGGATTTGGTTAATACTTGGTTTATTGGCTGCGCACCATTGGATAGTACGTCACCATACTTTAAAACCGGTTCCCACCATTTTTTTCAGCATGACTTTTGATGAAAAACGGACTTTTTTGTTTTTCATGTTATGGATCAGTTGGGCTTAGATAAAAGCTGTTGAAACCCTTTACCCCGCTTGGATTTGGTTAATACTTGGTTTATTGGCTGCGCACCATTGGATAGTACGTCACCATACTTTAAAACCGGTTCCCACCATTTTTTTCAGCATGACTTTTGATGAAAAACGGACTTTTTTGTTTTTCATGTTATGGATCAGTTGGGCTTAGATAAAAGCTGTTGAAACCCTTTACCCCGCTTGGATTTGGTTAATACTTGGTTTATTGGCTGCGCACCATTGGATAGTACGTCACCATACTTTAAAACCGGTTCCCACCATTTTTTTCAGCATGACTTTTGATGAAAAACGGACTTTTTTGTTTTTCATGTTATGGATCAGTTGGGCTTAGATAAAAGCTGTTGAAACCCTTTACCCCGCTTGGATTTGGTTAATACTTGGTTTATTGGCTGCGCACCATTGGATAGTACGTCACCATACTTTAAAACCGGTTCCCACCATTTTTTTCAGCATGACTTTTGATGAAAAACGGACTTTTTTGTTTTTCATGTTATGGATCAGTTGGGCTTAGATAAAAGCTGTTGAAACCCTTTACCCCGCTTGGATTTGGTTAATACTTGGTTTATTGGCTGCGCACCATTGGATAGTACGTCACCATACTTTAAAACCGGTTCCCACCATTTTTTTCAGCATGACTTTTGATGAAAAACGGACTTTTTTGTTTTTCATGTTATGGATCAGTTGGGCTTAGATAAAAGCTGTTGAAACCCTTTACCCCGCTTGGATTTGGTTAATACTTGGTTTATTGGCTGCGCACCATTGGATAGTACGTCACCATACTTTAAAACCGGTTCCCACCATTTTTTTCAGCATGACTTTTGATGAAAAACGGACTTTTTTGTTTTTCATGTTATGGATCAGTTGGGCTTAGATAAAAGCTGTTGAAACCCTTTACCCCGCTTGGATTTGGTTAATACTTGGTTTATTGGCTGCGCACCATTGGATAGTACGTCACCATACTTTAAAACCGGTTCCCACCATTTTTTTCAGCATGACTTTTGATGAAAAACGGACTTTTTTGTTTTTCATGTTATGGATCAGTTGGGCTTAGATAAAAGCTGTTGAAACCCTTTACCCCGCTTGGATTTGGTTAATACTTGGTTTATTGGCTGCGCACCATTGGATAGTACGTCACCATACTTTAAAACCGGTTCCCACCATTTTTTTCAGCATGACTTTTGATGAAAAACGGACTTTTTTGTTTTTCATGTTATGGATCAGTTGGGCTTAGATAAAAGCTGTTGAAACCCTTTACCCCGCTTGGATTTGGTTAATACTTGGTTTATTGGCTGCGCACCATTGGATAGTACGTCACCATACTTTAAAACCGGTTCCCACCATTTTTTTCAGCATGACTTTTGATGAAAAACGGACTTTTTTGTTTTTCATGTTATGGATCAGTTGGGCTTAGATAAAAGCTGTTGAAACCCTTTACCCCGCTTGGATTTGGTTAATACTTGGTTTATTGGCTGCGCACCATTGGATAGTACGTCACCATACTTTAAAACCGGTTCCCACCATTTTTTTCAGCATGACTTTTGATGAAAAACGGACTTTTTTGTTTTTCATGTTATGGATCAGTTGGGCTTAGATAAAAGCTGTTGAAACCCTTTACCCCGCTTGGATTTGGTTAATACTTGGTTTATTGGCTGCGCACCATTGGATAGTACGTCACCATACTTTAAAACCGGTTCCCACCATTTTTTTCAGCATGACTTTTGATGAAAAACGGACTTTTTTGTTTTTCATGTTATGGATCAGTTGGGCTTAGATAAAAGCTGTTGAAACCCTTTACCCCGCTTGGATTTGGTTAATACTTGGTTTATTGGCTGCGCACCATTGGATAGTACGTCACCATACTTTAAAACCGGTTCCCACCATTTTTTTCAGCATGACTTTTGATGAAAAACGGACTTTTTTGTTTTTCATGTTATGGATCAGTTGGGCTTAGATAAAAGCTGTTGAAACCCTTTACCCCGCTCTGGATTTGGTTAATACTTGGTTTATTGGCTGCGCACCATTGGATAGTACGTCACCATACTTTAAAACCGGTTCCCACCATTTTTTTCAGCATGACTTTTGATGAAAAACGGACTTTTTTGTTTTTCATGTTATGGATCAGTTGGGCTTAGATAAAAGCTGTTGAAACCCTTTACCCCGCTTGGATTTGGTTAATACTTGGTTTATTGGCTGCGCACCATTGGATAGTACGTCACCATACTTTAAAACCGGTTCCCACCATTTTTTTCAGCATGACTTTTGATGAAAAACGGACTTTTTTGTTTTTCATGTTATGGATCAGTTGGGCTTAGATAAAAGCTGTTGAAACCCTTTACCCCGCTTGGATTTGGTTAATACTTGGTTTATTGGCTGCGCACCATTGGATAGTACGTCACCATACTTTAAAACCGGTTCCCACCATTTTTTTCAGCATGACTTTTGATGAAAAACGGACTTTTTTGTTTTTCATGTTATGGATCAGTTGGGCTTAGATAAAAGCTGTTGAAACCCTTTACCCCGCTTGGATTTGGTTAATACTTGGTTTATTGGCTGCGCACCATTGGATAGTACGTCACCATACTTTAAAACCGGTTCCCACCATTTTTTTCAGCATGACTTTTGATGAAAAACGGACTTTTTTGTTTTTCATGTTATGGATCAGTTGGGCTTAGATAAAAGCTGTTGAAACCCTTTACCCCGCTTGGATTTGGTTAATACTTGGTTTATTGGCTGCGCACCATTGGATAGTACGTCACCATACTTTAAAACCGGTTCCCACCATTTTTTTCAGCATGACTTTTGATGAAAAACGGACTTTTTTGTTTTTCATGTTATGGATCAGTTGGGCTTAGATAAAAGCTGTTGAAACCCTTTACCCCGCTTGGATTTGGTTAATACTTGGTTTATTGGCTGCGCACCATTGGATAGTACGTCACCATACTTTAAAACCGGTTCCCACCATTTTTTTCAGCATGACTTTTGATGAAAAACGGACTTTTTTGTTTTTCATGTTATGGATCAGTTGGGCTTAGATAAAAGCTGTTGAAACCCTTTACCCCGCTTGGATTTGGTTAATACTTGGTTTATTGGCTGCGCACCATTGGATAGTACGTCACCATACTTTAAAACCGGTTCCCACCATTTTTTTCAGCATGACTTTTGATGAAAAACGGACTTTTTTGTTTTTCATGTTATGGATCAGTTGGGCTTAGATAAAAGCTGTTGAAACCCTTTACCCCGCTTGGATTTGGTTAATACTTGGTTTATTGGCTGCGCACCATTGGATAGTACGTCACCATACTTTAAAACCGGTTCCCACCATTTTTTTCAGCATGACTTTTGATGAAAAACGGACTTTTTTGTTTTTCATGTTATGGATCAGTTGGGCTTAGATAAAAGCTGTTGAAACCCTTTACCCCGCTTGGATTTGGTTAATACTTGGTTTATTGGCTGCGCACCATTGGATAGTACGTCACCATACTTTAAAACCGGTTCCCACCATTTTTTTCAGCATGACTTTTGATGAAAAACGGACTTTTTTGTTTTTCATGTTATGGATCAGTTGGGCTTAGATAAAAGCTGTTGAAACCCTTTACCCCGCTTGGATTTGGTTAATACTTGGTTTATTGGCTGCGCACCATTGGATAGTACGTCACCATACTTTAAAACCGGTTCCCACCATTTTTTTCAGCATGACTTTTGATGAAAAACGGACTTTTTTGTTTTTCATGTTATGGATCAGTTGGGCTTAGATAAAAGCTGTTGAAACCCTTTACCCCGCTTGGATTTGGTTAATACTTGGTTTATTGGCTGCGCACCATTGGATAGTACGTCACCATACTTTAAAACCGGTTCCCACCATTTTTTTCAGCATGACTTTTGATGAAAAACGGACTTTTTTGTTTTTCATGTTATGGATCAGTTGGGCTTAGATAAAAGCTGTTGAAACCCTTTACCCCGCTTGGATTTGGTTAATACTTGGTTTATTGGCTGCGCACCATTGGATAGTACGTCACCATACTTTAAAACCGGTTCCCACCATTTTTTTCAGCATGACTTTTGATGAAAAACGGACTTTTTTGTTTTTCATGTTATGGATCAGTTGGTCTTAGATAAAAGCTGTTGAAACCCTTTACCCCGCTTCGGATTTGGTTAATACTTGGTTTATTGGCTGCGCACCATTGGATAGTACGTCACCATACTTTAAAACCGGTTCCCACCATTTTTTTCAGCATGACTTTTGATGAAAAACGGACTTTTTTGTTTTTCATGTTATGGATCAGTTGGGCTTAGATAAAAGCTGTTGAAACCCTTTACCCCGCTTGGATTTGGTTAATACTTGGTTTATTGGCTGCGCACCATTGGATAGTACGTCACCATACTTTAAAACCGGTTCCCACCATTTTTTTCAGCATGACTTTTGATGAAAAACGGACTTTTTTGTTTTTCATGTTATGGATCAGTTGGGCTTAGATAAAAGCTGTTGAAACCCTTTACCCCGCTTGGATTTGGTTAATACTTGGTTTATTGGCTGCGCACCATTGGATAGTACGTCACCATACTTTAAAACCGGTTCCCACCATTTTTTTCAGCATGACTTTTGATGAAAAACGGACTTTTTTGTTTTTCATGTTATGGATCAGTTGGGCTTAGATAAAAGCTGTTGAAACCCTTTACCCCGCTTGGATTTGGTTAATACTTGGTTTATTGGCTGCGCACCATTGGATAGTACGTCACCATACTTTAAAACCGGTTCCCACCATTTTTTTCAGCATGACTTTTGATGAAAAACGGACTTTTTTGTTTTTCATGTTATGGATCAGTTGGGCTTAGATAAAAGCTGTTGAAACCCTTTACCCCGCTTGGATTTGGTTAATACTTGGTTTATTGGCTGCGCACCATTGGATAGTACGTCACCATACTTTAAAACCGGTTCCCACCATTTTTTTCAGCATGACTTTTGATGAAAAACGGACTTTTTTGTTTTTCATGTTATGGATCAGTTGGGCTTAGATAAAAGCTGTTGAAACCCTTTACCCCGCTTGGATTTGGTTAATACTTGGTTTATTGGCTGCGCACCATTGGATAGTACGTCACCATACTTTAAAACCGGTTCCCACCATTTTTTTCAGCATGACTTTTGATGAAAAACGGACTTTTTTGTTTTTCATGTTATGGATCAGTTGGGCTTAGATAAAAGCTGTTGAAACCCTTTACCCCGCTTGGATTTGGTTAATACTTGGTTTATTGGCTGCGCACCATTGGATAGTACGTCACCATACTTTAAAACCGGTTCCCACCATTTTTTTCAGCATGACTTTTGATGAAAAACGGACTTTTTTGTTTTTCATGTTAATGGATCAGTTGGGCTTAGATAAAAGCTGTTGAAACCCTTTACCCCGCTTGGATTTGGTTAATACTTGGTTTATTGGCTGCGCACCATTGGATAGTACGTCACCATACTTTAAAACCGGTTCCCACCATTTTTTTCAGCATGACTTTTGATGAAAAACGGACTTTTTTGTTTTTCATGTTATGGATCAGTTGGGCTTAGATAAAAGCTGTTGAAACCCTTTACCCCGCTTGGATTTGGTTAATACTTGGTTTATTGGCTGCGCACCATTGGATAGTACGTCACCATACTTTAAAACCGGTTCCCACCATTTTTTTCAGCATGACTTTTGATGAAAAACGGACTTTTTTGTTTTTTCATGTTATGGATCAGTTGGGCTTAGATAAAAGCTGTTGAAACCCTTTACCCCGCTTGGATTTGGTTAATACTTGGTTTATTGGCTGCGCACCATTGGATAGTACGTCACCATACTTTAAAACCGGTTCCCACCATTTTTTTCAGCATGACTTTTGATGAAAAACGGACTTTTTGTTTTTCATGTTATGGATCAGTTGGGCTTAGATAAAAGCTGTTGAAACCCTTTACCCCGCTTGGATTTGGTTAATACTTGGTTTATTGGCTGCGCACCATTGGATAGTACGTCACCATACTTTAAAACCGGTTCCCACCATTTTTTTCAGCATGACTTTTGATGAAAAACGGACTTTTTTGTTTTTCATGTTATGGATCAGTTGGGCTTAGATAAAAGCTGTTGAAACCCTTTACCCCGCTTGGATTTGGTTAATACTTGGTTTATTGGCTGCGCACCATTGGATAGTACGTCACCATACTTTAAAACCGGTTCCCACCATTTTTTTCAGCATGACTTTTGATGAAAAACGGACTTTTTTGTTTTTCATGTTATGGATCAGTTGGGCTTAGATAAAAGCTGTTGAAACCCTTTACCCCGCTTGGATTTGGTTAATACTTGGTTTATTGGCTGCGCACCATTGGATAGTACGTCACCATACTTTAAAACCGGTTCCCACCATTTTTTTCAGCATGACTTTTGATGAAAAACGGACTTTTTTGTTTTTCATGTTATGGATCAGTTGGGCTTAGATAAAAGCTGTTGAAACCCTTTACCCCGCTTGGATTTGGTTAATACTTGGTTTATTGGCTGCGCACCATTGGATAGTACGTCACCATACTTTAAAACCGGTTCCCACCATTTTTTTCAGCATGACTTTTGATGAAAAACGGACTTTTTTGTTTTTCATGTTATGGATCAGTTGGGCTTAGATAAAAGCTGTTGAAACCCTTTACCCCGCTTGGATTTGGTTAATACTTGGTTTATTGGCTGCGCACCATTGGATAGTACGTCACCATACTTTAAAACCGGTTCCCACCATTTTTTTCAGCATGACTTTTGATGAAAAACGGACTTTTTTGTTTTTCATGTTATGGATCAGTTGGGCTTAGATAAAAGCTGTTGAAACCCTTTACCCCGCTTGGATTTGGTTAATACTTGGTTTATTGGCTGCGCACCATTGGATAGTACGTCACCATACTTTAAAACCGGTTCCCACCATTTTTTTCAGCATGACTTTTGATGAAAAACGGACTTTTTTGTTTTTCATGTTATGGATCAGTTGGGCTTAGATAAAAGCTGTTGAAACCCTTTACCCCGCTTGGATTTGGTTAATACTTGGTTTATTGGCTGCGCACCATTGGATAGTACGTCACCATACTTTAAAACCGGTTCCCACCATTTTTTTCAGCATGACTTTTGATGAAAAACGGACTTTTTTGTTTTTCATGTTATGGATCAGTTGGGCTTAGATAAAAGCTGTTGAAACCCTTTACCCCGCTTGGATTTGGTTAATACTTGGTTTATTGGCTGCGCACCATTGGATAGTACGTCACCATACTTTAAAACCGGTTCCCACCATTTTTTTCAGCATGACTTTTGATGAAAAACGGACTTTTTTGTTTTTCATGTTATGGATCAGTTGGGCTTAGATAAAAGCTGTTGAAACCCTTTACCCCGCTTGGATTTGGTTAATACTTGGTTTATTGGCTGCGCACCATTGGATAGTACGTCACCATACTTTAAAACCGGTTCCCACCATTTTTTTCAGCATGACTTTTGATGAAAAACGGACTTTTTTGTTTTTCATGTTATGGATCAGTTGGGCTTAGATAAAAGCTGTTGAAACCCTTTACCCCGCTTGGATTTGGTTAATACTTGGTTTATTGGCTGCGCACCATTGGATAGTACGTCACCATACTTTAAAACCGGTTCCCACCATTTTTTTCAGCATGACTTTTGATGAAAAACGGACTTTTTTGTTTTTCATGTTATGGATCAGTTGGGCTTAGATAAAAGCTGTTGAAACCCTTTACCCCGCTTGGATTTGGTTAATACTTGGTTTATTGGCTGCGCACCATTGGATAGTACGTCACCATACTTTAAAACCCGGTTCCCACCATTTTTTTCAGCATGACTTTTGATGAAAAACGGACTTTTTTGTTTTTCATGTTATGGATCAGTTGGGCTTAGATAAAAGCTGTTGAAACCCTTTACCCCGCTTGGATTTGGTTAATACTTGGTTTATTGGCTGCGCACCATTGGATAGTACGTCACCATACTTTAAAACCGGTTCCCACCATTTTTTTCAGCATGACTTTTGATGAAAAACGGACTTTTTTGTTTTTCATGTTATGGATCAGTTGGGCTTAGATAAAAGCTGTTGAAACCCTTTACCCCGCTTGGATTTGGTTAATACTTGGTTTATTGGCTGCGCACCATTGGATAGTACGTCACCATACTTTAAAACCGGTTCCCACCATTTTTTTCAGCATGACTTTTGATGAAAAACGGACTTTTTTGTTTTTCATGTTATGGATCAGTTGGGCTTAGATAAAAGCTGTTGAAACCCTTTACCCCGCTTGGATTTGGTTAATACTTGGTTTATTGGCTGCGCACCATTGGATAGTACGTCACCATACTTAAAACCGGTTCCCACCATTTTTTTCAGCATGACTTTTGATGAAAAACGGACTTTTTTGTTTTTCATGTTATGGATCAGTTGGGCGTAGATAAAAGCTTGAAACCCTTTACCCCGCTTGGATTTGGTTAATACTTGGTTTATTGGCTGCGCACCATTGGATAGTACGTCACCCATACTTTAAAACCGGTTCCCACCATTTTTTTCAGCATGACTTTTGATGAAAAACGGACTTTTTTGTTTTTCATGTTATGGATCAGTTGGGCTTAGATAAAAGCTGTTGAAACCCTTTACCCCGCTTGGATTTTGTTAATACTTGGTTTATTGGCTGCGCACCATTGGATAGTACGTCACCATACTTTAAAACCGGTTCCCACCATTTTTTTCAGCATGACTTTTGATGAAAAACGGACCTTTTTTGTTTTTCATGTTATGGATCAGTTGGGCTTAGATAAAAGCTGTTGAAACCCTTTACCCGCTTGGATTTGGTTAATACTTGGTTTATTGGCTGCGCACCATTGGATAGTACGTCACCATACTTTAAAACCGGTTCCCACCATTTTTTTCAGCATGACTTTTGATGAAAAACGGACTTTTTTGTTTTTCATGTTATGGATCAGTTGGGCTTAGATAAAAGCTGTTGAAACCCTTTACCCCGCTTGGATTTGGTTAATACTTGGTTTATTGGCTGCGCACCATTGGATAGTACGTCACCATACTTTAAAACCGGTTCCCACCATTTTTTTCAGCATGTCTTTTGATGAAAAACGGACTTTTTTGTTTTTCATGTTTATGGATCAGTTGGGCTTAGATAACTACTTCGTTTATTGGCTGCGCACCATTGGATAGTACGTCACCATACTTTAAAACCGGTTCCCACCATTTTTTTCAGCATGACTTTTGATGAAAAACGGACTTTTTTGTTTTTCATGTTATCGATCAGTTGGGCTTAGATAAAAGCTGTTGAAACCCTTTACCCCGCTTGGATTTGGTTAATACTTGGTTTATTGGCTGCGCACCATTGGATAGTACGTCACCATACTTTAAAACCGGTTCCCACCATTTTTTTCAGCATGACTTTTGATGAAAAACGGATTTTTTTGTTTTTCATGTTATGGATCAGTTGGGCTTAGATAAAAGCTGTTGAAACCCTTTACCCCGCTTGGATTTGGTTAATACTTGGTTTATTGGCTGCGCACCATTGGATAGTACGTCACCATACTTTAAAACCGGTTCCCACCATTTTTTTCAGCATGACTTTTGATGAAAAACGGACTTTTTTGTTTTTCATGTTATGGATCAGTTGGGCTTAGATAAAAGCTGTTGAAACCCTTTACCCCGCTTGGATTTGGTTAATACTTGGTTTATTGGCTGCGCACCATTGGATAGTACGTCACCATACTTTAAAACCGGTTCCCACCATTTTTTTCAGCATGACTTTTGATGAAAAACGGACTTTTTTGTTTTTCATGTTATGGATCAGTTGGGCTTAGATAAAAGCTGTTGAAACCCTTTACCCCGCTTGGATTTGGTTAATACTTGGTTTATTGGCTGCGCACCATTGGATAGTACGTCACCATACTTTAAAACCGGTTCCCACCATTTTTTTCAGCATGACTTTTGATGAAAAACGGACTTTTTTGTTTTTCATGTTATGGATCAGTTGGGCTTGGATAAAAGCTGTTGAAACCCTTTACCCCGCTTGGATTTGGTTAATACTTGGTTTATTGGCTGCGCACCATTGGATAGTACGTCACCATACTTTAAAACCGGTTCCCACCATTTTTTTCAGCATGACTTTTGATGAAAAACGGACTTTTTTGTTTTTCATGTTATGGATCAGTTGGGCTTAGATAAAAGCTGTTGATACCCTTTACCCGCTTGGATTTGGTTAATACTTGGTTTATTGGCTGCGCACCATTGGATAGTACGTCACCATACTTTAAAACCGGTTCCCACCATTTTTTTCAGCATGACTTTTGATGAAAAACGGACTTTTTTGTTTTTCATGTTATGGATCAGTTGGGCTTAGATAAAAGCTGTTGAAACCCTTTACCCCGCTTGGATTTGGTTAATACTTGGTTTATTGGCTGCGCACCATTGGATAGTACGTCACCATACTTTAAAACCGGTTCCCACCATTTTTTTCAGCATGACTTTTGATGAAAAACGGACTTTTTTGTTTTTCATGTTATGGATCAGTTGGGCTTAGATAAAAGCTGTTGAAACCCTTTACCCCGCTTGGATTTGGTTAATACTTGGTTTATTGGCTGCGCACCATTGGATAGTACGTCACCATACTTTAAAACCGGTTCCCACCATTTTTTTCAGCATGACTTTTGATGAAAAACGGACTTTTTTGTTTTTCATGTTATGGATCAGTTGGGCTTAGATAAAAGCTGTTGAAACCCTTTACCCCGCTTGGATTTGGTTAATACTTGGTTTATTGGCTGCGCACCATTGGATAGTACGTCACCATACTTTAAAACCGGTTCCCACCATTTTTTTCAGCATGACTTTTGATGAAAAACGGACTTTTTTGTTTTTCATGTTATGGATCAGTTGGGCTTAGATAAAAGCTGTTGAAACCCTTTACCCCGCTTGGATTTGGTTAATACTTGGTTTATTGGCTGCGCACCATTGGATAGTACGTCACCATACTTTAAAACCGGTTCCCACCATTTTTTTCAGCATGACTTTTGATGAAAAACGGACTTTTTTGTTTTTCATGTTATGGATCAGTTGGGCTTAGATAAAAGCTGTTGAAACCCTTTACCCCGCTTGGATTTGGTTAATACTTGGTTTATTGGCTGCGCACCATTGGATAGTACGTCACCATACTTTAAAACCGGTTCCCACCATTTTTTCAGCATGACTTTTGATGAAAAACGGACTTTTTTGTTTTTCATGTTATGGATCAGTTGGGCTTAGATAAAAGCTGTTGAAACCCTTTACCCCGCTTGGATTTGGTTAATACTTGGTTTATTGGCTGCGCACCATTGGATAGTACGTCACCATACTTTAAAACCGGTTCCCACCATTTTTTTCAGCATGACTTTTGATGAAAAACGGACTTTTTTGTTTTTCATGTTATGGATCAGTTGGGCTTAGATAAAAGCTGTTGAAACCCTTTACCCCGCTTGGATTTGGTTAATACTTGGTTTATTGGCTGCGCACCATTGGATAGTACGTCACCATACTTTAAAACCGGTTCCCACCATTTTTTTCAGCATGACTTTTGATGAAAAACGGACTTTTTTGTTTTTCATGTTATGGATATGTTGGGCTTAGATAAAAGCTGTTGAAACCCTTTACCCCGCTTGGATTTGGTTAATACTTGGTTTATTGGCTGCGCACCATTGGATAGTACGTCACCATACTTTAAAACCGGTTCCCACCATTTTTTTCAGCATGACTTTTGATGAAAAACGGACTTTTTTGTTTTTCATGTTATGGATCAGTTGGGCTTAGATAAAAGCTGTTGAAACCCTTTACCCCGCTTGGATTTGGTTAATACTTGGTTTATTGGCTGCGCACCATTGGATAGTACGTCACCATACTTTAAAACCGGTTCCCACCATTTTTTTCAGCATGACTTTTGATGAAAAAACGGACTTTTTTGTTTTTCATGTTATGGATCAGTTGGGCTTAGATAAAAGCTGTTGAAACCCTTTACCCCGCTTGGATTTGGTTAATACTTGGTTTATTGGCTGCGCACCATTGGATAGTACGTCACCATACTTTAAAACCGTTCCCACCATTTTTTTCAGCATGACTTTTGATGAAAAACGGACTTTTTTGTTTTTCATGTTATGGATCAGTTGGGCTTAGATAAAAGCTGTTGAAACCCTTTACCCCGCGTGGATTTGGTTAATACTTGGTTTATTGGCTGCGCACCATTGGATAGTACGTCACCATACTTTAAAACCGGTTCCCACCATTTTTTTCAGCATGACTTTTGATGAAAAACGGACTTTTTTGTTTTTCATGTTATGGATCAGTTGGGCTTAGATAAAAGCTGTTGAAACCCTTTACCCCGCTTGGATTTGGTTAATACTTGGTTTATTGTCTGCGCACCATTGGATAGTACGTCACCATACTTTAAAACCGGTTCCCACCATTTTTTCAGCATGACTTTTGATGAAAAACGGACTTTTTTGTTTTTCATGTTATGGATCAGTTGGGCTTAGATAAAAGCTGTTGAAACCCTTTACCCCGCTTGGATTTGGTTAATACTTGGTTTATTGGCTGCGCACCATTGGATAGTACGTCACCATACTTTAAAACCGGTTCCCCACCATTTTTTTCAGCATGACTTTTGATGAAAAACGGACTTTTTTGTTTTTCATGTTATGGATCAGTTGGGCTTAGATAAAAGCTGTTGAAACCCTTTACCCCGCTTGGATTTGGTTAATACTTGGTTTATTGGCTGCGCACCATTGGATAGTACGTCACCATACTTTAAAACCGGTTCCCACCATTTTTTTCAGCATGACTTTTGATGAAAAAACGGACTTTTTTGTTTTTCATGTTATGGATCAGTTGGGCTTAGATAAAAGCTGTTGAAACCCTTTACCCCGCTTGGATTTGGTTAATACTTGGTTTATTGGCTGCGCACCATTGGATAGTACGTCACCATACTTTAAAACCGGTTCCCACCATTTTTTTCAGCATGACTTTTGATGAAAAACGGACTTTTTTCTTTTCATGTTATGGATCAGTTGGGCTTAGATAAAAGCTGTTGAAACCCTTTACCCCGCTTGGATTTGGTTAATGCTTGGTTTATTGGCTGCGCACCATTGGATAGTACGTCACCATACTTTAAAACCGGTTCCCATCATTTTTTTCAGCATGACTTTTGATGAAAAACGGACTTTTTTGTTTTTCATGTTATGGATCAGTTGGCTTAGATAAAAGCTGTTGAAACCCTTTACCCCGCTTGGATTTGGTTAATACTTGGTTTATTGGCTGCGCACCATTGGATAGTACGTCACCATACTTTAAAACCGGTTCCCACCATTTTTTTCAGCATGACTTTTGATGAAAAACGGACTTTTTTGTTTTTCATGTTATGGATCAGTTGGGCTTAGATAAAAGCTGTTGAAACCCTTTACCCCGCTTGGATTTGGTTAATACTTGGTTTATTGGCTGCGCACCATTGGATAGTACGTCACCATACTTTAAAACCGGTTCCCACCATTTATTTCAGCATGACTTTTGATGAAAATCGGACTTTTTTGTTTTTCATGTTATGGATCAGTTGGGCTTAGATAAAAGCTGTTGAAACCCTTTACCCCGCTTGGATTTGGTTAATACTTGGGTTTATTGGCTGCGCACCATTGGATAGTACGTCACCATACTTTAAAAACCGGTTCCCACCATTTTTTTCAGCATGACTTTTGATGAAAAACGGACTTTTTTGTTTTTCATGTTATGGATCAGTTGGGCTTAGATAAAAGCTGTTGAAACCCTTTACCCCGCTTGGATTTGGTTAATACTTGGTTTATTGGCTGCGCACCATTGGATATTACGTCACCATACTTTAAAACCGGTTCCCACCATTTTTTTCAGCATGACTTTTGATGAAAAACGGACTTTTTTGTTTTTCATGTTATGGATCAGTTGGGCTTAGATAAAAGCTGTTGAAACCCTTTACCCCGCTTGGATTTGGTTAATACTTGGTTTATTGGCTGCGCACCATTGGATAGTACGTCACCATACTTTAAAACCGGTTCCCACCATTTTTTTCAGCATGACTTTTGATGAAAAACGGACTTTTTTGTTTTTCATGTTATGGATCAGTTGGGCTTAGATAAAAGCTGTTGAAACCCTTTACCCCCGCTTGGATTTGGTTAATACTTGGTTTATTTCCTGCGCACCATTGGATAGTACGTCACCATACTTTAAAACCGGTTCCCACCATTTTTTTCAGCATGACTTTTGATGAAAAACGGACTTTTTTGTTTTTCATGTTATGGATCAGTTGGGCTTAGATAAAAGCTGTTGAAACCCTTTACCCCGCTTGGATTTGGTTAATACTTGGTTTATTGGCTGCGCACCATTGGATAGTACGTCACCATACTTTAAAACCGGTTCCCACCATTTTTTTCAGCATGACTTTTGATGAAAAACGGACTTTTTTGTTTTTCATGTTATGGATCAGTTGGGCTTAGATAAAAGCTGTTGAAACCCTTTACCCCGCTTGGATTTGGTTAATACTTGGTTTATTGGCTGCGCACCATTGGATAGTACGTCACCATACTTTAAAACCGGTTCCCACCATTTTTTTCAGCATGACTTTTGATGAAAAACGGACTTTTTTGTTTTTCATGTTATGGATCAGTTGGGCTTAGATAAAAGCTGTTGAAACCCTTTACCCCGCTTGGATTTGGTTAATACTTGGTTTATTGGCTGCGCACCATTGGATAGTACGTCACCATACTTTAAAACCGGTTCCCACCATTTTTTTCAGCATGACTTTTGATGAAAAACGGACATTTTTTTTTTCATGTTATGGATCAGTTGGGCTTAGATAAAAGCTGTTGAAACCCTTTACCCTCGCTTGGATTTGGTTAATACTTGGTTTATTGGCTGCGCACCATTGGATAGTACGTCACCATACTTTAAAACCGGTTCCCACCATTTTTTTCAGCATGACTTTTGATGAAAAACGGACTTTTTTGTTTTTCATGTTATGGATCAGTTGGGCTTAGATAAAAGCTGTTGAAACCCTTTACCTCCGCTTGGATTTGGTTAATACTTGGTTTATTGGCTGCGCACCATTGGATAGTACGTCACCATACTTTAAAACCGGTTCCCACCATTTTTTTCAGCATGACTTTTGATGAAAAACGGACTTTTTTGTTTTTCATGTTATGGATCAGTTGGGCTTAGATAAAAGCTGTTGAAACCCTTTACCCCGCTTGGATTTGGTTAATACTTGGTTTATTGGCTGCGCACCATTGGATAGTACGTCACCATACTTTAAAACCGGTTCCCACCATTTTTTTCAGCATGACTTTTGATGAAAAACGGACTTTTTTGTTTTTCATGTTATGGATCAGTTGGGCTTAGATAAAAGCTGTTGAAACCCTTTACCCCGCTTGGATTTGGTTAATACTTGGTTTATTGGCTGCGCACCATTGGATAGTACGTCACCATACTTTAAAACCGGTTCCCACCATTTTTTTCAGCATGACTTTTGATGAAAAACGGACTTTTTTGTTTTTCATGTTATGGATCAGTTGGGATTAGATAAAAGCTGTTGAAACCCTTTACCCCCCGCTTGGATTTGGTTAATACTTGGGTTTATTGGCTGCGCACCATTGGATAGTACGTCACCATACTTTAAAACCGGTTCCCACCATTTTTTTCAGCATGACTTTTGATGAAAAAACGGACTTTTTTGTTTTTCATGTTATGGATCAGTTGGGCTTAGATAAAAGCTGTTGAAACCCTTTACTCCGCTTGGATTTGGTTAATACTTGGTTTATTGGCTGCGCACCATTGGATAGTACGTCACCATACTTTAAAACCGGTTCCCACCATTTTTTTCAGCATGACTTTTGATGAAAAACGGACTTTTTTGTTTTTCATGTTATGGATCAGTTGGGCTTAGATAAAAGCTGTTGAAACCCTTTACCCCGCTTGGATTTGGTTAATACTTGGTTTATTGGCTGCGCACCATAGGATAGTACGTCACCATACTTTAAAACCGGTTCCCACCATTTTTTTCAGCATGACTTTTGATGAAAAACGGACTTTTTTGTTTTTCATGTTATGGATCAGTTGGGCTTAGATAAAAGCTGTTGAAACCCTTTACCCCCGCTTGGATTTGTTTAATACTTGGTTTATTGGCTGCGCACCATTGGATAGTACGTCACCATACTTTAAAACCGGTTCCCACCATTTTCTTCAGCATGACTTTTGATGAAAAACGGACTTTTTTGTTTTTCATGTTATGGATCAGTTGGGCTTAGATAAAAGCTGTTGAAACCCTTTACCCCGCTTGGATTTGGTTAATACTTGGTTTATTGGCTGCGCACCATTGGATAGTACGTCACCATACTTTAAAACCGGTTCCCACCATTTTTTTCAGCATGACTTTTGATGAAAAACGGACTTTTTTGTTTTTCATGTTATGGATCAGTTGGGCTTAGATAAAAGCTGTTGAAACCCTTTACCCCGCTTGGATTTGGTTAATACTTGGTTTATTGGCTGCGCACCATTGGATAGTACGTCACCATACTTTAAAACCGGTTCCCACCATTTTTTTCAGCATGACTTTTGATGAAAAACGGACTTTTTTGTTTTTCATGTTATGGATCAGTTGGGCTTAGATAAAAGCTGTTGAAACCCTTTACCCCCGCTTGGATTTGGTTAATACTTGGTTTATTGGCTGCACACCATTGGATAGTACGTCACCATACTTTAAAACCGGTTCCCACCATTTTTTTCAGCATGACTTTTGATGAAAAACGGACTTTTTTGTTTTTCATGTTATGGATCAGTTGGGCTTAGATAAAAGCTGTTGAAACCCTTTACCCCGCTTGGATTTGGTTAATACTTGGTTTATTGGCTGCGCACCATTGGATAGTACGTCACCATACTTTAAAACCGGTTCCCACCATTTTTTTCAGCATGACTTTTGATGAAAAACGGACTTTTTTGTTTTTCATGTTATGGATCAGTTGGGCTTAGATAAAAGCTGTTGAAACCCTTTACCCCGCTTGGATTTGGTTAATACTTGGTTTATTGGCTGCGCACCATTGGATAGTACGTCACCATACTTTAAAACCGGTTCCCACCATTTTTTTCAGCATGACTTTTGATGAAAAAACGGACTTTTTTGTTTTTCATGTTATGGATCAGTTGGGATTAGATAAAAAGCTGTTGAAACCCTTTACCCCGCTTGGATTTGGTTAATACTTGGTTTATTGGCTGCGCACCATTGGATAGTACGTCACCATACTTTAAAACCGGTTCCCACCATTTTTTTCAGCATGACTTTTGATGAAAAACGGACTTTTTTGTTTTTCATGTTATGGATCAGTTGGGCTTAGATAAAAGCTGTTGAAACCCTTTACCCCGCTTGGATTTGGTTAATACTTGGTTTATTGGCTGCGCACCATTGGATAGTACGTCACCATACTTTAAAACCGGTTCCCACCATTTTCTTCAGCATGACTTTTGATGAAAAACGGACTTTTTTGTTTTTCATGTTATGGATCAGTTGGGCTTAGATAAAAGCTGTTGAAACCCTTTACCCCGCTTGGATTTGGTTAATACTTGGTTTATTGGCTGCGCACCATTGGATAGTACGTCACCATACTTTAAAACCGGTTCCCACCATTTTTTTCAGCATGACTTTTGATGAAAAACGGACTTTTTTGTTTTTCATGTTATGGATCAGTTGGGCTTAGATAAAAGCTGTTGAAACCCTTTACCCCGCTTGGATTTGGTTAATACTTGGTTTATTGGCTGCGCACCATTGGATAGTACGTCACCATACTTTAAAACCGGTTCCCACCATTTTTTTCAGCATGACTTTTGATGAAAAACGGACTTTTTTGTTTTTCATGTTATGGATCAGTTGGGCTTAGATAAAAGCTGTTGAAACCCTTTACCCCGCTTGGATTTGGTTAATACTTGGTTTATTGGCTGCACACCATTGGATAGTACGTCACCATACTTTAAAACCGGTTCCCACCATTTTTTTCAGCATGACTTTTGATGAAAAACGGACTTTTTTGTTTTTCATGTTATGGATCAGTTGGGCTTAGATAAAAGCTGTTGAAACCCTTTACCCCGCTTGGATTTGGTTAATACTTGGTTTATTGGCTGCGCACCATTGGATAGTACGTCACCATACTTTAAAACCGGTTCCCACCATTTTTTTCAGCATGACTTTTGATGAAAAACGGACTTTTTTGTTTTTCATGTTATGGATCAGTTGGGCTTAGATAAAAGCTGTTGAAACCCTTTACCCCGCTTGGATTTGGTTAATACTTGGTTTATTGGCTGCGCACCATTGGATAGTACGTCACCATACTTTAAAACCGGTTCCCACCATTTTTTTCAGCATGACTTTTGATGAAAAACGGACTTTTTTGTTTTTCATGTTATGGATCAGTTGGGATTAGATAAAAGCTGTTGAAACCCTTTACCCCGCTTGGATTTGGTTAATACTTGGTTTATTGGCTGCGCACCATTGGATAGTACGTCACCATACTTTAAAACCGGTTCCCACCATTTTTTTCAGCATGACTTTTGATGAAAAACGGACTTTTTTGTTTTTCATGTTATGGATCAGTTGGGCTTAGATAAAAGCTGTTGAAACCCTTTACCCCGCTTGGATTTGGTTAATACTTGGTTTATTGGCTGCGCACCATTGGATAGTACGTCACCATACTTTAAAACCGGTTCCCACCATTTTTTTCAGCATGACTTTTGATGAAAAACGGACTTTTTTGTTTTTCATGTTATGGATCAGTTGGGCTTAGATAAAAGCTGTTGAAACCCTTTACTCCGCTTGGATTTGGTTAATACTTGGTTTATTGGCTGCGCACCATTGGATAGTACGTCACCATACTTTAAAACCGGTTCCCACCATTTTTTTCAGCATGACTTTTGATGAAAAACGGACTTTTTTGTTTTTCATGTTATGGATCAGTTGGGCTTAGATAAAAGCTGTTGAAACCCTTTACCCCGCTTGGATTTGGTTAATACTTGGTTTTTTGGCTGCGCACCATTGGATAGTACGTCACCATACTTTAAAACCGGTTCCCACCATTTTTTTCAGCATGACTTTTGATGAAAAACGGACTTTTTTGTTTTTCATGTTATGGATCAGTTGGGCTTAGATAAAAGCTGTTGAAACCCTTTACCCCGCTTGGATTTGGTTAATACTTGGTTTATTGGCTGCGCACCATTGGATAGTACGTCACCATACTTTAAAACCGGTTCCCACCATTTTTTTCAGCATGACTTTTGATGAAAAACGGACTTTTTTGTTTTTCATGTTATGGATCAGTTGGGCTTAGATAAAAGCTGTTGAAACCCTTTACCCCGCTTGGATTTGGTTAATACTTGGTTTATTGGCTGCGCACCATTGGATAGTACGTCACCATACTTTAAAACCGGTTCCCACCATTTTTTTCAGCATGACTTTTGATGAAAAACGGACTTTTTTGTTTTTCATGTTATGGATCAGTTGGGCTTAGATAAAAGCTGTTGAAACCCTTTACCCCGCTTGGATTTGGTTAATACTTGGTTTATTGGCTGCGCACCATTGGATAGTACGTCACCATACTTTAAAACCGGTTCCCACCATTTTTTTCAGCATGACTTTTGATGAAAAACGGACTTTTTTGTTTTTCATGTTATGGATCAGTTGGGCTTAGATAAAAGCTGTTGAAACCCTTTACCCCGCTTGGATTTGGTTAATACTTGGTTTATTGGCTGCTCACCATTGGATAGTACGTCACCATACTTTAAAACCGGTTCCCACCATTTTTTTCAGCATGACTTTTGATGAAAAACGGACTTTTTTGTTTTTCATGTTATGGATCAGTTGGGCTTAGATAAAAGCTGTTGAAACCCTTTACCCCGCTTGGATTTGGTTAATACTTGGTTTATTGGCTGCGCACCATTGGATAGTACGTCACCATACTTTAAAACCGGTTCCCACCATTTTTTTCAGCATGACTTTTGATGAAAAACGGACTTTTTTGTTTTTCATGTTATGGATCAGTTGGGCTTAGATACAAGCTGTTGAAACCCTTTACCCCGCTTGGATTTGGTTAATACTTGGTTTATTGGCTGCGCACCATTGGATAGTACGTCACCATACTTTAAAACCGGTTCCCACCATTTTTTTCAGCATGACTTTTGATGGAAAACGGACTTTTTTGTTTTTCATGTTATGGATCAGTTGGGCTTAGATAAAAGCTGTTGAAACCCTTTACCCCGCTTGGATTTGGTTAATACTTGGTTTATTGGCTGCGCACCATTGGATAGTACGTCACCATACTTTAAAACCGGTTCCCACCATTTTTTTCAGCATGACTTTTGATGAAAAACGGACTTTTTTGTTTTTCATGTTATGGATCAGTTGGGCTTAGATAAAAGCTGTTGAAACCCTTTACCCCGCTTGGATTTGGTTAATACTTGGTTTATTGGCTGCGCACCATTGGATAGTACGTCACCATACTTTAAAACCGGTTCCCACCATTTTTTTCAGCATGACTTTTGATGAAAAAACGGACTTTTTTGTTTTTCATGTTATGGATCAGTTGGGCTTAGATAAAAGCTGTTGAAACCCTTTACCCCGCTTGGATTTGGTTAATACTTGGTTTATTGGCTGCGCACCATTGGATAGTACGTCACCATACTTTAAAACCGGTTCCCACCATTTTTTTCAGCATGACTTTTGATGAAAAACGGACTTTTTTGTTTTTCATGTTATGGATCAGTTGGGCTTAGATAAAAGCTGTTGAAACCCTTTACCCCGCTTGGATTTGGTTAATACTTGGTTTATTGGCTGCGCACCATTGGATAGTACGTCACCATACTTTAAAACCGGTTCCCACCATTTTTTTCAGCATGACTTTTGATGAAAAACGGACTTTTTTGTTTTTCATGTTATGGATCAGTTGGGCTTAGATAAAAGCTGTTGAAACCCTTTACCCCGCTTGGATTTGGTTAATACTTGGTTTATTGGCTGCGCACCATTGGATAGTACGTCACCATACTTTAAAACCGGTTCCCACCATTTTTTTCAGCATGACTTTAGCAGCAGAATGGGTGAACAGGCTAGGTTTTCAAGCAAAAATAAGGCTTCTACGGAAACGAATTATTTAAAAAAATGCAGAGTGTGTGAACAGACAAACTTTTTTAGGCGTCAATTTACTAAACTGAGGCTTCCCAAAATTGCTTATATAAGCCCCAATTTACTAAACTGAGGCTTCCTTGAAAATACTTAATTAATTTTTAATAATAATTTGAGCAAAGAATAAAAAAAAAAAAGACGCCATTTAGTTGACGTTCACCTCCTCTGCTGCTAATGCGCTAACAATTTTTTTACGATGAAAGTCTTTAAGACGAAAATCCTTTCAGGACTGTACAAACAAACTAATTTGCAAAACTTCACCTCGTAGATCAATTAAATTATTAGATTGGTCAGTGAGTTTGAAATTAATTCTCGTTAACAAATTATTATGACATCGCATATAGACTAGATTAGTTGGGTCTTCAATAATTAGAAATCCTGGAGGAGCCGTTGGTGCAAATGAATATAAAATATATCCCTGCTGAGCTTGATTTGTTTGCTCAAGATTTATTTGATAGTTTCCTTCGATAACGTCACATACTAAATTTAATGATATCACCGAGGATATATTTACGTTGTTCGGAGCGATATGTCTCCCACCGCCATCTTGGTCGTTATTAAACGTCAAAATATTTGTTTTTTGTCGTGATAATTTCTTCCAATCGTCATGGATTTTCTTAAACCCAATATCGATGGCATAACTGAGATATTTTTTTAATTCGTCGGGTTTATACCCAGGGATTTTAGATGTTTGAATATCCTCTTTTGGGATATTGAATTCTACCGCAAACACTTCTTTATAAATTTCACTCATTAATACTTGTTGAATAATTTGCGTATGAAATGTTTCCATATCGTTGATGATTTTGTTACCTGTTTGTACTACACTAATAAACTCGTTTTTGGTGAGAGAGCCGGATTTGATGGATATTAACAATAATGAAAAATCATTATTCATCGCTGTTAAGTTTTCTTTGATTAAGTTGGTGTAAAATATCATATTATTTTTGTTGTCGTATCCTATAAAGTTGTTGGGAGAATAATCTTGATAACTTTTTATTGGATTATCAGGTTTCATCTTGTCTGTGACATAATCGGATTTTACAGGTTCTGGTATATCAACAGTTTCTCGTTGAGGTGGTAGTTCAGGCCATCCTAACACTGATCTTATAGAACTTTGATAAATATCTACAACATACCCAGGGGAATTAATCTCGATCGCAGATGATAACGTCGGCTCGTGAACCGTTATAGCGATTTTTGATTCTTTTCCAGTGAGAGATTTTATTTTTCGTTGAAATTCAGCGTTGATCTGTTCGATTTGATATGACCCAGTTGGTAACGAGACAACGTTCCAGTCTGGGGTTCCGTCTTCACGATTTTTCCACGCGAACACCAAGGAATTATTTGGTTGTTGACCACCAAATGCTACCGATCTGATATTGGGCCAGCTATGATACACTCGTAGTTTTGCTAGCGCGATCTCGCTCACGGGAACGGGAATCGGAAAATTCACACTGAATTCAGGACGCGTTGAGGTTACTGATATTGTGCTTGTTTTCACCGGTGTTGTATTTGTTACTATTTGTTGAAGTAGTTCTTGCGACGACATTATTATTATTATTATTCTGCTCTAATTTCAGCATTGTTGATTTATACAATTGAGCCATCGTTGAAAATTCGCTATCTGATATTGTTGTGTCATCGAGTGACGATGATATCAACGAGGATAATTGTGAGTAACCGGCAGATGCAATATGAAATTTAATTACGTAATTATGTAGTTTACTCTGGCTACACGATGATAATTTTTTTGTGATCCCGGTTAATATACCCGCAATTGTAGCTATCGAAGAAATAACTATTGGAACTACAACCGGAGCAATCATTGTAACCGAAGATAGTATTATCCCAGCAGCAGTGATTACTCCCGACACTGAGTATACGGTGATATCAACTGCGGTTATTCTTCGTTGGTATTTTTTTATTTTTATTTGATACTCCTCACAGAGAGAATTGAGTTTAGTTTGAAACTCTTTGACTTGATCATAGCGATACTGATTCGATGATGGAGTCATTTTATTTTAAAAGCGCTAGCATTTTCAATTCAAAATTCTGAAAGAATTTTTAAATCAATTTAATTGTTTACTTAAATCCACTACGAATTCTACGTACCACGTTACTGAAACCTTGGCTAGATTTCCATCTGTATTTGTTATCGTGAATTGTTCAGTTGTATCCTTGTTGATGATCGTTGATATCGTATTATTGACTCCAGATGAACTACTTGATGATATATTAAACTGATTCGGTGATACTATTATTAATCGATAAATACCCTTGACTGCTGCGGTTATGTTTAAGATGTTGTTTGTGGGAGTCCACGTAAATGATCCATGTTGCATCGTGTGTACTACGTTGTTGACGATAGATTTATCATGAGGAATTTTTACTTTTTCAACAACGCTTATCATTCTCGTTGCATCATCCCTTATTGCGCTGTTGAATGTTTTAAGTTCATCGATGGATTTTTTAATATCGGGAAGTGTTATTTCAATTTTATCAAATGGGCTCCCAATAAACTTGTCCATGAGGTTTTTACGAAACGTCATAAATAGTTTCGTGTGTTTTTCATATTCGGATTGAAGAGTTGTTAGTTCCAATATAGCATTTTTTATTACGGTGAGTTTTGGTGTGGTTACTGGTGGATTTCCAAAAAATTCTAGTATGGGTTTGTCAATTTGGTCAATTGTATTTCTTTGTGTTTCACTAAACTGATCAAATACAATTATATGATCGTCATATTTATCGCTTAGTGATTTTAATGAATTCACTGTGTTATCATATGTTGCTAATTTATCCGTAATTGTTGAAACAAGTACACCTGGTTTGAGTTTACCCCCATCAGAAAATAACGCGATAGTATCCTCTGCTGCGTCTCGTTGTTTAACCAAAATATCATTAAGAGAGATATTACTACTTTTCAACTTACCCTGACGATCTTGAAAAACAACTATTTCACCAGGATCAACATTTGCTAGATTCAACATTTCAGCTATTTCATCTTCGATTAGTTTTTAAACATCCTTGTTATCAACAGTTTCAACTCCACTATCAGGTTTTTTCAGCGATGATAAAGGTCGTCCCCAAATATCAATCATTATTATAGAAATCTTTTTATCATTTAAATCCTATGGATTTCTAATCCTATGGATTTTCAATCCAACGACCGCTAGTATACTCATTTACCACTACATGAGGTGGTTTTAAAGATTCTTTCGAAATAGCATTAAGGACATTTAATACTTCTCGACCGCATATTGGTGGGTCATTCAACGTTTGTGTTGGTAGTGTAGAATAAAAAATTGGAAATCTTTTAAATTTCTTAATATAACGCATAAATTCTTTTGGGGGCGCTAATCCATATGAATCGAAATAAACAATCCCACGAGGATCAATCGCGTAACAAACCCAATGTGTTCCAGGTCCATCGCTGTTATCTAGATTAATAATACCGGTTTCAACATCATTTGGTTGTGTCGGTAACTGATCTCTCATAAAAACACCTCTGAAGTTTTTTATCGCTAGTTTTTTAGCGGCATCAATTAAATCAAAATTGGACATAGGAACCACAGGTTCCCGAACTATATCGTTCCTGGAATTCGAAGACCCTTTCCGCTGTACCATGAATACGGGGTTCCTGGTAGTCTTAGACCCTTTCCTTTTTTTTTACCAGCGCGGACGGATCCGCCTGTTGCTTTCTTTAGTGCCATTCCTGCCGCGGTACCAACGGCTCCTAACGCTGCCGCCTTCGCCACCGCTGGGGCCGCTGCGGCAATCAACCCTGGAATCAACCCTAACAGCGGGAATATACCACCAGTTTTTTCCATATTTTTAATCGCGCTCGTAGAAAGAGTAACCTGAACTCCTTTTTTTTCTTTCAGCGCTTTATTAAAATGATTAACCTGAGTTTTCGTCAGCGATAGTTTATTCCCTCCGCCATTCATTTGATTAGGTTTCAGCGTTATTGTGGTTCCGCATTGCTTAGCTGATTTGGATTGTAATTTTTTTATCTGACCAGGTGTCAACGTAACATTGATATTACTATACGACATTATACAAAATAGATTGATTCTAAATCGCAAGCGATTCAATGAAAATTCGTAGAATTTCTAAAGATTTTCCACTGGTGCATCTACCAGTCTCATTCGTCCACCAACACCTTCGAGTATCATTGACTTATCACTGAGAATGACAGCAACCGCTCTATAATTAGCAATAGCACCAGGATGTACACGAGCTCGGAAGTGTATATCAACGACGGACTGTCTCATCAAGTCGAGATGTTCCAACGAAAAGTAATAAATCGGATATAAACTTCTAAAATCCAACTGTGAAATTTGTAGACCAGTATCGACATTTTGATCGCGTCCCATATACGACAGCAACCGATGATAAACTCTTGCAATATGATTGGTTTCATAATCAAGTTGTATATCCTCTGATGGTTCTTGCTGTCCGTTTATTCTCAGCGAGACTTCACTACACCCAATTTGATCAAATATCATATGGGAACGTTCTTGATTATTTAATCGCTCAGTATTCTGTAGCGCAATAAAAATATGCCGTGGAGCTGTAATACCCTGTTTTGATGCTAGATGCCATGTAAGTGTACCATCAATATTAGAATCCATGGTATCTGTGGACGTTGACAGCCAACTTAATAATCGCTTCCCCCCTTGATCCATAAATGACAGTAACCGCGGTTCTGTTGACAACGACGGAGTCAACACTGGCATCCACAGTGATAGTTTTGATAAAATGACTTTACCCGCAGCGGCGCCAGCATCACGCCAGATTGCATGATTATCAGTACTCCTTCTCATTAGCGCTATAGTATGTTTTACCCCATAGATAACTTTTCTGACGTTTCTACAAAATCCAAATATGTGATGGAGCGGAATCGCACATGAAAACCGTCGATGCTCTCCTTGCAACATTGCTACTCTTGTTGCAAATCCTAGGTTGTAATTGGGATCGTTAGTTATAATCATATTCTCAATACCAAAAGCAACACCACCTATAGTAACCTCAAAATCAACAGGATTAGGATCAGCACGATTCTGTGGGCGTCTTATAATAAATTGATCTTTCCCAGCGTGATCATTAATATCCTTCGCGAACATCATAGATGGACCAGCTGATCTAGTATAGTCATCAGAATATCTCGCTAACCCGATTATCCCCGTTGCAATATCAACCTCGCGTTCAATAGCTTCGATTTCTTTTCCATCAATGAGATATCTAGCACTTTCAAATAACGCCATGATGCCATTGTTAACAAAACCGACTTGAGTACCATCTGCATATGGTGTATTAGCTACAACATCTGTTACGAGTTCACCTTCGACTTCAATAAAGGCTTCCGCGGGTAAAAAGTATTTACTGGTATCATGAACTTGAAGTTCAATTCTCCCGCGAAGATTAGGTTGCAGTGCGTGATAAGCAAAAAATTGATAATCACGTACAGAATCATCTTTAAGTACTGGGGCTTCCATATCAAAGGCTGTGTCCGGGTTTTGTTTGAACATTTTTTATTATATATCCGATGGTCTAAATTAGAAATCGGAAACGCTAGCATTTCTGAGAGGTGAAATCACTCAAAATCGATGCAAAATACAGAATTGAAAATAAAAAAAAATAATATTATGTTAAATTAATTATTTAGTTGGGTATATCAGTAATGTTGCTGATGAAAACAAATCTAGATAACGAAGATCAAATCGAAAATACAAATATTTCAATAACTATAACAACTGAGAATCCTATTCAAATAACCAGAAACATTAGTGTTTCTAACACTAGTGTTTCTAACACTAGTATAGGAAATTCAAGTGGAAACATTAGTGTTTCTAATACAAGTATTTCTACTGAAACCATCGAAAATTCAGAAAATACAAGTATTTCAATAACTATAACAATTGGAAATCCTGTCCAAATAAATATAACCAGAAACGCAAGCGTTTCTAACACAAGTGTTTCTAATACAAGTATAAGAAATGCTAGCAATTCTAGTGATGATTTTTGAGAAAATATTATTCACCGACGTCGGAAATTCTTTGAATTAGAAAATGCTTTAGTACTTTTAAAGCCGCTTCCCGCTATCATATTTGCTGTTATATTATCCTGCAATGACGGAGTCATCGTGTATGACGGGGTCATTAATGACTGTAGTTTTTTATCCACGGCGTTATTTATTATTTTACTAACCTGTGTAGGCATTACTGCAGTAGATGGTAGTGAAGTCATTCCTGGTTTTGAAAAATTTCTACGTCGAACTAGCGCTGTTAGTTTATCCTTAGCGGCTGAAAATGCCTTCCCGGCAAGATCACCAATAGTGTTAATACCCTTATCTCGGATAACATCAATTGCTTTCATCGATAATTGTTTTACTAGCGGAGCCACTTTTGGAGCCATTCTTGAAAATAATCCCATTATAGTATTACCGAGACCATCTCCATAGTATACTCGGTATTTTGGCAATCGTGAGTTTACCACGTAGACACTAGTTGGTTTATCATGGTTGTAGTGTATGATCATTCTCTATATAGAAATGCTAGCATTTCCAATTATCTAATCGCTATGATAACCGTAGAAATTCGAAGAATTTCCATCCAAAGAATTTTCGGCTAACTCCTCAATGAAATCTCTATATGTTGCAATATCCATGATACCACCTTGAAATAACCTCCTACAGATATCAGCTGCTTCATTGATTATTTCTGGTGAGTTATTCCCGGCTCGTTTTCCACCTACGAGTACTTCTAATCGTGATATATCACCGAGAATATTACCAGGACATGTTACACTAGAGTTTCCAACTAAACCACTACCTGTTTTTGAAAATTCTTTGGATTTTTTAGTGATACCAGTTGCACCCTTTGGAGTTTTACTCTGGGAATCAGCCTCTGCCATTATTTGTATTTCATCAGGGATTGGGTCTGCTGTGTATGCTGGTGGTGCTACTGTGATCCCCTTTACCATAGCTAGAAATTGGTCATAATTAGATTTTATTTTTTTGTTGATTTTGTTTTCCCCGCTGTTTGCTAAAAACACCTTATTTGCCCAAAGGTGTTTACTGTTTATAAAATCTTTAGACGTGTCGTCTATTAAATACTCATCTCTCTTCGCTTTTTTAATGTTGTCGTTGGTAAATTTAGCTAAACCATAGAGTGTTGGGATACTTCTGATTTTATTTAACGCATCAACTGTAAATATATTTTCAGTATTATAGTCCCCCCTTGGAACAGCTTCTTGTTGTTGTTCTTCTTGTTCTTGTTCTTCTTCTTGTTCTTGCTGTCGTTGTAGTTCTTCTCGTTCTTCTCGTTCTTGCTGTCGTTGTAGTTCCATCTCCCCTGCGATTTCACCTGGAAGTATTTGTACAGCTTGTTTTGTTTGTTTAGTTCGTTTTGCTATTTTCTCCAACACAGGGAGAAGAGGCTTCTCTGTTCTAGGACCTTCTTTAGGGACATCTCCGTATATCGCCCGTTCAGTTGCTGTTTTCACACCCTCAGTTGCACTAACAATAGGTTTGAAGAGTTGTTCTGTATCCTCTGTGAAGTCAGTCTGAAATAATTGCCGTTGTTGAAGTTTTTCACGTATACGATCACGAAGGGGTAATATTTTCTTAAGAGCTTCAAGTCTTTCTTTAGTGTTCCGTGTAGTTAATGATTGTCCTATCATTATTAAAAGAGTATCACTAATTGTCAATTAAAAATCCAAAGGATTTTAGAAATGCAAATCATTTCGAAAGAAATCACTAACCTAAAAATGCAAAGCATTTTAATACTTCCTTGTTATTGTACTGAGTCACACATAATTTTACTTCCTCGTTTACACAGGTAGTGTGTGTGACATGTATACCGTACGGTTATACAAACAAAGGAGGCTCTCTACGCGTGGGGCTCATCACCCTCAAAATCTCCTTGAGAGTTTTCCATTAGTATTTTTAATTGTCTCACTTTACAATTAATAATCCTTTTTTGTTCATATTCTAAGCCTAATTGCTTTCGTACACGTTCAACGATGTTACATAATGGTACGAATACACTAATATCTTCCGTATTGACTAAGCTCTCACGTATAAGCTTTTGGATCTTTTTAGTTAAAAAATATTTTTTCGCTAGGACGTATTTCCCCGTCTGTTCTGCAAATTGTATATCCTCGAAATCGGTCATAATTTGATCACAATCTAACCCTGAACATAATTTTATATTTTGATCCTTAAGTTTGTTGATTTCAATAATAATCAATTTAAGATTTTCAATATTCATATATATATAAAAATATATTTGTTTAAATACAAAGTATGAAAATTCTTTAGAATTAAAAATACAAAGTATTTTCAAAATGAATTCTGGATACACTAAGGTGTTGAGCATCTTAATATACCCAGAAGCTTAATGCGATTATAGGTGATTATGATTATATACAATATAATGAATGACGACGGCACAATAACCCCTGATCTAGTGTGGTAGGCGGTTATATATACACATAGGACAGTACAACAATAGATTATAAGTGAATGAATTGATTTTCAATGACAATGGATGACGATGGCACAATAACCCCTGATCTAGTGTGGTAGGCGGTTATATACACATAGGACGGTACAACAATAGATTATAGGTGACACAATGACAATGGATGACGCGGGCTATTCTACATTCAAGTGTAAACAAAACCGCAAAATCGAAACTTTGGTTTTGAATGTCAATAATAACGTTCATACCACGTGTGACGGTGTGGTTTTGTTTACACTTGAATTTCGGCTAAATGCCCAATTATAATAAAGACGAATTTGTATATATACACTCATTACGACGAGGTGATATAAAAGAGGTGTAGTGATTATAATTATTTGTTTGTTTATTAGCGATCACTGACAATGTTGAAAACACGCATAATACTTGAAACAGACATTAAAAAAAATGTTTAAATACGACGTGTCTATAAAACAGTTCTGTTAATACTTGAAAAAAGACAAAATTGATTGTGTTTTGTTCAGATTTATGTAATTATAACAACCAATCAAAATCAATGTTAGAAACGCTAGCGTTTCCATGTTTAAGATCCGTAACTCTGTCATTGATGATTTGTCACACGCGTTATACCTAACGGAGTTATCTCCCGTGAAATCCGTAAGATTTCCATTTACGTATTATACGTAAGAAAACTGAATTTTGTTTTTAAAACGCTTTGAAAAAGCGGTCTTATAAATTCCCTCTGCTACTTTTTGTACTGAGGAGGGGTAAATATCGAAATGCCTACCAGCTTCTGACATTGATTGAAATACTATCTCCGTGTTGTCAGTATTAATTGACTTTACGGATCTAGCATTTTTCGGGTATTTCCCAGTTCTTCCTCGTTTTGTGTTTTCACATTGAGAAATAGCTTGAAGGTTGTTCAATTTGTTATTCTTAGTATCGGAATCAATATGATCAATAACAAAACCATCTTTGATTGATCCGTTATACACTTCGAAGACGAAACGGTGATTGAGATACATTTTCCCTCCAGCTTTAAATATCAAATACCCCATACCATTATCCCACCCAATAGATTTCTTGAGTCTACAGTGTCTAACAACACCATCACGAGAAGCTTCATAATTTTCAATAACAGGATGTCTTTGAAATTCTTGGCTCATTTGTATATATAATATATCTATTTGTCTAATTCGTTAATTGGCTGAATTATAACATTAGCAAATCTTTTTATATAGTCATCCGTAGTTTTTATGATTTTGCCATTGACGTTGTCATTGACGTCGTCAGGATTTTTGATTCTTCGCTTGTCATAATAACGTTTTAACTCTCTATAACGCTTACCCCCGCAATTTACGCATAACTGCGACTTGCCTCTTACACCTACCCCACAATGCAAACATGGTAGAGGCCCCATCCGAACCGTTTCTCACACTCTGCATATGATACCCACAGAATTCATTTCTGCATGATTTGTTACACGGAGTCTTTGATCCAATCATAAGCCATTTGCAATGATTCATTATATAAAATTTTTTTATTTAAATACTTGTTTTAATTATAATATGAAGGAGTTCAAGAGATTATCGAAAATTACTCCTTGGAAAAATGCTAGATTTAATCTCGATAGAATCTCTGATATACCTAAAAGTCTAGTAGATGATAAACCACTATTGAGTAAAATCAGCGACTGTTTTAATGAGTTTAAGCGTGATGGAGCATCTCATACGTGGTCGACATTTCGAATTATTGATGAAGATGTCAATATACCCATAATTGATGCTACTATGAATGATATAAGAGCAGCTGTGATACTTTCACACCTTGGCGGGAAATCTCAACGGAGGTATATTTTTAGAATAAAATTTATTATCGAAGAGGAAGGTGAATGGATTATCAGAGATAAATTTGACCCAATCCTTAAGGATAAAAAAACTGTTATTGTGAGTAGAGATTCCAAACCAGGAATTCTAACTGGAATTGACAAACCATACTATGAGAAATCTTATCCTGTAACAGCAGTTGTTTACGGAATATATCAGCTAAATGATAAGCCAAGTATTGCAAAACTAGCTCCGATGTTTTCATCGTCGAAATCACAAGGTGATTTGACGGAGTCGTCACCATTAAATTGTGTAGCAACACGGTTAATAGAACACTTCACAAATGCATCCCGGGGAAACAAATTAACTGAACAACGACGAAACAAAATAACCGAATGGGAACTAACGGTGAAACAACGCGGGGCAACGATTTCCGATATAGCTAAATTAGAAGCATTATTAAAATTTCCAATATCGGTAGCGACGATAACCGGAGAAGTATTATACGAACCGAAATATCAATCGCGAGGAGCTCCAATTGAAATTATCGATCATAACAAACACGCGTGGACACCCGCGGTAAATATATTTCCACGAGAAAGAACTGTTCGATATATCCCTAAAGAATTTTCTAGGGATGGTTTCTATGAAGAGAAATTATTTGATGCTATTCACACATTAACCAAAGACGACCCTGTGTCAATGTGGTTACTCAGGAGTAATGAGGATCCGGAAATAGGATTTGATCAGTTTGTAAAACCAAATGGTGAATTATATCGAACTGAAGAATTAGATACTAGAATGAGAAAAATCGCTAATGAATTTTCACCGGAGAGTTTCCATGAAAAACTACTTACGGATAGCTTCACAATTCCATCAGTGGTAGCTCACTTTGCAAGAGAAAAAAACTCATGGCGTCCAACACGAAGTGATTTTCTCAATGACGTGAAGTTGAGTTGCGTCGAATTGGGTCATGGAGGATTGTGGAATACGAAATACTCACGTGATGGTATGATTTCAATTGATATATCCGCGTGTTATCCTGGAAGTTTTCTCGGATATGGAGAATGCTCTGAATATTTTAAACGATTTGGACATCCCACACATGAAATGACTCGTGTTGCGATTAATGGTCCATTGCCTGGAACTGCTAGCAGTTCTAATTTTGATTTAACCGGGTTCGCTCGTGTGATATCATTCGAATTAGCTACAGGGTTACATCCGTGTAGTTATCTTTGGCTTGGTAGACATATGTATGAAAAAGCGTGGATGCCAATTGTGCTATTGCGATATATGATCGATTGTGGTATGTTAACATCATTAATTGTCAGCGAAGCTATTATATGCTATAACGCGCAGAAAGATGTTTGGTTACCAAAACCCGATCTAGAAAAAATAATTAACGAACAACGAAAACAATTGGGTGATTGTGAAACACTTATGGATTGGTCTAAGAGGTTATTCGAAGGTAGGAATAGAGAGGCTAAAGAGCTCGGACGAAGAATAATCGGTAAATTCACTCAAGGTGGAAGATTTGACAATGCAAAATATTCTTCGAGATTGATCTTAGACAATGAAGAATACGATTTTATCATAACCGATTTAATAAAAAAAGGAAAATTTGTAACCCGTAGGGATGCTTTTCGATCCAATGGTGAGAAATTAGGTACGGTTGTTACCTACTGTGATGGATATAGTTGTCAGTACACACATTTGAGAAGTTCTATGCTAGCCTATTCTTGTATTAATCTATTCTCGATGATAAACAGATTTCCCGATACCGCGGTTAGAGTAGCTACTGATTCGATGTATATCCATGAGAAATACAAATCAGATGTAGCTAAATTCACAGATCCTAAGGAAGCGTGGGGAAATTGGAGGTTTAAAAAAGAAACACTCCATGAGTATTGTAAATCCGCAGACGTTGCTATGGATGATAAATATATTTGTTGTGAAATTGGAAACGCTAGCGTTTCTACAGAATTTTCTACTGCACCACCTGTATCCGATCCGATTTGTAGATACAAGACAGTTTATTTAAACGGCTGTGGTGGATCAGGAAAGACAACTCGTGCAATCGAATTATTTCGTCGGTCAACCATGGTTGTGTTAACACCAACTCACAGACTCGCCAGAGAGATGATAGCGCGGGGGGTAAAAGCCTGTACTTATCACAGCTTCTTTCGATGGAAAGGCGATACATGGACTCCTGATCGAATGGGCGATAAATTTATTCCTGAAATAATAATCTGGGATGAAATATGCACGGTATCGTTGACAGTATTACAGATATTTCTTGAATGGTTGTTATTGAAAAATACAAAAGTCGTCATGTGCGGGGATCACGGCCAACCGCAGCCATTTGTTGGTGGATCTCCACATGAATGGCTAAAAGGATTTGTAGATTATTATGAAGAGATTAATACCGACCATAGATCACTTGATGAACAATTACGAGAATTCAAAGCGCTAATTAGATTACAACCGGATAAAATCCAATGTGAAATAGCGCGTGAAATAATTTCAGAAACTCCCATGAATGATTTTTGGGAAATGTGGAGGCCAAATGATTTAATAATCGCGAGTAGAAAAATAGACAGAGACGCACTTCAGATGAAGTTGTTTGCGCTACATAAAGAAAAATTTGCAACACTTCCAGTACCACTCTGTTATAGACCTAAGGATACACGAAAGCAGAATATCGACGTTGACATTCCTGGACAACAACAAAAGCAGAATTTAGTATTAAATGATATTGTGCTGGTTGATATCAGCGTCGTTAAAGATGCATTAGGTGCTGATAAATCCCCATGGACGTTAGGTTATGCAGCAACAATACACTCTTCACAGGGAATAACTATCACAGACACAACTCTTTGGATAGTAGATAATCATATTGAGTGGTCAAATTTAGTTTATCTCGCAGTATCCAGAGTACGGCGAATAAACCAACTTCGAAGAATTGTGGTTAATGATAATGACAATACATTAAGTAATATACACACCGATGATAATATAATCAGAAAAAAACTCTCTGGTTATAAACAACAGGATAAAAAAAATAAAAGAGAATTTGACATCGATGCTGAATTAATTAAGACGCTGAAACAGCAACAGAATAATCACTGCGCGAGTTGTAATTGTATAATGAGTTGGAATTGGTCGGATAAAGATCCTCGCCAATTCACCGTAGATAGAAAAGATAACAATCTCGGTCATGTCAGAAACAATGTGAGGTTGACTTGTCTTGAGTGCAACAGACGCAGAGGTGTCAGCACCTTAGGTGCTAGTTAAGACCACGCGGTGGCAATTGAGTATCTTCGGGGATCACTTGTAGTTGTTGTCGAGTAAATCCTCGCTGAGGAGCAGTTGAATCCAGTCTATAGATTGGAGGTCTACCAGTTGATCGTGTTATACCGAATATCCTATGCGTAGTGACACTCCAAATAGGATCGGTAGCTCTTTTTTTACCACCCTCAAGCTCTCCTGGTTCATATAAGTACCTTACAATGACATTACTACCAAGAATTGGTTCTTTTTGTGAAATTCCTTGGATTTCCATTTTGATAGACGCCTTCTTAATAGCGTTGACAGGTTTCATATTAATTGTTCTAGTAATCTCATTATTGATTGCGGTAATCACAGCTGGTAATCTCTTGACCCATTCACGGGATCGTTTATCCTGGATGAATTCTTTTGCGTATTGATATCCGAATAACCGCTCAGCAAGGGTTTTATTAAACCGTTCAACAATTGCCTGATCGCGATGTAGCGCAGTGTGTCCTCGTCTGATGGCGACATTATGATGTTTCATCGTAGATGTAACAACACCTTGAAATTCCTTGCCAGGATCAACTTGTAACAGATTTGGCCAGCGCAGAGGACCTCGTCGATAAATTTTTTCAAATGCAGAAGCTACTTCAGTAGATGATTTTGTTTTTAACGGTTCTGCTTCTTTGTATCGACTTGCAATATCAACTAACGTTAACGCGTATTTGTAACCGTTGTCATGCGGCAGAAATAGTATATCAGCTTGATGAACTTCATTAGGTGTTGTAACATCAAAATGCGAATAGTTAATTTGTTTAGGCGCTGGTAGATAAATTTGCCATATTGCCTGTTTAGATAACCAGTTTGCCGCTGTAGTTTTTTTCACCTTTGATGCACTAGCTAGTTTATTGATTGCTGCGTAACCTCTCCAGTATCCCCTCGGAGAATAGTAAATAGATTCCATATTAAAATGCTAGCATTTTCAATTACCAGCACCTAACATCAATTTACCCTTCATAGCAGATTTTACCAACCACGAAGCCAATTTTTCTTTGAAGGATTTATCAGGAATAGCATTTAACGCATGAATTAATTTTACATCTGCGAGATGTCTGTGTTGAAGATTGCTGCTTTTATAAGCGACATCATGAGCATGACACGCCTTATCAATAGCGTTTATTGGATACTCGCCGGGTCGGGGCTGATTTTGATCATCAAGTCTGATATCTAATCGTGTCCCCGGTCCACAGTAGCTATATCCTGGAAGGTGCTTTTCTCCTGGATACTTTGCCCACGGTGTTCCAGGGAGTTTTGCTAACTTGGCTGCAATATCACCTCCTCGTTTTTTTTTAAAGGTTTCGTGGAAGTAAATCTAAATTTTTTCGTACTACATTGTACGCATTTACCAGAAAGCGCTGATCGATTATTTTTCGTTGTAATCGTCGTCAAGTCATTTGTGCCAGTACGCGTCCTACACTTCACACAATATAGATCCATAATTTATATATAAACAGCATGAATGTAATTGATTATTCAGCTACGAGACGACGGGAACCTATTAGACACCATGCAATGTTACCAAATTCTATTCGCGCGATTATCATCGGACCATCTGGAAGTGGTAAAACACAATTGCTACTTAATTTGATAACGAGATGGATGAAGTGGGATAAGTTGTATATGATTGCTCCGAGTGTAGATGATCAGCGATGTTATGAAGTGTTAAAGGATTTTAATGATGCCGCGCGAGAAATTAACGGTGATGGTGTTATTGAGTTTATAACCGATATCGAAGAGGCACCTAGTATTGACTCCATCGACGGAAGTATTAACAATTTAGTCGTATATGATGATATCATGTTAGATAATCAAAAAAATCCTGGTAGAATATTTTCCCGGGGGCGTCACAAAAACACAGATGTGATATATGTCACTCAACGTTACACTCAAATACCAAAAGTGATCCGAGATAACTGCAATATACTGTGTGTATTTAACGGAGTTGATACTCATACTCTTAGAAATATTTGGCAAACTTGGTGCGGTGGTGATATGGATCATAATCAATTTAAAAATTTCTTTAGCCGCGCTCAGTCAATCCCACACGGATTTGTGACGATAAATTTATCAGACCCTCGGACAAGATATCGTGTCGGACTTGATCAAATATTTAGTTAGCGCATTAGCAGCAGAGGAGGTGAACGTCAACTAAATGGCGTCTTTTTTTTTTTTATTCTTTGCTCAAATTATTATTAAAAATTAATTAAGTATTTTCAAGGAAGCCTCAGTTTAGTAAATTGGGGCTTATATAAGCAATTTTGGGAAGCCTCAGTTTAGTAAATTGACGCCTAAAAAAGTTTGTCTGTTCACACACTCTGCATTTTTTTAAATAATTTCGTTTCCGTAGAAGCCTTATTTTTGCTTGAAAACCTGGTCTGTTCACCCATTCTGCTGCTACTTTTGATGAAAAACGGACTTTTTTGTTTTTCATGTTATGGATCAGTTGGGCTTAGATAAAAGCTGTTGAAACCCTTTACCCCGCTTGGATTTGGTTAATACTTGGTTTATTGGCTGCGCACCATTGGATAGTACGTCACCATACTTTAAAACCGGTTCCCACCATTTTTTTCAGCATGACTTTTGATGAAAAACGGACTTTTTTGTTTTTCATGTTATGGATCAGTTGGGCTTAGATAAAAGCTGTTGAAACCCTTTACCCCGCTTGGATTTGGTTAATACTTGGTTTATTGGCTGCGCACCATTGGATAGTACGTCACCATACTTTAAAACCGGTTCCCACCATTTTTTCAGCATGACTTTTGATGAAAAAAGGACTTTTTTGTTTTTCATGTTATGGATCAGTTGGGCTTAGATAAAAGCTGTTGAAACCCTTTACCCCGCTTGGATTTGGTTAATACTTGGTTTATTGGCTGCGCCCCATTGGATAGTACGTCACCATACTTTAAAACCGGTTCCCACCATTTTTTTCAGCATGACTTTTGATGAAAAACGGACTTTTTTGTTTTTCATGTTATGGATCAGTTGGGCTTAGATAAAAGCTGTTGAAACCCTTTACCCCGCTTGGATTTGGTTAATACTTGGTTTATTGGCTGCGCACCATTGGATAGTACGTCACCATACTTTAAAACCGGTTCCCACCATTTTTTTTCAGCATGACTTTTGATGAAAAACGGACTTTTTTGTTTTTCATGTTATGGATCAGTTGGGCTTAGATAAAAGCTGTTGAAACCCTTTACCCCGCTTGGATTTGGTTAATACTTGGTTTATTGGCTGCGCACCATTGGATAGTACGTCACCATACTTTAAAACCGGTTCCCACCATTTTTTTCAGCATGACTTTTGATGAAAAACGGACTTTTTTGTTTTTCATGTTATGGATCAGTTGGGCTTAGATAAAAGCTGTTGAAACCCTTTACCCCGCTTGGATTTGGTTAATACTTGGTTTATTGGCTGCGCACCATTGGATAGTACGTCACCATACTTTAAAACCGGTTCCCACCATTTTTTTCAGCATGACTTTTGATGAAAAACGGACTTTTTTGTTTTTCATGTTATGGATCAGTTGGGCTTAGATAAAAGCTGTTGAAACCCTTTACCCCGCTTGGATTTGGTTAATACTTGGTTTATTGGCTGCACACCATTGGATAGTACGTCACCATACTTTAAAACCGGTTCCCACCATTTTTTTCAGCATGACTTTTGATGAAAAACGGACTTTTTTGTTTTTCATGTTATGGATCAGTTGGGATTAGATAAAAGCTGTTGAAACCCTTTACCCCGCTTGGATTTGGTTAATACTTGGTTTATTGGCTGCGCACCATTGGATAGTACGTCACCATACTTTAAAACCGGTTCCCACCATTTTTTTCAGCATGACTTTTGATGAAAAACGGACTTTTTTGTTTTTCATGTTATGGATCAGTTGGGCTTAGATAAAAGCTGTTGAAACCCTTTACCCCGCTTGGATTTGGTTAATACTTGGTTTATTGGCTGCGCACCATTGGATAGTACGTCACCATACTTTAAAACCGGTTCCCACCATTTTTTTCAGCATGACTTTTGATGAAAAACGGACTTTTTTGTTTTTCATGTTATGGATCAGTTGGGCTTAGATAAAAGCTGTTGAAACCCTTTACCCCGCTTGGATTTGGTTAATACTTGGTTTATTGGCTGCGCACCATTGGATAGTACGTCACCATACTTTAAAACCGGTTCCCACCATTTTTTTCAGCATGACTTTTGATGAAAAACGGACTTTTTTGTTTTTCATGTTATGGATCAGTTGGGCTTAGATAAAAGCTGTTGAAACCTTTTACCCCGCTTGGATTTGGTTAATACTTGGTTTATTGGCTGCGCACCATTGGATAGTACGTCACCATACTTTAAAACCGGTTCCCACCATTTTTTCAGCATGACTTTTGATGAAAAACGGACTTTTTTGTTTTTCATGTTATGGATCAGTTGGGATTAGATAAAAGCTGTTGAAACCCTTTACCCCGCTTGGATTTGGTTAATACTTGGTTTATTGGCTGCGCCCCATTGGATAGTACGTCACCATACTTTAAAACCGGTTCCCACCATTTTTTTCAGCATGACTTTTGATGAAAAACGGACTTTTTTGTTTTTCATGTTATGGATCAGTTGGGCTTAGATAAAAGCTGTTGAAACCCTTTACCCCGCTTGGATTTGGTTAATACTTGGTTTATTGGCTGCGCACCATTGGATAGTACGTCACCATACTTTAAAACCGGTTCCCACCATTTTTTTCAGCATGACTTTTGATGAAAAACGGACTTTTTTGTTTTTCATGTTATGGATCAGTTGGGCTTAGATAAAAGCTGTTGAAACCCTTTACCCCGCTTGGATTTGGTTAATACTTGGTTTATTGGCTGCGCACCATTGGATAGTACGTCACCATACTTTAAAACCGGTTCCCACCATTTTTTTCAGCATGACTTTTGATGAAAAACGGACTTTTTTGTTTTTCATGTTATGGATCAGTTGGGCTTAGATAAAAGCTGTTGAAACCCTTTACCCCGCTTGGATTTGGTTAATACTTGGTTTATTGGCTGCGCACCATTGGATAGTACGTCACCATACTTTAAAACCGGTTCCCACCATTTTTTTCAGCATGACTTTTGATGAAAAACGGACTTTTTTGTTTTTCATGTTATGGATCAGTTGGGCTTAGATAAAAGCTGTTGAAACCCTTTACCCCGCTTGGATTTGGTTAATACTTGGTTTATTGGCTGCGCACCATTGGATAGTACGTCACCATACTTTAAAACCGGTTCCCACCATTTTTTTCAGCATGACTTTTGATGAAAAACGGACTTTTTTGTTTTTCATGTTATGGATCAGTTGGGATTAGATAAAAGCTGTTGAAACCCTTTACCCCGCTTGGATTTGGTGAATACTTGGTTTATTGGCTGCGCACCATTGGATAGTACGTCACCATACTTTAAAACCGGTTCCCACCATTTTTTTCAGCATGACTTTTGATGAAAAACGGACTTTTTTGTTTTTCATGTTATGGATCAGTTGGGCTTAGATAAAAGCTGTTGAAACCCTTTACCCCGCTTGGATTTGGTTAATACTTGGTTTATTGGCTGCGCACCATTGGATAGTACGTCACCATACTTTAAAACCGGTTCCCACCATTTTTTTCAGCATGACTTTTGATGAAAAACGGACTTTTTTGTTTTTCATGTTATGGATCAGTTGGGCTTAGATAAAAGCTGTTGAAACCCTTTACCCCGCTTGGATTTGGTTAATACTTGGTTTATTGGCTGCGCACCATTGGATAGTACGTCACCATACTTTAAAACCGGTTCCCTCCATTTTTTTCAGCATGACTTTTGATGAAAAACGGACTTTTTTGTTTTTCATGTTATGGATCAGTTGGGCTTAGATAAAAGCTGTTGAAACCCTTTACCCCGCTTGGATTTGGTTAATACTTGGTTTATTGGCTGCGCACCATTGGATAGTACGTCACCATACTTTAAAACCGGTTCCCACCATTTTTTTCAGCATGACTTTTGATGAAAAACGGACTTTTTTGTTTTTCATGTTATGGATCAGTTGGGCTTAGATAAAAGCTGTTGAAACCCTTTACCCCGCTTGGATTTGGTTAATACTTGGTTTATTGGCTGCGCACCATTGGATAGTACGTCACCATACTTTAAAACCGGTTCCCACCATTTTTTTCAGCATGACTTTTGATGAAAAACGGACTTTTTTGTTTTTCATGTTATGGATCAGTTGGGCTTAGATAAAAGCTGTTGAAACCCTTTACCCCGCTTGGATTTGGTTAATACTTGGTTTATTGGCTGCGCACCATTGGATAGTACGTCACCATACTTTAAAACCGGTTCCCACCATTTTTTTCAGCATGACTTTTGATGAAAAACGGACTTTTTTGTTTTTCATGTTATGGATCAGTTGGGCTTAGATAAAAGCTGTTGAAACCCTTTACCCGCTTGGATTTGGTTAATACTTGGTTTATTGGCTGCGCACCATTGGATAGTACGTCACCATACTTTAAAACCGGTTCCCACCATTTTTTTCAGCATGACTTTTGATGAAAAACGGACTTTTTTGTTTTTCATGTTATGGATCAGTTGGGCTTAGATAAAAGCTGTTGAAACCCTTTACCCCGCTTGGATTTGGTTAATACTTGGTTTATTGGCTGCGCACCATTGGATAGTACGTCACCATACTTTAAAACCGGTTCCCACCATTTTTTTCAGCATGACTTTTGATGAAAAACGGACTTTTTTGTTTTTCATGTTATGGATCAGTTGGGCTTAGATAAAAGCTGTTGAAACCCTTTACCCCGCTTGGATTTGGTTAATACTTGGTTTATTGGCTGCGCACCATTGGATAGTACGTCACCATACTTTAAAACCGGTTCCCACCATTTTTTTCAGCATGACTTTTGATGAAAAACGGACTTTTTTGTTTTTCATGTTATGGATCAGTTGGGCTTAGATAAAAGCTGTTGAAACCCTTTACCCCGCTTGGATTTGGTTAATACTTGGTTTATTGGCTGCGCACCATTGGATAGTACGTCACCATACTTTAAAACCGGTTCCCACCATTTTTTTCAGCATGACTTTTGATGAAAAACGGACTTTTTTGTTTTTCATGTTATGGATCAGTTGGGCTTAGATAAAAGCTGTTGAAACCCTTTACCCCGCTTGGATTTGGTTAATACTTGGTTTATTGGCTGCGCACCATTGGATAGTACGTCACCATACTTTAAAACCGGTTCCCACCATTTTTTTCAGCATGACTTTTGATGAAAAACGGACTTTTTTGTTTTTCATGTTATGGATCAGTTGGGCTTAGATAAAAGCTGTTGAAACCCTTTACCCCGCTTGGATTTGGTTAATACTTGGTTTATTGGCTGCGCACCATTGGATAGTACGTCACCATACTTTAAAACCGGTTCCCACCATTTTTTTCAGCATGACTTTTGATGAAAAACGGACTTTTTTGTTTTTCATGTTATGGATCAGTTGGGCTTAGATAAAAGCTGTTGAAACCCTTTACCCCGCTTGGATTTGGTTAATACTTGGTTTATTGGCTGCGCACCATTGGATAGTACGTCACCATACTTTAAAACCGGTTCCCACCATTTTTTTCAGCATGACTTTTGATGAAAAACGGACTTTTTTGTTTTTCATGTTATGGATCAGTTGGGCTTAGATAAAAGCTGTTGAAACCCTTTACCCCGCTTGGATTTGGTTAATACTTGGTTTATTGGCTGCGCACCATTGGATAGTACGTCACCATACTTTAAAACCGGTTCCCACCATTTTTTTCAGCATGACTTTTGATGAAAAACGGACTTTTTTGTTTTTCATGTTATGGATCAGTTGGGCTTAGATAAAAGCTGTTGAAACCCTTTACCCCGCTTGGATTTGGTTAATACTTGGTTTATTGGCTGCGCACCATTGGATAGTACGTCACCATACTTTAAAACCGGTTCCCACCATTTTTTTCAGCATGACTTTTGATGAAAAACGGACTTTTTTGTTTTTCATGTTATGGATCAGTTGGGCTTAGATAAAAGCTGTTGAAACCCTTTACCCCGCTTGGATTTGGTTAATACTTGGTTTATTGGCTGCGCACCATTGGATAGTACGTCACCATACTTTAAAACCGGTTCCCACCATTTTTTTCAGCATGACTTTTGATGAAAAACGGACTTTTTTGTTTTTCATGTTATGGATCAGTTGGGCTTAGATAAAAGCTGTTGAAACCCTTTACCCCGCTTGGATTTGGTTAATACTTGGTTTATTGGCTGCGCACCATTGGATAGTACGTCACCATACTTTAAAACCGGTTCCCACCATTTTTTTCAGCATGACTTTTGATGAAAAACGGACTTTTTTGTTTTTCATGTTATGGATCAGTTGGGCTTAGATAAAAGCTGTTGAAACCCTTTACCCCGCTTGGATTTGGTTAATACTTGGTTTATTGGCTGCGCACCATTGGATAGTACGTCACCATACTTTAAAACCGGTTCCCACCATTTTTTTCAGCATGACTTTTGATGAAAAACGGACTTTTTTGTTTTTCATGTTATGGATCAGTTGGGCTTAGATAAAAGCTGTTGAAACCCTTTACCCCGCTTGGATTTGGTTAATACTTGGTTTATTGGCTGCGCACCATTGGATAGTACGTCACCATACTTTAAAACCGGTTCCCACCATTTTTTTCAGCATGACTTTTGATGAAAAACGGACTTTTTTGTTTTTCATGTTATGGATCAGTTGGGCTTAGATAAAAGCTGTTGAAACCCTTTACCCCGCTTGGATTTGGTTAATACTTGGTTTATTGGCTGCGCACCATTGGATAGTACGTCACCATACTTTAAAACCGGTTCCCACCATTTTTTTCAGCATGACTTTTGATGAAAAACGGACTTTTTTGTTTTTCATGTTATGGATCAGTTGGGCTTAGATAAAAGCTGTTGAAACCCTTTACCCCGCTTGGATTTGGTTAATACTTGGTTTATTGGCTGCGCACCATTGGATAGTACGTCACCATACTTTAAAACCGGTTCCCACCATTTTTTTCAGCATGACTTTTGATGAAAAACGGACTTTTTTGTTTTTCATGTTATGGATCAGTTGGGCTTAGATAAAAGCTGTTGAAACCCTTTACCCCGCTTGGATTTGGTTAATACTTGGTTTATTGGCTGCGCACCATTGGATAGTACGTCACCATACTTTAAAACCGGTTCCCACCATTTTTTTCAGCATGACTTTTGATGAAAAACGGACTTTTTTGTTTTTCATGTTATGGATCAGTTGGGCTTAGATAAAAGCTGTTGAAACCCTTTACCCCGCTTGGATTTGGTTAATACTTGGTTTATTGGCTGCGCACCATTGGATAGTACGTCACCATACTTTAAAACCGGTTCCCACCATTTTTTTCAGCATGACTTTTGATGAAAAACGGACTTTTTTGTTTTTCATGTTATGGATCAGTTGGGCTTAGATAAAAGCTGTTGAAACCCTTTACCCCGCTTGGATTTGGTTAATACTTGGTTTATTGGCTGCGCACCATTGGATAGTACGTCACCATACTTTAAAACCGGTTCCCACCATTTTTTTCAGCATGACTTTTGATGAAAAACGGACTTTTTTGTTTTTCATGTTATGGATCAGTTGGGCTTAGATAAAAGCTGTTGAAACCCTTTACCCCGCTTGGATTTGGTTAATACTTGGTTTATTGGCTGCGCACCATTGGATAGTACGTCACCATACTTTAAAACCGGTTCCCACCATTTTTTTCAGCATGACTTTTGATGAAAAACGGACTTTTTTGTTTTTCATGTTATGGATCAGTTGGGCTTAGATAAAAGCTGTTGAAACCCTTTACCCCGCTTGGATTTGGTTAATACTTGGTTTATTGGCTGCGCACCATTGGATAGTACGTCACCATACTTTAAAACCGGTTCCCACCATTTTTTTCAGCATGACTTTTGATGAAAAACGGACTTTTTTGTTTTTCATGTTATGGATCAGTTGGGCTTAGATAAAAGCTGTTGAAACCCTTTACCCCGCTTGGATTTGGTTAATACTTGGTTTATTGGCTGCGCACCATTGGATAGTACGTCACCATACTTTAAAACCGGTTCCCACCATTTTTTTCAGCATGACTTTTGATGAAAAACGGACTTTTTTGTTTTTCATGTTATGGATCAGTTGGGCTTAGATAAAAGCTGTTGAAACCCTTTACCCCGCTTGGATTTGGTTAATACTTGGTTTATTGGCTGCGCACCATTGGATAGTACGTCACCATACTTTAAAACCGGTTCCCACCATTTTTTTCAGCATGACTTTTGATGAAAAACGGACTTTTTTGTTTTTCATGTTATGGATCAGTTGGGCTTAGATAAAAGCTGTTGAAACCCTTTACCCCGCTTGGATTTGGTTAATACTTGGTTTATTGGCTGCGCACCATTGGATAGTACGTCACCATACTTTAAAACCGGTTCCCACCATTTTTTTCAGCATGACTTTTGATGAAAAACGGACTTTTTTGTTTTTCATGTTATGGATCAGTTGGGCTTAGATAAAAGCTGTTGAAACCCTTTACCCCGCTTGGATTTGGTTAATACTTGGTTTATTGGCTGCGCACCATTGGATAGTACGTCACCATACTTTAAAACCGGTTCCCACCATTTTTTTCAGCATGACTTTTGATGAAAAACGGACTTTTTTGTTTTTCATGTTATGGATCAGTTGGGCTTAGATAAAAGCTGTTGAAACCCTTTACCCCGCTTGGATTTGGTTAATACTTGGTTTATTGGCTGCGCACCATTGGATAGTACGTCACCATACTTTAAAACCGGTTCCCACCATTTTTTTCAGCATGACTTTTGATGAAAAACGGACTTTTTTGTTTTTCATGTTATGGATCAGTTGGGCTTAGATAAAAGCTGTTGAAACCCTTTGCCCCGCTTGGATTTGGTTAATACTTGGTTTATTGGCTGCGCACCATTGGATAGTACGTCACCATACTTTAAAACCGGTTCCCACCATTTTTTTCAGCATGACTTTTGATGAAAAACGGACTTTTTTGTTTTTCATGTTATGGATCAGTTGGGCTTAGATAAAAGCTGTTGAAACCCTTTACCCCGCTTGGATTTGGTTAATACTTGGTTTATTGGCTGCGCACCATTGGATAGTACGTCACCATACTTTAAAACCGGTTCCCACCATTTTTTTCAGCATGACTTTTGATGAAAAACGGACTTTTTTGTTTTTCATGTTATGGATCAGTTGGGCTTAGATAAAAGCTGTTGAAACCCTTTACCCCGCTTGGATTTGGTTAATACTTGGTTTATTGGCTGCGCACCATTGGATAGTACGTCACCATTCTTTAAAACCGGTTCCCACCATTTTTTTCAGCATGACTTTTGATGAAAAACGGACTTTTTTGTTTTTCATGTTATGTATCAGTTGGGCTTAGATAAAAGCTGTTGAAACCCTTTACCCCGCTTGGATTTGGTTAATACTTGGTTTATTGGCTGCGCACCATTGGATAGTACGTCACCATACTTTAAAACCGGTTCCCACCATTTTTTTCAGCATGACTTTTGATGAAAAACGGACTTTTTTGTTTTTCATGTTATGGATCAGTTGGGCTTAGATAAAAGCTGTTGAAACCCTTTACCCCGCTTGGATTTGGTTAATACTTGGTTTATTGGCTGCGCACCATTGGATAGTACGTCACCATACTTTAAAACCGGTTCCCACCATTTTTTTCAGCATGACTTTTGATGAAAAACGGACTTTTTTGTTTTTCATGTTATGGATCAGTTGGGCTTAGATAAAAGCTGTTGAAACCCTTTACCCCGCTTGGATTTGGTTAATACTTGGTTTATTGGCTGCGCACCATTGGATAGTACGTCACCATACTTTAAAACCGGTTCCCACCATTTTTTTCAGCATGACTTTTGATGAAAAACGGACTTTTTTGTTTTTCATGTTATGGATCAGTTGGGCTTAGATAAAAGCTGTTGAAACCCTTTACCCCGCTTGGATTTGGTTAATACTTGGTTTATTGGCTGCGCACCATTGGATAGTACGTCACCATACTTTAAAACCGGTTCCCACCATTTTTTTTCAGCATGACTTTTGATGAAAAACGGACATTTTTGTTTTTCATGTTATGGATCAGTTGGGCTTAGATAAAAGCTGTTGAAACCCTTTACCCCGCTTGGATTTGGTTAATACTTGGTTTATTGGCTGCGCACCATTGGATAGTACGTCACCATACTTTAAAACCGGTTCCCACCATTTTTTTCAGCATGACTTTTGATGAAAAACGGACTTTTTTGTTTTTCATGTTATGGATCAGTTGGGTTTAGATAAAAGCTGTTGAAACCCTTTACCCCGCTTGGATTTGGTTAATACTTGGTTTATTGGCTGCGCACCATTGGATAGTACGTCACCATACTTTAAAACCGGTTCCCACCATTTTTTTCAGCATGACTTTTGATGAAAAACGGACTTTTTTGTTTTTCATGTTATGGATCAGTTGGGCTTAGATAAAAGCTGTTGAAACCCTTTACCCCGCTTGGATTTGGTTAATACTTAGTTTATTGGCTGCGCACCATTGGATAGTACGTCACCATACTTTAAAACCGGTTCCCACCATTTTTTTCAGCATGACTTTTGATGAAAAACGGACTTTTTTGTTTTTCATGTTATGGATCAGTTGGGCTTAGATAAAAGCTGTTGAAACCCTTTACCCCGCTTGGATTTGGTTAATACTTGGTTTATTGGCTGCGCACCATTGGATAGTACGTCACCATACTTTAAAACCGGTTCCCACAATTTTTTTCAGCATGACTTTTGATGAAAAACGGACTTTTTTGTTTTTCATGTTATGGATCAGTTGGGCTTAGATAAAAGCTGTTGAAACCCTTTACCCCGCTTGGATTTGGTTAATACTTGGTTTATTGGCTGCGCACCATTGGATAGTACGTCACCATACTTTAAAACCGGTTCCCACCATTTTTTTCAGCATGACTTTTGATGAAAAACGGACTTTTTTGTTTTTCATGTTATGGATCAGTTGGGCTTAGATAAAAGCTGTTGAAACCCTTTACCCCGCTTGGATTTGGTTAATACTTGGTTTATTGGCTGCGCACCATTGGATAGTACGTCACCATACTTTAAAACCGGTTCCCACCATTTCTTTCAGCATGACTTTTGATGAAAAACGGACTTTTTTGTTTTTCATGTTATGGATCAGTTGGGCTTAGATAAAAGCTGTTGAAACCCTTTACCCCGCTTGGATTTGGTTAATACTTGGTTTATTGGCTGCGCACCATTGGATAGTACGTCACCATACTTTAAAACCGGTTCCCACCATTTTTTTCAGCATGACTTTTGATGAAAAACGGACTTTTTTGTTTTTCATGTTATGGATCAGTTGGGCTTAGATAAAAGCTGTTGAAACCCTTTACCCCGCTTGGATTTGGTTAATACTTGGTTTATTGGCTGCGCACCATTGGATAGTACGTCACCATACTTTAAAACCGGTTCCCACCATTTTTTTCAGCATGACTTTTGATGAAAAACGGACTTTTTTGTTTTTCATGTTATGGATCAGTTGGGCTTAGATAAAAGCTGTTGAAACCCTTTACCCCGCTTGGATTTGGTTAATACTTGGTTTATTGGCTGCGCACCATTGGATAGTACGTCACCATACTTTAAAACCGGTTCCCACCATTTTTTTCAGCATGACTTTTGATGAAAAACGGACTTTTTTGTTTTTCATGTTATGGATCAGTTGGGCTTAGATAAAAGCTGTTGAAACCCTTTACCCCGCTTGGATTTGGTTAATACTTGGTTTATTGGCTGCGCACCATTGGATAGTACGTCACCATACTTTAAAACCGGTTCCCACCATTTTTTTCAGCATGACTTTTGATGAAAAACGGACTTTTTTTGTTTTTCATGTTATGGATCAGTTGGGCTTAGATAAAAGCTGTTGAAACCCTTTACCCCGCTTGGATTTGGTTAATACTTGGTTTATTGGCTGCGCACCATTGGATAGTACGTCACCATTCTTTAAAACCGGTTCCCACCATTTTTTTCAGCATGACTTTTGATGAAAAACGGACTTTTTTGTTTTTCATGTTATGGATCAGTTGGGCTTAGATAAAAGCTGTTGAAACCCTTTACCCCGCTTGGATTTGGTTAATACTTGGTTTATTGGCTGCGCACCATTGGATAGTACGTCACCATACTTTAAAACCGGTTCCCACCATTTTTTTCAGCATGACTTTTGATGAAAAACGGACTTTTTTGTTTTTCATGTTATGGATCAGTTGGGCTTAGATAAAAGCTGTTGAAACCCTTTACCCCGCTTGGATTTGGTTAATACTTGGTTTATTGGCTGCGCACCATTGGATAGTACGTCACCATACTTTAAAACCGGTTCCCACCATTTTTTTCAGCATGACTTTTGATGAAAAACGGACTTTTTTGTTTTTCATGTTATGGATCAGTTGGGCTTAGATAAAAGCTGTTGAAACCCTTTACCCCGCTTGGATTTGGTTAATACTTGGTTTATTGGCTGCGCACCATTGGATAGTACGTCACCATACTTTAAAACCGGTTCCCACCATTTTTTTCAGCATGACTTTTGATGAAAAACGGACTTTTTTGTTTTTCATGTTATGGATCAGTTGGGCTTAGATAAAAGCTGTTGAAACCCTTTACCCCGCTTGGATTTGGTTAATACTTGGTTTATTGGCTGCGCACGATTGGATAGTACGTCACCATACTTTAAAACCGGTTCCCACCATTTTTTTCAGCATGACTTTTGATGAAAAACGGACTTTTTTGTTTTTCATGTTATGGATCAGTTGGGCTTAGATAAAAGCTGTTGAAACCCTTTACCCCGCTTGGATTTGGTTAATACTTGGTTTATTGGCTGCGCACCATTGGATAGTACGTCACCATACTTTAAAACCGGTTCCCACCATTTTTTTCAGCATGACTTTTGATGAAAAACGGACTTTTTTGTTTTTCATGTTATGGATCAGTTGGGCTTAGATAAAAGCTGTTGAAACCCTTTACCCCGCTTGGATTTGTTTAATACTTGGTTTATTGGCTGCGCACCATTGGATAGTACGTCACCATACTTTAAAACCGGTTCCCACCATTTTTTTCAGCATGACTTTTGATGAAAAACGGACTTTTTTGTTTTTCATGTTATGGATCAGTTGGGCTTAGATAAAAGCTGTTGAAACCCTTTACCCCGCTTGGATTTGGTTAATACTTGGTTTATTGGCTGCGCACCATTGGATAGTACGTCACCATACTTTAAAACCGGTTCCCACCATTTTTTTCAGCATGACTTTTGATGAAAAACGGACTTTTTTGTTTTTCATGTTATGGATCAGTTGGGCTTAGATAAAAGCTGTTGAAACCCTTTACCCCGCTTGGATTTGGTTAATACTTGGTTTATTGGCTGCGCACCATTGGATAGTACGTCACCATACTTTAAAACCGGTTCCCACCATTTTTTTCAGCATGACTTTTGATGAAAAACGGACTTTTTTGTTTTTCATGTTATGGATCAGTTGGGCTTAGATAAAAGCTGTTGAAACCCTTTACCCCGCTTGGATTTGGTTAATACTTGGTTTATTGGCTGCGCACCATTGGATAGTACGTCACCATACTTTAAAACCGGTTCCCACCATTTTTTTCAGCATGACTTTTGATGAAAAACGGACTTTTTTGTTTTTCATGTTATGGATCAGTTGGGCTTAGATAAAAGCTGTTGAAACCCTTTACCCCGCTTGGATTTGGTTAATACTTGGTTTATTGGCTGCGCACCATTAGATAGTAGTAGTTAATGGGGGCACTCTAGCGTCAAGGGAAAATCCAGTCAAAAACAGCTTGGGCTAATCTATCGTCAAGGGGAATTTAACATGGTGGGTCTATCTAGCGTCAAGGGGAATTTAACATGGTGGCCTATCTAGCGTCAAGGGAAATTGAACATGGGAAGTATTTGGGTCTATCTAGCGTCAAGGGACATGGAACAGGGTGGGTCTATATAGGGACAAGGGAAAAAAAGGGTGGCAATGAAAGCTACTATCTTTTCGAGACTTATGAGTGGCCCTGAAAAGAGCCTTTGGATACTTCTTCTTCTTTTATTTTCTGCCATTGTTCCACCACCTTTTGATTTTACCAATGATTCCCGTTTTCTTCTTCTTTTTTTCTTCGGGAATCCAGTCAGGATGTCCCATAGCTCTAAACTTTTCCTGAACTCTCATCCATCTTAGATTGAGTAGATCAAAGTCCTCTTTCGTCTTTTTGTTCTTTTTTTCCTTTCTCTCCTTAGACCAGTTTTCTTTAATCTGGATCACCTGTTCTTCCATCACCATTCTCATCATTGCTTCTGCTTTCTTTAGCCTGTCTAGACCCCACTTCACATATTCCCACTCTATCAGATGTAATGTTTCTTCTAGAAAACACCTGACTTTGATGACATGATCAAGTGCTTGCTTCAAGTCCCCTATTCTTATATATTTTCTTTTAATACGTCTTCTTAATTTCTGGTCTTCCTCCTCTATCATACCTTCTAATAAATCTCTTGCTAATTTCAGTTGGCTTACAAAGCCATGGTTACTCTGAAATTCTTCCTCAAGTCTTTCCACTTGATATTCTGCATCAAGGATCCCAAACCAGCTGTCTCGGAGTTGGATAAACAATTCAAAATTCATCTTGATGTGTTCAAAATTGAATGGCTCCAAGGACCGACGATTGCGTATATATATCTTAAGCACGGACGTGAAAGTAAACACCCCCTACATTCACTTGTCATATTAGATACTATTCACAAATCCTATTATATACTATCCAAAATCACACCCTATACTAACCACACACACGGGGAAGCAGCCAAAACAAACCCTACTATATACTATCCAAAATCACACCCTATACTAACCACACACACGGGGAAGCAGCCAAAACAAACCCTACTATATACTATCCAAAATCACACCCTATACTAACCACACACACGGGGAAGCAGCCAAAACAAACCCTACTATATACTATCCAAAATCACACCCTATACTAACCACACACACGGGGAAGCAGCCAAAACAAACCCTACTATATACTATCCAAAATCACACCCTATACTAACCACACACACGGGGAAGCAGCCAAAACAAACCCTACTATATACTATCCAAAATCACACCCTATACTAACCACACACACACGGGGAAGCAGCCAAACACACCCTACTATATACTATCCAAAATCACACCCTATACTAACCACACACACGGGGAAGCAACCAAAACAAACCCTATTATATACTATCCAAAATTACACCCTATACCATCTAAATAGAGTTAGTGTTTATAATCACACTACTCCTCTCTCACACCCATTGGCAATTGACATAGTATTTCTTTTCTTGTTATTTGGGTAGCCCTGAGAAGGGCTGTTTTTAAAACTTCAAATTGCACCTGGTTAATGTTGGCATCTCCCAGGTCTAGCCCCACACACACATCTCCTACTCCAATCATTCTCCCAATTCACTCTTGTGATTGGGAGTGCAGAGGGAGAATGAGTGGCTTCACTATCCCAATCTTCTGTTTGAGGGATAGTGAAAGTCTCTTCATTTCTGCCTCTATTCCGCAACCGTGGATGAGACTGTGGTTGTTGCGGCTGAGGCAGTGGGGGCTGAACCTGTAGTGGACGAACTGGTTCTGGTGAAGGTGTCCTCACTATAGGCTTGACTTCACTAGTTTGCCTCATCATACGGTGAGGCAAAATTGACATTTTCATTTCCTTCTCCTCTTCTTTCTTTTTCCTCTCCTCTTCTTCTTTGATTCTGGTCTCTTCTTCTTCGGCCTCCATTGCCAGTTCGTCCAGGAGACGCCTAGCATTCTCCAGATGCATTTGAAGCTCTCTTAACTTTTGAACTCTATTCATCTTTGGTGTTGATGCGTCAACGATGGGTAGCCAGACTGACGAGTGCTTCTTTATATATAGTTCAAGCGCGGACGTGATGGAAAACACCCCTAGATCCAAAAAACTTACATTATCCCTTTCATTACCAAAACACGCTGACGTGATAGAAAACACCCCCTAGATCCAAAAAACTTACATTATCCCTATCATTACCAAAAAAAAAAAAACACGCGGACTTAAAAGAAAACACCCCACACTTTTATACTTGACTCATATTAATTATAAATTGAACAAGTTATTTTGAAAAAATACGTTGTGCTTATAGACGCACTTCAAAACAAAAGTAAAAAGAGACAGTGATTATAGACTCACTTCTAATTTTTTTCTAACTTTCTCACATACCATGAGCAAATTGAATGATTAATTCTTTTCGAGAATATTGGGTAGCCCTGAAAAGGGCTGTTTTTTTGTGTTTGTGTGTACGAGGAAGGATGACAATCTTTTATCGTCTAAGATTGCGTCCTCGTTTGGCTACACGATAGGGCCTGCTTCTTCGGAAAGAGAAAGAGAACTCTTTCGTGTCCACACGGCAGTCGACAAAACTTCTGTCTGGTTCCTGCTGCTGTTGTTGCTGTTGTTGCTGCTGCTGCTGCTGCTGCTGCTGTTCTCTCTGTTCTCTCTGCTGCTTTTGAAGTCGATACTTCTCAGTCCATTCTTCTTTCTCTTTTTGAATTTCCTCTCTGAAGAGTTCTTCTATGAGGTCTTCCGTTACTTGTAGCATTCTTACATTCTCAATCTCTTCAGGCTTTGGCATCAGATTGTGTCTGATACGATGCAGAGTGACATAAGCTTCGTTCAGCTTAGCTAGTCTTGAGCACATCTTCGTAGTAGGATGAGTCAAACAATGGATGGTCAGACTGGAGACTACCCCTGCTTTATATGGTTCAAGCGCGGACGTGATGGAAAACACCCCTCTGCGGTTTAGGGTTTTTGAAACGTTTAGATAGTTTAATGTGAGGGATAGAAAGAAAAGTCAAAGAGCATGCATATGAATACAAATGTAAAACAAATGACAGACTATTTGGTTTCAAAACACAACATTTTTATTCAAATAACAAAACAACTCACAAAAAACAATTTTTTCAAAGAACAAACATGTTTTTCTTCCATAACACTAATACATTATCTTTGACATGGTTGACAACGTTGTGAATTAAATTGAGATTTCCACTGTTGGAAATCATTGGGCGATTGATGTACACTACGTTTCCTAGCTAAAGACAACAGATAGCCATAATGGTCACAAAACCATCGATCTACTTTGTCATCGTTTCGAGACGAATGACGATCAAAATAAGTCACTAAATGTTCTAAAGAATATCCAAGACTGCGATGATGCAGATAATAGATACAATATTGTCCACACACCATAGAATCAGTGCCTTGTAATTTCACATTATTGAATCGTGTCGTCTGGGCATTTCTTCTCATAAAGTCAATGATATCATCTTCGAAAGGAGGCAATCCATACGAATCAAAATACTCCGCACAACCCTCTTGAGGAAAGTAGACAGCTACCCAGTGAGTTCCTGGAAGATGACTGTCATCTGTGTTGATGACATAAGCTTGATTCTCTTGAGGTTTGCGATGAGGTAGTTCATCTTTAGCACACACGACAGGATTCCAAGAAGCAGTGTACGAACTACGGTTCAAAAGATAATAAAGTTCCCAGGTATCCATTTTTTGTTGTGTAGCCTTGTTTTTTTCTCTCCTTTCTTCACAGGTGATGATAAGTCATCAATTCAATCCAGACTTTTTGTTTGAAACGGTCTGACAAGTAACTGATGGTTTGCTTCGTCTCTTTACTTTTGGCCAAGAGAGCTTCGATGCGATCGATTTCTCGAGCAAACAATGGAGGAGAGGAATGATCACGTAAGCCTTTATACCACTGAAGTAACACGTCTTCTTCGGAGATGAGACTCCAAGCTTCGTTCAGATAATCATCCAATTTTTCTTCTTGACTCATCATCATACATTTATCGTGTTGAATTTGACTGGGATGGTCGATTTGACATCCATAACAATCTTTTTTAATCATGTCCCTCATTTTATCTCCCAAGTGTTGTGCAAAACAAGCCACTAACTGTTGTTCCTGTTCTGGCCATCTGGATTGCATGATCACTACTTCTTCTTTTTGGTCTTCGGGAACTGATTTTTCTGTAACCTCCCATTCCATGGATTCTCCACTATTCAAAGAAGGACAAGGGTCTTCCATAGTGTCTAATAGTCTAGAATGACTTCTCTCAAACTGTTGATTTCTATGGTATTATCGAATTCGGCATACAGAATGACATTCACCGTATTGGGAAGAGGTACTGCAAACTGAAGTTCCACACGCAGTTGTCCAGATTTTATAGGGTGGAAATGTCCTTCGTCGCTGCCTTGGTCTGGAGTGAAATCAAAAGCCCACAACGCGTAACCTCCTGCATAATCGTCGTAGGAAATACCGTGACTGGTGTTGGTTCCTAACTGCCCTGTGGCTTCGTACAGTGACAAGTACGACCTCAAGTAATTTTTCTGTTCGCCAAACTTGGGTTCGAAGGGTCGGGTACACAAAGTTTTGCCATCGCGACTGACTTCGATTTTGGATACATTGTAGTGCTTAAACTCGAAAGGATTGATATTGTGCGCACCGTTGAGGGCTGCATTGCTGACGATACCAATGAATAAACGTTTGGGTAACTGTCCTTGGAACAGATGATCTTCGATCTTAGATTGGAGTCCAGGGGCAATGGTGAAAGTTTTGACTTCCACGCGTCGTATCAAATACTTGGCTGTCGTTCTGCTCAAGGTGTGACTGATGTCATTTCCCACTTTAGGTAACACTTCCACACGACGCACGTATAACCTGGCTTCTTGGATAATGGTTTTGTATGTGTTGGCATCAGCCATCAAATGGAAAGCAGCACTGCTACGATTCAGTCTCAAGCGAATATCTACTCCGTTCAGTAAATACTTCTCTTGAAACCACATGTCCAAATGCAAACGATCGAACAGTTCTAAACTACGTCCTCGCAGAATTTTCTTTCGACGCTCGTTAAAACCCACATTGTGAGGATTGGCAGGAGTGCCTTCGACTGCTTCTGTGGCTATGGCTGTGTCGTCAAACTTATCTGCGGTGTCAGGTTTCCATACCACGCAAGCATCTAGATGAGTGTTCTTGGCTTCTTTTCCGTACGTCAAGAGATTTTCGAGGTACGCTCGGTAAGGGTAAGTATCCATGCTACTACTGACCAGTTTGTTATTCATGTACAAATCCACATCGCTGAACAAGGAATGCATAAAATTGTTGACGGGAGCTACTAGGGCATCGGCTGCCGGCGGGTTGTCGTTGTCCGTTCTACTCACTTTCACTTTCAAATACAAGTAACTGTTGTTCAGATCAATGTAATCTTCGGGTTGTCCTTTGATTTCAAACTCGATGGGAGCTGAATCCGTCAAAGAGGAGACGGGATGAAATTCGACCCATTGGGCTTCTTGCATGGTCATCATCGTGGGTGGCATGGCAAAGAGATCTAGTTCCGACTTGGAACAGGCACAAGATTCTTGGTGCATCATTTTTTCTTCTCAGTCTCTATGTGTTTTTTACTTTTAATAATCAAAAATGTCTAAGTCTCGAGCGGTTCTTTTTTTCTTCGTCTTTCTAACTTTAGAGGTACGGAGACTTTTGAAAGGGTGTCTTCGTCGACGCTTTCTACCTTGTCCTTGCTGTGTCCTCAGGGAAGCAGGAATGTCAGACTTGGTACCGTTCAGGGCATTTATAGGACTTTCTCGTCGACCCAAAATCTCTTTACCCGTTTGAAGCAAGGCATTTTTGCCTGCTCTCAAAAAAGCTTCTTTGGGGTTTTGTTTGTCAATGAGAACATTGTAAAGAAAATCTTTGCCGTGAGTCAATGCGGCATCTTTTAAGGTGTGCAATCCTCGTGTCACCATTGGTTTTAAAACAGGGACCACGGAACGAAAGGCTGATTTAAACATATCTCCTAAACCATGTCCTCGTTGTCGAGTGACTCCTTGGTACACAGGATACATCACTTTTTTAGTTGTTCGAGAATCGTTTTTGAAAATGGAGTTTCACTGTGACTTTCCCTTTGGTAAATGGAATATTTTGACCTAGTTCTCCTTTTATAGTAATGTTGACACTGTCGAAATACGACTTACTGACAGGTAAATAATGAGGATGTACAAATTCGCGGTGAACGTGATAGGTATTTCCACCTTCCTCGTCAGCGGTGACAGTATCCACTTTGAAAGGAATGACACGCAGTAACGGTACAGAGGTGTGTCCTACCACGTTGTACTCCACCACATCGGAGTACACAAACATCAAGTTGAGGCCTTGGTTCAATTCTACAGGGAATCGAAAATATTTGGCAAAATCCAAGTTACTGGTTATGCCTGGTATTTCATTTTTCTTTGCCAACATCTTTATGTCTCCACCTAAAATATCATACAATTCAGGACAAAAAGTAATGGCTATCATTTTCTTCTCTGAAAATGTTATCAGGAGTCGACGAGCCACTTTATGGTACTCAAAGGTAACACTTTCTTTCTCCAGGGCTTTACCAAACACAGCATTGAACCTGTTTTGAATCGTAGTCACTAAATGTTGACCACTAAAATAATAGCCTGCAGGAATGGCGATCACATAGGTTGGCCGATTAGTTTTGGGGTGAAGTGTGCTAGTGTGACCTCGTGCGTCTAAGGCTTTTTGCAATTTCTCGTCATACACTTCTACTGAAAAAGTGTTTTGATTTTCGACGATGTTTTTGATTTGTGTCGGGTGTATTATTTCCACTAAAGCTACTTCCCAATGATCATCTTGATCCAAATGCATGGCTTGAGGTAATTTAGACGTGTAACAACACAACGTGTTGTTAGGAAACACCCCCATGGAACTGTCACTAGGTAACGTTAAGTAAAATTGGTTAATAGTGTTGTTCATATTTCCAATGTTCTTCTGTCCGAGGAGTCACTCGAGGTTAAAGGAGTGTCTAAAAGAGGATTGTGATTGGAAGGGTGACTGTCAGGAGAAGGACTAACGTTGGCCGCCAGACTCCCAATATTGTTACTGTTGTTCCCGTTGTAAGAGTATTTCAGGGAAGGATTGGGAAGAAGATACCCGATGCAACTGCTGAGTAAAATGGTCCACAATTGTTTGTCTCCTTGTTGCAAACTCAAATTAGCAATGGCTGCACCAATGACACAATACACCACAAAGATTTGACAGAAAAAAACGATTTGCGTTTTAGGGACACGTTCTCCACACCACACCCACAAGGGTTGCTTTTGTAAATCTTGCAGAGATGACGTGGGTGAAGGAGTAGTCACTGTGGTTGCTGAAGCTGTATTGAAGGGCATGATGGTCACTTCTTTTTATAGTCGATGACATGCGAAGCGTCAATCCAAGAATCAAAACTAGGAGGATATCCTTTCCAACGTACCTTGACTTCTTTGACACGACGTTTTCCTACTTTACGGGTTCTTCGTTCGAGAATGCTTTCAATGTCGTACACGTCGTCTTCTTTTTTGGTAACACGTTGTAACTCAGGCAAGTAAAATGTTCCTTTTAATACTTCTCCGTTCATGTCTTCCAATTTATAGACGGTAGGATGACGATCGCGCACTCGTTCAGTAACACGAAACAATTCGGTGGTCCAGTTGGGTAAGTAACCTTTGTCGAAAGTGCGTTTGGTTTTGCCAATGCGTACCCAATCTCCTGGGGTTAACACTTCTCTACCTTTCTTGGGGACAGCCCTCGTCCGGGACGTACCAATCAGACGCTCAAAAACAGTCACTTCGTTGTCGGGTGTTACCTCTTGTGGGGCACGTCCAATGCTTCTATGGTAAGATTGATTGTAGGCTTGGACTAAGTGTGGTAAGACGTCGATGTACTTGAGAGTGTGTTGATGTGTAAAATATTTCCACATGCGTTCTTTCAAGGTACGTTGAAAACGTTCCACGATACTGGCTTTGGTTTCAGGATTTTCGGTGGTAAAAAAATGAATGTCACGTTTTTTTAATTCTCGTTGGAAAGCTTGGTTCA